>JAQNBH010000008.1:9862240-10252240 GCA_028752905.1 Cladorhizidae sp. MBARI D1340-BT2 | reverse complement strand
GTTATTATTATCATCATTATTATTAAATGTTTTGTTATTATAAAAGATCTATCAGAACATTGTTTGTTATGTTAATATACACAACTAATATTGCTAGCAACTCAAACTGGTAAATAAATAAAGGTAACACTACTTAACCAATGTATCCAACTTTTTTCTAATAATTGTCAAGTGACCTCCTTCATGAAGTTGTTCTGGATAACTCCCAATCATAGCAGATGTTGTTCTTCTCTTATTGACACACACACACCATATACACACACACACACACACATACACAAGAAAAACATGTCAAGGATGAAGTAAACAAGAGTGTACACATATAAACCACAACTGGTTAAATGAACTTTTACCATTTAAAATCATTTACACCAATAGTTACACAGATTGTAAAATCAGTTACCTTTGGTATTGGTGTTTGATGAATCCTTCCAACTTTGTGGCAAGGAGGAACTTCACAAGCAAACCAAATGGCAGACATGAACCAATTCTTTCAAACAGTTCCTCTAACTTATTTCTTGCTGTTCTACACTACACCATTTAGCACATACCATTCTTTGCACTACATACCACTCAGCATATACCATTCCTTGTTACACTACACCATTCTATTCTACACCTCTCAGCACTTGCCATTGCTTGTTACACTACACCACTCAGCACATGCCATTGCTTGCTACACTATACCTAGCCCTAGCCCTAGCCCTAGCTCTCAGCACATACCATTGCTTGTTACACTACACCACTCAGCACATGCCATTGCTTGTTTACACTATACCACTCAGCACATACCATTCCTTGTTATCTCAGCACATACCATTCCTTGTTGCACTACACCACTCAGCACATGCCATTGCTTGTTATACTATACCACTCAGCACATACCATTGCTTTTTGTTGTTATTGTTATTGGAGTCAGCAACGGATTGACTACAGCTCCAAGGACTTCGCAGTTGCACAGGAGAACTCCTGAACTAACCAACTATTATTCTATATCGTGTTTATTTTTGTATGCACTCTACATTGCATATATTTCATGCTTCTGCTGTTTGAAGAAGATTCATCACTGGAAGCCCTCATAATATGACTCTGCAAGTATACCTGAACAAAAAAGTGTTGGGGTTACCAACTTAGAAGGAGCTAGCTAAGATACCATTTCATTTGGAGGTAGTTGGCTAACCCCCTCCCTGGGTCCAGGCCTGCTTTTATTAGTAGACTCTTTGCAAGTTATGTATGGGAAAAGAAGTTGATATAAATTATCCTTGACAACAGATTCCTTGGTTATATTTTGCCAGTGTACAGCTACTACCAATGATGCTTAACAAATTTAGAGCATAAAAAGGCTAGAACCACTGTTATGGATGCTAAAAATCTGCCAAAATGTGTTGGTTTTTTCTTTGCTGAGAATTTGTTTTCGATGCTAAGAAGTTGCCAAAGTGAGTTTTAGCTGAGATTTTGTGATTTTGGCATATTAATATCAGTCAAATATACATGCATGTACATGCATAGACACACCTACCCTTTTGTTGTATGCAGCTTGTGTAATCTTCATGAACATGAATTAACTACAGACCTATTACATCATGGGTGAAAAAGAGCTTAAGAGGTACTGGTGGACCTAGGTTTTGTTATACTGTATTCACTCTGCTAGAAACAAATGGAAGGCAATTGTTGCAGATCTTTTGAGTTAGTTGAGTTAGTCTACACATTACAATGTTCATCCCAAGAATGTATTTTTGGCAATGATAAGACTTGTCCTACTAACAAGGTGCACCAGAATCATGTGCATCTCTGAAGTCTTGCTTTTTGGATTCCATAAGAGAAAGCGAGTATGGTGGGAGTCTTTTCCAGGATTTGAGTTTCCTCCATGTGCTTGCATAGTTAGCATACAACACCATTAAAATTGTACACAAAATGTACCAGATCCATTACCTACTGGTACATGTTAAAAGTATTAGCATGAGGTATATATATATATATACATATTACAATTGTTAGGCTCCTCACCCTCAGCCATGGCAGGCCTAATGACTAGCTAGCTCAGCTAACTGAAGTACCAGTAAAGAGAATTCTAAAACTTCAAGGTGTGGGCGAACATTATAAATGCTTATATGACAAACCAGAACTTGCTCACACACACGTCTTAGTATTCTGATTGGTTGTATCAGTAATGATCCACTATCCTTATTTTGTTATTGTTAAACCTCTACAAGTTAAGGGGATTTTTCAGCGGTTCAAACAGTTCTTGATATGTGTTTTTGTGAATTGTACACACTCCAATCCTAATAATGATTCTAAGCATATTTACTCTGAGCAGTCTAGTTAGAGGGTCTAGACTAAGTAAACTGTTGCTTGAAGCTAAGGACTAGGTCAGATAGGTTAGAGGTTGTCACATTGAAATAGGGAAGCATGATTGCATTGGAACTTGAATCCAAAGGCTATATAGCTACAATCTGTGACTTGGACTGTAGCGCATGTGTAGTACACTAGTATAGTTTGTTGTTGCTAGATTGCTTTGGTTTGAATCAGTGGTTGATTGTCTTCAATTAAGATCAATCCCTCTTTGAATCAGAGCAGAAAGGGAGGCCAGAAGGAAAACACCACAACAAGATATACCAGAAGGCTTCAGGTCTGTTGACTACAATAACATGACACATGAAACATCCAGTTGCTCTGATATGATTCTATGCCCACATAGCATATGCAGATGCTTATCCAACAGCAACAACACGAAGTGAAGAGAATGCACTTGCAACACCAACAGCTTCTAGCACAGAGAAGAGCTGAAGAAAGTAAAGTATGAGTGCCTAAAGGATGAGTTAGGTGATTAGAAAATAAAAATGATTAAGTCATTGATGAGTAAGTACTGGATGAGGAAGTAAGGATGAGATAGTAACTGCTGAGTAATTAAAGGATGAAATTAAAGGATGAGTATGTAAAGGATGAGTAAGTAAAGAACGAGTAAGTAAGGAATCTATAAGTTAACAATGAGTAAGTAAGGATGAGTAAGTAAAGGATGAGTAAGTAAAGGATGAGTATGTAAGGATGAGTTAGAAGGATGAGTAAGTTAAGGATAAGTAAGTAAACAATGAGGAAATGGATGAGTAAGTTAGGATGAGTAAGTAAATGATCATCAATAAAGGATGAGTAGGTATGGATGATTAGGTAATGGATAAATAAGGAAAGGATGACTAAGTAAAGGATGAGTGAGTTAGAGGATTAATAAGTAAATGATGAGTTATTGTAGAGGATGAGTAAGTAAGGATGATTTAGTAAGAAAAGGATGAGATGAGTAAGTAAAGAATTAGTAAGTAAAGGATGACTAAGAAAGGATATTTAAGTAAATGATCAGTATGTATGTAAAGGATGAGTAATAAAGGCTGGTAAGTAAAAGATGAGTATGTAAAGGATGAGTAAATAAAGTAAATAAAAGGATGAATGAGTATGTAAGTGTTGAATAAGGAAAGGATGTAAAATAATAAGATGAATAGGGGAGGGTTAGTAGAAGATGATTAAGTAAAGATGAATAAGTAAAGGATGAGTAATTAAGGATGAATAAGTAAGGTTGAGTAAGAATAAGTAAGTAAATGAGTTAGAGAAGGAGTAAATAAAGGTTGAGTTTATAAAGTATGAGTGAGTAAGTAAAGGATGAGTAAGTAAAAGATGATTAAGTAAAGATGAGTAAGTAAAGGATGAGAAAATAAGGATGAGTAAGTTATAGGATGAGGATAAGAAAGTGAAGGTTAGGTAACTAAACAATGAGAAAGTAAAGGATGAGTTAGAGGATGAGTAAGTAAAGGTTAATGATATATAATTATAGTGAAGGATGAGTAGTAAAGGATGAGTTAGAGGATGAGTAAGTAAAGGATGAGTAAGTAAAGAATGAGTAAGTAAAGTATGAGTAATTAAAGAATGGGTTACTAAAGGATGAGTTAGATGATTAGTAATTAAAGAATGAATTAGTAAATTATGAGTAATTAAAGAATGGGTAAATAAAGAATGAGTTCAAGAATGAGTAAGTAAAGTTTGAGTAATTTGATGATGAATGGTAAGGATTAGTTAGTAAATGATGAATGATGAGTAAAGGATGAGTGGGGGAAAAATGACTAAATAATTATGAGTAATTAAAAAATAAAGGATGATTTAGAGGATGAGTAAGTAAAAATCGAGTAATTACAGGATGAGTAAGTAAAGGATGTGTATGTAACGTATGAGCAAGTAAAGGATGAGTAAGTAGATGATCAGTAAGTAAGGATGATAAGTAATTAAAGGATAAGTAAGTAAAGGCTGAGTACATAAAGAATGAGTAAGTAAAGGATGGGTAAGTATAGGATGAGTAGCTAAAGGATGAGAGAGTAAATGATATAAGTAAATAAAGTATGAGTAAGTAAGAATGAGTAAGTTAAAGGATGGGTAAGTAAAGTATGAATAAGTAAGAATGAGTAAGTTAAAGGATGGGTAAGTAAACAATGAGTAAGTAAGGATGAATAAGTAAAGAATGAGTAAGTAAATTAAGAATAAGTAAGTATGATTTAATAAATGATGAGTATGGAAACGATGAGTAAAAAGGGTTAGTAAATATAGGATTAAATAGAGCATGAGTAAGTAGAGGATGAGTAAGTAAATCATTAGTAAGCAAAGGATGGGTAATTAAGAATAAGTAAAGGTTGAGCAAGTAAGAATGAGTAGGTAATGGATGTGTATGGAAAGTAAATGATGAGTAGTTAATGGATGAGTAAGGAAAGGATGAATAAATATAGGATGATTAAGTATACGATGAATAATTAGATGAGGAACAAGTAAACATTGAGTAATTGTAGGATGAGTAACTAAGGATTAGTTAGTAAAGGATGAGTAATTAAAGGATCAGTAAGTAAACAATGAGTAAGTAAACAACGCTACGTAAGTAAAATTGAGGTAGACGATTATTAACTAAAGAAAACAATGAGCAAGTAAAGAATAAGTCATTAAATAAAGGATGAATAAGTATGAGTAAATAAAGGATGAGAAGAAGGATGATTAAGTTAAGAGTAAGTAAGTAAAAGATGAGGAAGTAAAGAAAGAATAAGTAAATGATGAATAAGTAAGGCTGAGTGAGTAAAGGATGAGTTAGTAAAGGATGAGCAAGTAAAGTATGGGTAAGTAAAGGATGAGTGAGTAAGGATGAGTAAGTAAAGTATGAGTAAGTAAAGAGATAGGCACTAAAGGATGAGTTTGTAAAGGATGGGTAAGTAGAGGAAGATTCAGTAAAGTAAGAGTAAGTAAAGGACGAGCAAGTAAAGGATGAGTAAATAAATGATTAGTAAGTAAGGTAGAGTAAGAAAAGGATGTGTAACTAAAGAATGAGTAAGTAAAAGATGGGTAAGTAAAGGCTGAATAAGTAAGGATGAGTAAGTAAAGGATGAGTAAGTAAAGGTATAGTAAGTAAGTGAGTTAGTAAAGGTTTATTTAGCAAAGGATGAGTAAGCAAAGTGTTAGTTAGTAAAGAAGGAATAAGTAAAGGATAATTAAGTAAAGCATGAGTAAATAAAGGTTGGACATGTAAGTATGAGTAAATAAAGAATGAGAAAGTAAAGTATGATTAAGTAAAGGATGAGTTAGTTAAAATGAATAAATAAAGAATGAGTAATTAAACGAACAGTAAGTAAGGATGAGTAAGTAAAGGATGATTAACTAAAGGATGGGTAAGTAAATGTTGGGTAAGTATAGGTTGAGTTAGTAAAGAATAAGTATGAGTTACTAAAGTATTAGTAAACAAGGGGATGATTAAGTAAAGGTTAGTAAGTAAAGGATGAGTAAGTAAGTAGGAGTAAGTAAAAGATGAGAAAGTAAAGGATGAGTAAGTAAAGGATGAATAAGAGTAAGTAAAGGATGATTAATAAAGTGTTTGTAAAGGATGGGTAAGTAGAGGACGAGTTAGTAAAGTAATAGTAGGCAGAGGATGGGTAAGTATAGGGTGAGTATATAAAGGATGAGTAAGTAGAGGATGAGTAGGAGTAAATAGAAGATGAGAAAGTAAAGGATGATAAGTATGTATGAATAAGTAGATGATGAGAAAGTTAATGATGAGTAAGTAAAGGTTGTGTAAGTAAACAATCATTAAGTAAAGAGGAGTAAGGAAAGAATGAGTAACTAACGGATGAGCTGAATAATTAGAGATGAGTAAGTAAATATGAGTTAGTAATTTTATAGTAAGTATGTGTGCAATCAATTAATAAGCAAAAGATGAGTATGCAAAATGTTAGTAAGTAAAAGATGAGTAAGTAACAGATAAGTGAGTAAGGATGAGTAAGTAAGCATGAGTAAGTAAAGCATGACAAAGTAAAGAATGTTTTAGGAAAGGATGAGTAAGTAGGAATTATTAAGTAAAGAATGTGTAATTAAATGATGGGTAGGTAAGGATGAGGATAGTTGTTGTGATTTATACCGTAGAGAGAAAGGTTTTATACAACTAGATCTCAAACACGAGGTCTACGAATCGACAATACAGTACAGACATATAACGGGCAATACATGCGCATAACTATCTAGTAATACAAAGTTCAAGTTAGTTCCAGATCACTACATTAACCCCCCTGTTAGGAGGTGATCCTATAGGCAAGATGGTCGATAGGTAGACGGATGCGTTCAGAACGATGCAAGGGAGCTTCTTGAATCGGAGAATTGGGTGGTACCTGAGCCGGAGTTAGTTCCACCCTGGAGGGTATCGAGGTAGGCATAGGTCGAGAGTTGAGCTCTGGCTCGAGTGAGGGTCGGGGAAGTGTCAGAGGCGGCGCCTCATCCATAGCCGGCATCAGAGGGAGAGTGTTATCCCCCAGTTTACCACACGAGGCTAGGTGCTTGGTAGACATGGTCGTTTCCCTGCCGTCTGGATACCGGATGTGAGCATAATGGGGGTTCGCCTCAATGAGCTCCACCTCATCGACCAGTGGGTCCATTTTTCTGGTTCCGACGTGACGCTTGAGGAAGACGGGTCCAGGAGAAGTCAGCCAGGTAGGGATGGAGCTTCCGGACGTAGACCGTCAGGAAACGGAAGAGACGCTCATGGGGAGTCTCATTAGTAGTCGTACAGAGAAGTGAGCATATGGAGTGGAGGATATCAGGGAGCACCTTCTGCCAGTCGTTGATGGGGAGATTCTCTGATTTGCAGGCCATCGTGACAGCTCTCCACACAGTCTCATTGCACTTCTCTATTTGTCAGTTGCCTGTAGGATTATAGGGAGTGGTGCGGCTTGTTGCTACTCCTTTCCCAGAAAGGTAGGACCGCAGTTCACGACTAATTAAGGAGGGCCCTCGATCAGAATGCACAAAAGCCGGCATCCCGAAGACAGAGAATAGCATTCGATTACAGTACTGGCATTCATATCTGGACAAGGGAAAACGATGGGAAAACGTGAATACTCATCGATGACGTTGAGGAAATATGAGTTCTTGTTGTTAGTGGCCTTTGAAATCGATGTTCAACCTCTCGAAGGGTTGAATTGCCTTGATGAGGTGGCTTTTGACAGGTCGATGGAACCAAGGCTTGCATTCACAGCAGATCCGACAAGAATTTGTCATTCTCTCAATGGAAAAAGGTAGGTTTCGGCTACGAACAAAATGTGACATCCTGGATGGCAAAGCAACTGATGCAGCAGGTACAAAGAGTCATTTAGGGAGGCAGCAGTGCTGGTACTGTGGGAGAAAGTGTCGGGTGGTATGTTCTCTTTTCCGGGGCGATAGATAATATCATAACTGTAGCAGGACAGCTCTACCCGCCAACACATGATTTTATCATTCTTGATTTTTCCCTTATGTTGTGGTCAAACACATAGGACAGAGACTTCTGGTCAGTCTTCAAGCAGAAGTGTCATCCAGTTAGGTAGTGTTTCCAATGGTGGATAGATTCTATGATGGCCTGGGCCTCTTTCTCGATGGAGGGATGTCCGATCTTGGGCCCTTGTAGTGTCCTCGAGAAGAAAGCTACAGGACGTCCAGCTTGGTTCAAGGTTGCAGCTATAGCCACTTCTGATGCAACCGTCTCCACTTCAAAAAGTAACTCCTCATCCACGGCCGTTACTACCAATTCTTCAATACTTTTCTTTAGGCTTTCAAAAGCCGCAATAGCATCAGCAGACAATGGAAAAGTTTTGCAACTGTTTATGGGGCTCATTCTATCTGGGAATCCATTGAGAGTAGTAAGAGAATAGCCCTTTACATCTATTGATACTGTTGGGGACAGGAAGCTCTTGAAGATGTCTCAAACGCTCAGGGTCCGGGTGGATCTCACCCTCTTCTACAATGCAACCGATGATGGCGAGGCGTCTAGTTGAGAAGACACTTTTTCAATGTTGTAGGTCATGTTTTTCTGTTTGGCTGGCGCGAGGAAGAGGTCTAGATTGGTATCATGCTCATCTTGGTCTTTTCCGCATATGGTAAGGTTGTCCAAATAAGGGAAAACACCTGCTAAGTGTTCCTTATGCACAAATTCGGTCATTTCCCATTGGAAACATGCAACGCCATTAGTAACACCGAATGGGACCCGTGTGAACTGGTATAAGCCATTGCTTGCCTCAAATGCGGTATATGGCCGTTCTTCTTTCCTAAGCAGAACTTGGTGGTATACACTTCGTATCGATAGTGCTGAATACCCGGTACTGAGCAATGGAGTTTACCTGGTCACTTATGCGTAGAAGAGGGAAAGCATCCAATAGTGTAAACCTATCGATAGTTTGGTGAATAGTCTACTACCATCCTCCTTTTGTGGTTATCAACCTTTGCAACGACAACTTGGGCTCTCCAGGGAGACTTACTAGGCTCAATAATCCATTCTTTCAGGAGCCGTCGTGTTTCCGTGGTAATGAATAGCGAATCTTTCGCGAATATACTTGCGTGACTTAGTCGCAATCGGGTGGCAGTCATCTGTTAGATTAGAGAACAACTGTGGTGAGCTAATATTCAAAGTGCTTAGACTACAGATAGATATCGAAGATTTAGGACCACCATATTAAAAAAACAACTGCGTTTGGAAGTCTTAGCCTAGTATGAGGTCAGCACACAGTTCAGGGAGGACAGATAGGTATACCCGGGGGTAGGTTCTACCCCCAAATACGAGGCCAACAAGACAATAACCGCTCACGTTCGTTGCCAGGGAGGATGTAGCCATCAATATCGTTCCCGATGAAGGGTAGACATGAAGAGCTGCCGATTTCACCAGTCCCAGATGAATGAAGCTTTCAGAGCTCCCACTATTAACGAGGGCCTTGGCTTCAAATCCATCTACACTCACCATGGTCATCGACTTAGCAAGCAACAGGGGCACCTCAGCAGAGATGGTAGCGAGCATTGGTCACCACATTGTGGCTGACGTCCTCCCTTCAGACAGGGGTGGGGCCCACTTTGGCAAACTTTCTGAAAGTGTCCCTTCTTTTGGCACTTGGAACACGTGACATCGCGAGCAGGGCATTTGGAGCGAGGATGCCTTTGGTAGCCACAGAAGAAGCACTTCTGTCCTTGAAAACAAGATGCTGTAGCAAGAGTAGAAGGGTTGACAGCCGGGTCACAGTCTGGTAGAACATTGTCTGTTTGTAAGATGGCAGCATTGAATGATAGGGGAGTTGCCGTATATGACTCTGAGCTGCACACTGCTGATTCCAGTGATCTGGCTTGATCGAACATAGTCTTGAGGTCCAGAGTATTATTTTCCAATAACCTTTGGCGAATAAGTCCAGAAGTTAAACCAGAGATGAAAGTGTCCCTAACGCTCTCCTCACGATATTTAACCGAGGAGATATTCTGGTAGTTACAGTCTTTGCTAAGCGTTTTGAGCACCTGGATGTACTCATCCAGAGTCTCCATGGACTGTTGGCGCCTCGTAGCAAGGATAAGTCGGGCATAGACTTGGTTGGTGGGCTTTATATAGAGAGATTGCAGCGTCTCAATCACCGTTGGGTAATTCCCAGTCTCTTCGATGTATTGGTAGATCTTAGGAGACAGAAAGTTTGTGAGTACTCCGAGTTTGTCCAAATCCTCTCGGTCGAGGACAGCGGGAAAGTTCTGGAATGTCCTCCTCCAGTGGAGCCAATCCTTTGAGGCGTCACTCGAGTTTGGATCTGCCTCCAAATGTTCCGGACGAAGGACTTTATCCATCCAGAGATTTAGTTTATAAATTTGTTGTGATTTGTAGAGAGAAAGGTTTTATACAGATCTCAAACACGAATCGACAATACAGTACAGACATATAACGGGCAATAATAAGAACTAGTGTCATGCGCATAACTGTACAAAGTTCAAGTTAGTTCCAGATCACTACAATAGTTAAGTACTAAAAGGATGAGTAAGTAAAGGATGGGTAAGTAACATGAGTAAGTAATTGTCACAGTAAGTAAATTATGAGAAAGTAAACAAGTATTTAATGTAGAATGAGTAATTAAAACAGGATGATTAAGTAAGGATGAGTTAGTAAAGTATGAGAATATAATCTCATACAAAGGTTGAGTAACTAAACGATGAGTAAGTTAAGGTTAACTAAGTAATGGCGGAGTAAGTAAAGGATGACTGAGTGAGTAAATGGTTAGCAAGTACAAGATGAATAAGTAGTTAATGGATAAATAAGGAAAGTATAAGTATAAATGATGAGTATGTAAATAATGAGGATTACGGATGAGTAAGTAAATGATTAGGATGAGCAATTAAATGTGATGGACAAGTAATGATGAGTAAGTAAAGGATGAGTAACTAAAGAATTAGCAAGTAAAGGATGTGTAAGTTATGGATGACAAATATGAGTAAGTAAAGGCTCGATGAGTAAGTAAGGATGAATAACTAAAGGATGAGTAACTAAAGGATTAGTAAGTAAAGGATGGGATGAGTAAGAAAGGATTTATGAGTAAATATTGAGATGTAAAGGAATAGTAAGTAAATATGAGTTAATAAAGGATTAGTAAGCAAAGGATGAGTAAGCAAAGTGTTAGTAAGTAATGGATGAGTAAGTAATGGATGATTGAGCAAGTATGAGTAAGTAAAGTAAAGGATGAGTAAGTAAGTAAACGATAATTGAGTAACATGAGTAAGTAAAGAATGAGGGACTAAGTAAGGGTAAGTAAGTAAAGGAGGAGTGACTAAAGGACCCATAAGTAAAGGATGCTAAGTAAAGAATGAATAAGTAAAAATTGGTAAGTAAAGGACATGTAAGTAAAGGAAAATAAATTATGAGTTAGTAAAAGATAAATAATTAAGTATTAGTAAGTTAATATTGAGTAAGTTAAGGAATAGTAATTAAATATGCATTTTAAAAGATTAGTAAGCAAAGGATGAGCAAGGAAAGTGTTAGTAAATAAAGGATGAGTAAGTATAGGATGAGTAAGTGAAGAATGAGCAAGGTTGAGAAAGTAAAGGATGAGTAAGTAAAGGTAATTATGAGCATGAGTAGTTAAAGGATGGTATGTGTAAGTGAGCAATTAAAAGATGACAAATAGAGGATTATTAATTAAAGGATGACTTAGAGCTTTGTTTCCCAAAGTACGGCCTAGGTCCGGCACCCGGATGCCCTGAGTCCGGCCCTCGGACGATTATCAGAAAAGACATATTTTTAAAATAAATATTTAATCTGTACTTGTGGAGACACACCCTCCACATACCCTTCCCAACTGAACAGTGCCAGTCATCTTGTCTTGCATAGCTAATACATGCACATACTGTCTATGATTAACACACCACATAACAAGATGACACTGTCCATACAAACACATGCACAAACTTCTCATGCCTAACACTTGTAACATGACCACATTGGTTGTAATTGGTCTCCAAAAACCTATTTAAAGGAGCTGGCCTCAAGCCCCTGCAGATTTCCCCGAGATTCACTCCAATTTGCAACATTCACATCCTGTGTTTGGACTTCTCCACCTTGAAATTTGGACTCCTTGGACATTGCTGCCTCCTCCAACAGTGCAGGGTTAGGATGGCACTGACAAAGAAGCGGAAGCTGGATGCGGAAAATCGAGCCTTCAATGAAGAAAGGACCAAGGAATTCTTCTTCATTTCAAACAGGAGCAAGTGTCTATGCCTCATCTGTCAAGAAAGCCTCACTGTCTCACAAAGCCATTTAACATCTGGCGACCCAGTCAAAGCATTCAGACAAGTAACATTATCTTTCAGGGCAAAAACAATGTGCTAGGCTGCCTGCTTTCTGTATTACAGGTATGATAGACACGGTAGCAGAACAACGAGTTGCCATGGCCAAAGAGCTCAAGTCCAAGCTTTCCAGACAGCAGAACATCTTCACCAGAACAGTCAACGAAGGCAAGGCTGCCACGAAGGCCAGCTTCATGTCACAGATCATTGCCAAGTGAATGAAGCCCTTCAGATATGCCGAGTACATCAAGGAATGCCTGCAGGCAGTCGTTAAAGTGATGTGCCCTGAGAAAGCCTTCTCCTTCACTGTTGACAGCCTGAGGAACATGGCGGGTGGAAGATCTGTCCAAGAACCAGCTGCACAGCCTGGCCTCAGAGTTCACAGCCTTCTCTCTTGCCCTTGTTGAGAGCACAGACATCACCGAAACTGCACAGCTGGCCATCTTCATTAGTGAAGTTGATGCAGAGTGCAACATCACAGAGGAGCTTCTCTCTCTCCACCCCATAGAACACATGCACTGGAGAGAATATCTTCTTTGAGCTCAACACGGGAGCGAAAGCTAGACTTCAAGAGGCTGGTAAGCATTGCCACAGATGGCGCACCTTCCATGCTGGGGACCAGACGAGGACTGCAAGGCCAAGTCATGGCTGAGCTGGGCAGGAGGGGTCTGCCACATGACCTGATCTGGTGCCATTGCATCATCCACCAGGAAGCACTCTGTGCAGACTATTGGCTTCCAGGAAGTGATGAGCAAGGTTATCTAGCATGTTCACTTTATCAGAGCACATGCCCTCAACCACAGACAGTTGAAGGAACTGTTGGAAGAGAACTATGGAGATTGTTCTACTTTGCTTCTGTCCGTTGGCTCGGCAGGGAATGCACTCTGAAATGTTTTTGGGAATTCGGAGTGGAGCTGGAGATGTCCCTTGGCATGAAGGGCCAGCCAGTCCAAGAGCTCTCCGATCCCCAGTGGCTGTGCGACTTGGCCTTTCTGGCGGACATTACAGAGAAGCTGAACTTGCTCAATGTCTCCATGCAGGGCAAGCAGAAGCTCGTCCACAACCTGTTCGGGAGTGTGCAAGCATTTCAGGTGAAACTGCAGCTCTGACAGACTCAGTTGGAGGCTGGTAACCTCGACCACTTCCCTGCCATGAAGAGTCTGCACTACTGTAAGGACAGAGATGATGATTTTGATGGTCAGAGATATGCTGCAGAAGTTACCTGAAGACAGAGTTTGAGCACCACTTTGAGGAGTTCAGGTCGAGAAGCATCTTCTCTATGCCATTCACAACTGACCCAAGCAAAGCTCCAGTCCAGCTTCAGCTGGAGCTGATGGAGCTGCAGAGCAACATGGACATCAAGTCCCAGTTTCTGGAAAAGGAGCTGAAGGAATTCTACAAGGCTCTGTCATGCAACATGTTCCCGAACCTAGCTGCCAATGGCCAGAGGTTCCTTGCCATGTTTGGCAGTACATACATCTGTGAGCAGTTTTTCTCCAGGATCAAGTATGCCAAGTCCAAGTACTGGAATTTGATCTCTGATACACACTTGGAAGACACTGTGAGAGTGGCTTCTTCCCATCTCAAGCCTGATATCGATGTTATCATGGAACAGCAAAAGCAATTCCATGTTTCACACTGATTGTGATTAATTTGTGCAACTGTCATGTATTTTCTGCTTCACATGTACCAGAAATACAGAAGCAAAATTGTTCTTGTCCTACTTCCCCCCCCCCCCCCCCCCCCCCCCAATGGCCTCTGTCCCGCGACACACTCAGGGTAGTCGCCACCAGCCCCTGGGCTAAAAAGTTTGGGAAACACTGAGTCTTAGAGGATGAGTTGCGTAACTACAGGATGAATATGTAATGGTGATTTAGTAAAGAATTAGTGAGTAAAGTACAAGTATGTAAACAATGAGCAAGTAAAAGTTGAGTAAGCAAAGGCTGATTAAGTAAAGGATGAATAAATAAATGATGACTAAGTAAAGATAATTAAGTAAATGATAAGTAAAAGATGATTAAGTAAGGATGAGCGAGTCATGGATGAAAAAGGAAAGGATGAGTAAGTAAATGTGACAGGCTCTGAGAAAAGGGCCCACTTCGCGCAAGATATAAAATTTGAGTTATTGGCAGTAAGATATAGCACACCTTATTACCTTCAAAATGGTCTAAGAAGCGTCATCATAGCTAGTTGGGTTGCTGAGCTACGACCGATCTAACACAGGGCATGGACGAGCGCTTCCACGGCGCAGCCCAGGACTTAGAACATCACTAGAGCCCCCAAAATCTTCGTGCCTCCATGGCTATTCTTGGGAGGAAAAGCAGGTGAGAGATATTACTAGCTATGTTCAACCACCAACTGTAACCTTTTTTGTTTAACTTGTTCTCTAGCTCACAGTTGGCCTTTGTTTAACTTGTTTTCTAAGAAGCCCACAGTTAGCCTTTGTTTCACTTGCTTTCTATCCCACAGTTAGCCTTTGTTCACAGGTAGCCTTTGTTTAACTCGTTTTCTAGCCCACAGTTAGCCTTTATTTAACCTGTTTTCTAGCCCATAGTTAGCCTTTATTTAACTTGTTTTCTAGCCCACAGTTAGCCTTTATTTAACTTGTTTTCTAGCCCACAGTTAGCCTTTATTTAACTTGTTTTCTAGCCCATAGTTAGCCTTTGTTCACAGGTAGCCTTTGTTTAACTTGTTTTCTGGTCCACAGTTAGCCTTATTTAACTTGTTTTCTAGCCCACAGTTAGCCTTTATTTAACTTGTTTTCTAGCCCACAGTTAGCCTTTGTTTAACTTGTTTTCTAGCCCACAGTTGGCCTTTATTTAACTTGTTTTCTAGTCCACAGTTAGCCTTTGTTCACAGGTAGCCTTTGTTTAACTTTATTAGTATTATTATTATTATTATTATTATGGCTTTACAGAACAATGAATTTGGTGTGGTGTAGTGTGATGCATGACAGATCAATGTTAATATTGTTCTGGAGGTCTGCTAGCACTTGGCTAGCAGCCAAGTAGCTAAATGAATAGAGAAATAAGATAAACATGGATTTTAGAGGAGAGTTGAGAAATTAGGGGGAGATGGAATACTAGAACATTTGTAACAGGGACATAGGAAGTGATAGGTACAAGGGTTATGTGAATCGAAATTGGTGATGAAGTGGGACCAAAAGAATTGCTTTAATAGTACCGTGTTCAAAGATATACTTTGTTTGAGGTCTATTGAAGGTAAGGCATTCCACAGACGAGGAAGACGCCGGAAATAAAAGTGGCTCGTGGACTTTGTTTTTGATATACAATGTTTGAGTTTGAGTGTTTTTGCAGCTCTTGTTGGTCCTTCAATGAGTGTTACATAATCTTTGATGTTGAAGCTATCAGTGGCTGACTCAGATGAGAAACTTTTGATAAAGAAGGTTATATCATTAATTTCGAAAATCATTATGAGTGGAAGAAGGTATAGAGCTTGCAAGCGAGACTTGTAGTCTGAAATGTAGTCAGAAAGTATGAACTTTGTTGCACGCCTTTGAATTCTTTCCAGCATCAAAATATCTTGTATTTGGTGTGGACGCCACACTTGTGAACAGTACATAAGTTGGGAGCGCACAAGAGATATGTACAAGAGTTTCCTCGCTTGTATTGACCCAGAGCTGATGTTGCGACGTAATAGACCTATAGTTCTATAGGTCTTCGAGCAGATTGTAACATAATGTTGTTTCCATGTTAGATTGGATGTCATGATTACTCCCAGGTCACGATGTGAATCTTTTCTCTGAATGACTTCACCATTAATGGAAGGAATGGATGTCATGGTGTCTCTTTTGTTACAGAAGCTAAGAAGCACAGATTTATCATCATTGAAGGGGAGATTCCAATGAGTGCTCCACAACTTGATGGCATCTATATCTTTTTGCAAGAGAACACTGTCTTCTGGGGATCCAATATGTTTTAAACATTTAGTGTCATCCGCGAAGAGCAGGATTTTGCTATGTTTGGTTAGAGTAGGGAGATCATTAATAAAGATCAGGAAGAGCAGAGGCCCAAGGATACTTCCCTGAGGTACTCCAGATAGCACAGGATAAGCTTCTGATATAGTGCCCGCGATTGAGACACACTGTTTCCTAGAGAACAGATATGCAGAGAACCACTTCCAGAGACTTCCAGTGATGCCAATTCTCCACAATTTCAATAAAAGTTCATTATGAGGCACACTGTCAAATGCTTTCTTAAAATCCAAATACAAGCAATCAGTTTGGATGTTTGATTCAAAGCCTTTGACAATAGGTTCCAGCATAGTCAATAGCTGCTGCAATGGCGAGTGTTTTGCTCGAAACCCATATTGACACGATGAGATAGATTTTGCCACATAGTCATTTATCTTGTTGTAGACCAGAGACTTCCAGTGATGCCAATTCTCCACAATTTCAATAAAAGTTCAGTATGAGGCACACTGTCAAATGCTTTCTTAAAATCCAAATACAAGCAATCAGCTTGGATGTTTGATTCAAAGCCTTTGACAATAGGTTCCAGCATAGTCAATAGCTGCTGCAATGGCGAGTGTTTTGCTCGAAACCCATATTGACACGATGAGATAGATTTTGCCACATAGTCATTTATCTTGTTGTAGACCAGGCGTTCCATAACCTTAGATACGGATGACAGTAGAGAAATAGGCCTATAATTGTTAACTTTTGATCTATCACCAGATTTGAAAATTGGTATTATTGTGTGGGTCTTCCACTCCAATGGAAGTACATGCTCAGAGAGAGACAGAGCAAAAAGGTGGAGTAGTGGTCTATAAAGGGCAAGAGCACACTTAGATAGGATATTTGGACCAATACCATCTGCTCCCCATGGCTTTGTTTGGATTCAAGGAGACTATAATTTCATAGACTTCCAAGGCATGCAGTTTAATTTCACTGAGAGTGGTAGATGGTGTTTCCAATTCATTGAGTGGTGGAAGGAGATAAGAGCTCCTTGAAAAAACAGAGTGAAAATAGACATTGAATAAGGTGGCTATATCTTTATCAGATGTCGCAGTTGTGGAGTTCATGACCATGCAAGTGGGAATACCATTGGTTTTACTGGTTCTATGTAGGTATTTATAAATTCTTGAATCCTTGTTAAAAGCAAAATCATTGATTAACTTGGTCTCATATTCAGTCTTGGCAACTACTAAGTTGACATGTAAGAGTTGTTCAGAAAGATGAATTCTATCAAGAAGAGACTTATTAGGTTTTCGCTTGTATCTTCTTCTCACTGTACGTAGGCAATTGATTTTGTGCTGTATATCTGGATTAAACCAAGGAGGACGTTGTCTGGACTTAAGTCTAACTTTGGGGATATAGAGTGGCAATGCATCCATAATGGCACCTTTGATGAAGCTCCAAACCTGTTCCACATCAGTGCAGGGATGGAAGATAGCAGGGATGGAAGTCTAATTCCAATAGATGATTGCACAGACCGGCTCTTTTGTAGTCTAGAATGTATTTAGGAATGTTTTTAGTTCCAGCCAAAATGGTAAGATTAATAGTGAAGGAGTTTGTAATGATCAGAAGGAATTGGCTGAGGTTGCTGAGTAAAGATCGATAGGTTTTGTATAGAATCTTCCATATTTGTAAGAACAAGGTCTAGTATGTTTCCTTTTACGTGGGTTGGACCACTAACTAACTGGCAGAGATTGCTATCAAATATTAAATCACAAATTGCATTTGAGAATTTGGAATGACCATTTAGTGTTGACCAATCCACATCAGGAACATTGAAGTCACCCACAATAATTGTGAAGATTGAAGGATTGACTATCGAAAGAAGGTACTGAATAAGATGTAGGTGATAGTCATCACTGGCATTGGGTGGGCAGTATACAGTACATAGAGTAAATGGCTTCCTGGAATTGACACTAATTGTTACAACTTCTAGTTCTTGCGGAGATGGGATGACATAACTAGGTATATGATCTTTAACAGCCACCATGACTCCACCCCCCCTAGAATTCCTGTCCTTACGATATATTGTGTACCCAGAAGGTATAATTTCATTATCATAAATCTCATTAGAAAGCCAAGTTTCAGTAAAACAAAGATAAGAGAAATCAGAAGAGTAAACGAAGGATTGCAATTGATTTAGTTTTTTTACTAGGCTGCGAGCATTGAAGAGACAAACTTGGTAGGTTGGAGATAGTCAATCAGACTCATTAGAGTCGATGCAAGGAGGAGAAGGGATAATTGTCGAGTGATCTGTGGGTCTCACGCTATATAAAGGAACTTTGTGGCATTCAGAATTCATTATGCTAGCTCTATTACACTCAGGGGAGTTTGGAGGTAGAATTGAGGCCTGAGGATCATGCTGGTCATCTGACAAAGGGATTGAAGCGCTGGGCACAGGAATAAATTTGTTTGAGAAATCCAGGTTACCATGCAGTTTATCATGCACATAGATGGAAGAATTTCTTACTCTGATATGTTTGCGTGCAATACCTGATTGAATTAAAGACCATCTTTCCTTCATCAGGGCAGTGATCCTTGTGCTTTCTTCCTTTGACATGTCAGCTTTGATGTATAATGGGTGAGAGAGAAGGTTCCGTTTGGAAATAGTGCTTGTAACATCAGAGGATCTCAACAACTTCACGAGGACTGGTCTTGGGCGTTGACTATCTGGAGAATATTTCCCTAGACGAAAAACATCTTTCACTGATTGACTATAACTTATTTTCTAGCCCACAGTTATCCTTTATTTAACTTGTTTTCTAGTCAGCCTTTATTTAACTTGTTTTCTAGTCCACAGTTAGCCTTTGTTTAACTTGTTTTCTAAGAAGCCCACAGTTATCCTTTGTTTAACTTATTTCTAGCCCACAGTTAGCCTTTGTTTACAGGTAGCCTTTGTTTAACTTGTTTTCTAGCCCACAGTTAGCCTTTATTTATTTAGCCCATAGTTAGTGTTTAGTTTCTAGCCCATAGTTAACTTGTTTCTAGCCTGCAGTTAGTGTTTATTAAACTTAGTTTCAGGTCAGCAGTAAGCTGGTTACTTGTCCTAACCCAGTTTTCTCTCTTTTGTTGTTGTTAGAACGAACTATTATTAGATAAAAAGTAGGACAAGAATAATAATTATTATACAGTTTACAACAACATTGGTTAAAGACTTATTGTTGCTGATCTACTGTTATGTCACTCCTTTCTGCAGATCATACAAGTGCGTTTCTTGGCAGAGGGAAGATAATCCTCTTTATTCTGATTACCAGTTGGTGAGGAGGGAGTGCTGGAAGGCCTGGGGACAGCTGGCAAAGGACAGGTACTATCCTCATCTTCAGGTGCAGTACTCCCGGACTTCTCGCCAGCACTCGTCACAGGTGGTTTTGTAGAACGACCTTTCCAGCTGCACAATTTGAAGGTGCTCTTCTGCTGCTTTTACAGTAGCACCTTTCTCCACATCAGGACAGTTAACATCTCGGAGGATAGCTGTACTGTTCTTTTGGCATTGCAAGCACAAGTCAGACATAGGTTTCATAATAATAATGGATGGAAGCAGTGACTGCCAGAGCTTATTGAAGGTGGAGTATGCAGCAGGACATGCACAGGGTGTGGAGATAGCAGCTTCACAATACACCCTCCAGATCCCTCTCTTGGACACGCTAGAAGGTAGCAGCTTGATGTCAGATCTGCTATAACCTGGTATGCGACCAAGAAGGAGCAGGCCATTCTGATCAGCATAGTTTAGTAAGAATCTGACAATAAACTCTACCGAAGCAAATGCAAGGGCATTGTGAGGAAGACGCCTGGTGTTTCCATGGACACGTGGTGCAAGCCCATTGTCCTTGAAGTGTGTCACCAAGTTCTTCATTCGTTTCTCGCCAACAGTGTGAAGGTAACGAAATATGGAAGGACACACTGGTTGCCCCTGATGGTAATCTTTTGTGTACTTTTTCTGTCTACTCAACTGAATGCCGAACCATCTCCATCGAATTTGAGGTAGCCATGAGCTGCCCAAGCAAGATGTCCAACTCATTGTGTGTCTGGGAATTGCAGTGTGAGCGAAATCAAAGACATGCTGCAAGGAAAATGGGAGAGAGAAACTTCCCCCATTACGAAGACGACAACCACATCCAGCATCCAAGAAATCTCCAACTTGCTTATTTTCCTCGATGTTGGAAAGAGTTGGTTCAATGCCATCAATCATGTGAAGATTCTCCATGGCTTCACTCACTTGCTCATCACGGTCCAAATCTTCCTCCTCAATTTCTTCATCCTCACTGATCCCCTCCTCCACACCCATCTCGCCAACCTCTACCACTCTGCTATTGCTCTGTCTCTGTAAATAGTATGCACACAGATGTACTATAATTCCATCACATTACTCCACATTACTCCTAAATACAAAATTTTGTCAATACAGTGTATATTTTGCTATTCAGTAGTATGATAAATATTTTTTGGCTATGGACACACACCTATGTCTTTACTAAACTTACCATGATTTGCTGCTCCAGTCACATCATCACTGTCCATTTCTCCTTCAAAAGAAGTGTTGAAATAGTCTTGTAAGACACATCCAGCCTAGCCCTAGCCCTAGCCGCAAGGACTGTTGGTCTTTCTCACAAAAGTGAAGCAAACCATTCACAGCTCTAGCAGCTTCTCTAGCACTAGTTTGAAAAGTCATCTGCAGCTGTTGTTGTTACTGTTAACCATTCACAGCTCTAGCAGCTTCTCTAGCACTAGTTTGAAAAGTCATTCTGCAGCTGTTGTTGTTACGTGTTATAAAGGCGCGCGGGTAACTCCCACGTAGTATTCTTCCGCCGGCAGTTAAACTTCAATCTACACGTTAATGACAATACAATGCAGTATAGAGTACAACGTCCTTTTAAGTAAGTAAGAACAATAAATAATTAATCTAAAGAGTTCCATCAACCTCGGCCCCAACTGGAGGGTTCGGTTACGCGTAGAGAAGAATTAAGTCCGAGTTTTCTAAGGCTACGCTCGGCAAAAAGCAGACGCTTTTAGGTCATCAAACTTCACAGGAAGTTAGTTAAAAGATAATAGATACTTATAAGCTAATAAAATGGATTTTATAAAATTTTGGCCTAGGCACTGTTTTAGGTTGTATCTCAATTTCAATAATATGTGCGCGAAGTGGGCAGAGCCTGTCACAAATGATGAGTAATTAATTAAAAGATGAGTGTGTAAGGATGTGTAGGTAATGGATGAATAACTAAAGAATGAGTAATTAAAGGATGAGTAAGATTAAAGGATGAGTAAGTGAAGGATTAATAAGTAAAGGATGAGTTAGTTTGAGGAATTAAATGTTGAGTAACTATATATATACAAGATGAATAAGTAACTCTTGTTCATAATAAAGACTAAGTAAAGGTTGAGTAAGTCAAGTATGAGTAAGTGAATGATGTGCAATAAAGGATGAGTTAGTAAGTGAAAAATGAGATTGAGGAGATACAGGATGAGTAAGTAAGGACGAGTTAGTAAATGAGCAATTATAGTATGAGTAAGTAAAGGATGAGCAAGTAATGTATAAATAAGTAGGTATGGCTAAGTAAAGGATGAGCAAGTAAGAATTGGATGTGTACATACAGGATGAGTAAGTAAGGATGAGTTATTAAATGGTGAGTAATTAAAGGATGAGTAAGTTAAGGATCAGTAAGTAAAGGATTAGTAAATACAGGATAAGTAAGTATGAGTAAGTAAAGGATGAGAAATTAAATTAGGATTAAGTAAAGGATGAATAAGTTAGATTGAGTAACTAAAGAATGAGTAATTAATTGATGAGTAAGTAAGGTAAAAGATGATTAACTAGGTTGAGTAAGTAAATGATAGTAAATACAGGATAAGTAAGTATGAGTAAGTAAAGGATGAGAAATTAAATTAGGATTAAGTAAAGGATGAATAAGTTAGATTGAGTAACTAAAGAATGAGTAAAGAATGAGTAATTAATTGATGAGTAAGTAAGGTAAAAGATGATTAACTAGGTTGAGTAAGTAAATGATATGTAAGTAATGGAGGAATAAGAAAGAGTGAGTAAATAAAGGATGAATAATTAACATTTAAATATGATTAAGCAAGGATGAGTAAATAAAGAATGAGTAAGTCAACGACGAGTAAATAAGGAAAAGGTAAGTGAGCCAAGTGAGTATGAGTAAGCAAAGGATGAGCAAGTAAGGGATGAGATAATTATAATTAAGGATGAGTAAGTAAAGCAAGTGTAAGTAAAGGTTGAATATGCTAGTGATGACAAGAAATAAAGGATGATTAATTAAATGATGACTTAGAGGATTAACTAAATGTTGACTATTCACTGGATGAATATGTAAGGATGAGTGAGTAAAGAACGAGTAAGTAAATTATGAATAAGTAAATGATGAGTAAGTAAGGATGAGTAGGTCATAGATGAAAAAGGAAAGGATGAGTAAGTAAATAATGAGTAATTAAAAGATGAGTATGTAAGGATGTGTAGGTATTGGATGAATAACAAAAGGATGCATAATTAAAGGATGACTAAGTAAAGGATGAATAAGTAAAGGATGAGTTTTAAAGTAAACATTGAGTAATCACAGGATGAATAAGTAAAGATGAGTTCATAAATAATGAGCTGTGTGAGTAAAGGTTGAGTAAGTAAGGTATGAGTAAGTAAATGAGTAATAAAAGACAAGTTAGATGATTAATAAGTAAAGAATGAACAAGTAATGAATGAGGAAGTACAGGATTAGTGGGTAAGGATGAGCTAGTAAATGAGTAATTAAAGGATGAATAAGTAAGGGATGAGTAAGTAAAAGATCAGTAAATAAAGAATGAGTAAGTACAGTATGAATAAGCAGTTATGGGTAAGTAAAGGTAAAGGATGAGAAAGTAGTAAGTAAAGGATGAGTAAGTTAGATTGAGGAATTAAAGAATGAGTAATTAACCCTAGACCAAGCTCCGCCCATATTCTAAATGGATACAGAAGTAAGATTCAAAGCTGTCCAAGATAGTAGATAGTCTTTAGTCCATCATCCTTGATCTGGATAATATGTGTGCCGAGGTCAATCTTCTGGCTGCTGTCCCAAACCTCATGCTGTCTACATCTTCAAAGTCAGACCATTGCAGGAGATAAAATACAATTCTAAATCACAGATCTAACAAACTCTCTGAATGGTCTCGCTCAAGCATGCAATAGAAAGCAAAACAAGTCGGACTAGAACACCCTTCTCTCAGATTTGGAATCACAAGGATGGAAGGTTTCCTATAATATACAACATTGTTGAATTTGGTGCCTTGGGGCATTTTACAAAGGAATCTTGTGAAACTGGTATATAGTAGATATTGCATACACTTATTGAAGCAGCTCAAGTTGCTGTCTTAAGCAGTTTTTCTATCCCCAAAAGAGCCACTCTGGAATACTTCAAGTACATTGATTAAATTAATCAGCATGGTCATCCTGTGTGTATGTGTGTGCATGTGTGTGTGTGTGCGTGTGTGTGTGTGCGCCTGCGTGCATGTGTGCATGCATGTGTCATATGTCCACTCATTTCTGTGGCAACCCATCAAGGCAATATCTGCTAACAAGATCATCATTAGTGCCTAACGTCATTGTATAAAGTACAGCTTCCTCCTACAACAATTGTATAAATAAGAAGCCATACCGCAGCATATTCCTGCACTCGGATTTTGAGGTATGCTTCTTTGGCACATTCTTGGTAACAAAAGAGAGTACACAGAAAATTAAGCTAATACAGTATCAATTTCATACAGTCGAGTCTATGTAGTTCCAAAGTCTTAATCAAAACTACCAAGTGCCAGAATGAAGTCACCCACACATGCGCATTGGCGCTGCGCAAGTTCGAGCCAGGCGTTTGATGGTGGTCTCATGTTTAGCTGCTAAATAACTGAAGGCCCACCCAGGTTGCCTAGGATGAAAGAAAATCCTTCTCGACCATGCTACCTGGGTGTGCTTATGACCTGGGTGTGCTTATGAACGGAAATCAATGAACGGAAGTGAAAAAACGATAATATACAGGTTTTCGCTCTCCACTAGCTACGTCGTTCTGAGAAGCTGCAGCCATGACTACCCCTTGCGATTGCGATTCATTAACGAATAAAGGTACGCTGCTACCAAACGCTGTGATTTTTAGTTGACTACATCACTTGTAGATGTGGCCAATCTCGTGCATGAGGAGGAAACGTTTTCCAAAGAGGAAGGGTGGGATTCGGTCTGCAAGGTTGATGGACACGAGATTTGGAGAAAGAACGACCATCACAACCCAGTCCACTTGGTGAAGGTGAGCAACACAGTTCTGTAGAGGTGCATCATTTGCCAGTAGAAGTACAGAGCTTTCAGCTGCCATGAAGGAGAAGCAACAGCAGACTTGTAATGGCTGCTTTTGTCACTGATATGGAATGAGCACCACATCCATATCACTGACAGCAGCAAAGTACTCAGATGTTTCATATCTGCTGGACTATTTCAAGAGTAAAGCAATAACATTTCAAAATGACACCTCCGCTGAATATATCATTGAACAGATGCTGAGCATTGCATTGAGAGGAATAAAAGAAAGGGAGAAATGAAGGATTAGAAGTATTTTACAGTACAGCTGCTGTTGGTATCTTTCATAAGCCATAGAGAATGCATGTAAACTGCACAAATGACCTTTTGTCATTTTATTGAGTCAATGGCAGAAGCATTTCTCTTCCTGAAATTAGTTTTCTGACAAGTTAATATGGCACTTTTAAAAAGTAACTGTTTATTGCCAAACAATCAATCTAGATCATAATATAATTGTTGCTTAATTACATGAATGTCTGCATGTAGCACGTATAACATAGCCAATTTATGTTATTGAGTGTAGAAATTATAAATTATATGCAAATAAGCCTGCATGTATGTGTCATTTACTCAGTTGACATAACGGACCTTCTCAATAATCATTTTTATCCTTTCGACATTTCAACTAACTCTAGCTAAGACTCATGTGAGCCTGTTATATACAGGTAGCTAGATATTCACCACATGTTACAAACCACACCCTGACACTCCATCAGATGGACCGCACGTGAACCAGGTGTGGCTAATAATAATAATAATAACAATAGAAATGAAATAACCCCCATAAACATGAAAAATTAATACTAAATTATTTTATTATTTTATACAATTATAACAATAACAATAACAACAACAACAACAATAGTAATAATAATAATAAAATTAAACTCTCAATGAACTCTCAGTTGACATAACATTATAATAACCTTCTCAATAATTAGCTTCAAATTGTATTGTCTCGACATTTCGACTGGATGCCCCAGCCTTCATCAGGAATATGATTGCTGATGAAGGCTGGAGAATCTAGTCGAAATGTCGAGAAAATACAATTTGAAGTTGAATATTGAGAAGGTTATTATAATAAATTTAAAATTAAATATATAATAATAATAATAATAATAATAATAATAATAATAATAATAATAATAATAATAATAATAATAATAATAATAATAAAAACAACAATAATAATAGTCGTTTTAAAAACTAATAAAAATATATAATAATAATAATAATAATAATAATAATAATAATAATAACAACAACTGATATAATAATATTAATAATAATAATACTATTGCTACTACTACTACTAATAATAATAATAATTACAATATCACAGATGCTATTTTCATAATTATTGTTTACTTTTGTGCTCCAGAATCCTCTTAGTTTTTCAGCCATCTATTTTCAATCTTGTCTTGATATATACCTGCATATATAAATCTTGTTGCAGGGCTTTCTTGAATTTAAGGCTATCTCTACAGAATCAAGTGAGTTTAGAGATGTGCATTAGTGAGTGTGTTGAGTGAATGTGTGAGTGAGCTTGTGCATGTGAGTGAGTGAGCACAACTAGAGTGTTTGGTGCTAAGGCATCATCCTTTCTCCAGAACTTGTGTAATACCGTGCCGAGATGAGTTACAATTGACAAGGGTTGAGGATAGTTTCTTAGATCTCATTCAATACAATATACAACACAATCCAAAACATTGGGGTTCTCCTCTCTCTCTTTTTAAGGGCCCCTGCATCCTGGATACAACACATCCTGGATACAACATACAAATCTATACATAGATATTACAAAGTAGATAAGTAACCAAAGGAAATATGTGCGTCCTAATTACAAACAAAAGATGTGAGCAGTTCCCATTGTGGTACAACAGTTATCAACACCTATACCAAAAATATGCGACTGAGTTCAACAGTGTTACACAGCTCCCCTCCAAATAGAAATCCACCCCGGATTTAGTGATCAATGTGTGACCACTGGCAATAGTCGATCTGGAGGATGACGAATTCGTTGGAGGTATCGAGGAGGAGTTATCGTGGGTAAAGGCAGTTCCTCTATCACTGGTGTGAGATTAGTGCCAATTGGAGGAAGAATTTAGGGTGGGAGGGAGTTTTTGCATGCAGGTTTCTGTCGAGGAGGTACGAATATCGTCTGGACATAATTTGAGCCAATCAAAGTGTACCACTGGTCGATTGGTACGGTTTCGAATGTTTTGTAGTCGATACACCGATTCTGACAAGCGTTTTACAACACGGAACGGTCCTGCCCATGGTTGATGAAATTTCCTTGCTACTCCCTTTCGTCTGACAGTGGTATGTAGCCACACCAAATTTCCCCGATCCAATGGTTTTCCATGAGCTTTTTCGTTATAGAGTTCCTTTTGTCTCTCCAGCTTATGACCAGTCCTTTCTCGCACTCGTTGATAAGCTTCTTGTAGGGTCGACTTAAGGTGATCTACATATGCAGTTGTAGAGATGTGGTTTGGCTCTGACGGGGCTGTACCATACATGAGCTCAAGGGGCATTTGTACTTTGTGTCCATACATGAGAAAAAATGGGGAATAGCCTGTGGTCGCATGAATGCTGGTGTTATAGGCTAGACAGAGAGGTCGTAGCTGCTTCTCCCACTCGAAGGGGTGTTCAGTCGCGCTGGTGGCTAACATGCTGATAAGTGTGCGGTTGAACCTTTCAACCATCCCATCCGACTGAGGATGATAAGAGGTGCTCCGAGTCTTGCTAATGCCTAGCAGTTTACAGATCTCAGAGATTAGTTGAGACTCAAATTGCCTGCCCTGGTCTGAGTGCAGCTGCTCTGGTGGTGAGAACCGAAAGAAAAACTCATTCGTTATCACTCGAGCAATTGTAGTTGCTTCCTGGTTTGGAATCGGATATGCCTCCATCCACCTTGTAAAGTAATCGCCCACTACAAGGATATACGCATTTCCATTCTCCGATTCTGGCAGAGGACCAACTATATCAACAGCGACCAGCTGAAGGCGACTACCTACTTTTATGCTCTGTAATGGTGCCCTGTTCTTGGGAGTGGGAGTTTTCCTCCTAGCACGGGATGAACAGGTTTTGCACCACTGGGTTATGTCAGCATGGTAACCTGGCCAGTAATAACGTTCCTTGACATGAGCAAGGGTTTTATCCTCTCCAAGATGTCCACCCAGTATGCCTTCATGCATCTCTTTTAGTACTTCTTCCTTCTTTACTTCAGGCACAAGCTGTTGCAACACAGATGTCGAGGTGTCAGGTTTCTCATACTGACGGTAGAGAATACCCTCATGGATTAAAAGCTGGTCCCAGATTTGGAGAAGGCGTCGAGTATTTTTGCTCAATTCTTTTGTCTGAGCCGCAGTTGGTGGATGTCCACTTAACTTTGCCTTGATAACAGGTCCAAGAATATGATCCCCTTCCTGTAACCTTCCGATATCTTCTCCACCAACCAGAGAGGTGACAGCAATCTTCACCTCATTGCCATGGCTGTCCCGACTACACTGCTGGCAAGGTAACCGAGATAAGGCATCTGCATTAGTATGTTTCTTCCCTGGCCGGTGGAGAATGACAAAGTTAAATTCTTGCAAGCGTTTCAGCCACCGTGCCATCTGACCTTCAGGTTCCCGGAAATTCCTTAGCCAAGTGAGAGAGCCGTGGTCGGTACGGAGAGTAAATTTTTCCCCAATCAGGAAATGTCGAAAATGTCTGGTGAAGACTACCACTACGAGTAGTTCTCTCCTGGTCATGCAATACCTACGCTCTGGTTTGCTGAGCAATCTACTAGCATAGGCAATCACACATTCCCTACCACTCTCATCAAGTTGTGACAAGACAGCACCTATTCCAGTATCACTTGCGTCAGTGTCTAACAGGAATGGTTTGTGGAAGTCAGGGTAAGCCAACACTGGGGCCGACATTAGATACGTTTTGAGCTTCTCGAAGGCCTTCTGAGTTTCTCCTGACCACTTAAAATGAGCATTACACTCAGTGAGACGATGGAGGGGACGGGCGATCTCAGCAAAATCACGGATAAACCGTCGATAATATCCCGCCAGACCAAGAAATTGCTAGACTTCCTTGGTTGTCGTGGGGGTTGGCCACGATGCCACTTTCTCAATCTTAGAGGGGTCGGTGGCTACTCCTTCATCTAACACAATATACCCGAGATAAGTAACCTCGTGCTGGAAGAAATTGCACTTCTTGGGCTGCAACTTTAAGCCAGCTCTAGACAGACGCTCAAAGACCATGCTCAGATTTGCTAAGTGTTCCAAGAATGTCTTCCCTGGGATGATTACATCATCTAGATAAACTAAGCATTGCGAGCACTGTAAGCCAGCCAGTACTAGATCCATCAAATGCTGGAAGGTTGCTGGAGCATTGCATAGGCCAAATGGCATAACTTTGAACTCAAACAAGCCCTCGGTGGTACAGAAAGCTGTTTTGGGGCGGTCCTCCTCTGCTACCTCCACCTGCCAGTACCCACTGAGAAGGTCTACAGTGGAAAACCACTTTGAGCCAGCAAGGGTGTGAAGGGTATCATCAATCCTAGGGAGAGGATATGCATCCTTTTGGGTGACCTCATTAAGCTTACGGTAATCTATGCAGAATCTAAAGCTATTGTCTTTCTTCTGAACTAGTACGATGGGGGAGGCCCAGGGACTACTCGATGGCTGAACTACATCACTGTTATGCATGTCAACTAGCAGCTCCTGTACTTCCTTCCTCCGATGTGGAGGGAGTCTGCGGACAGCCTGTCTAATTGGTGGAGCAGTACCAGTGTTGATATGGTGCTTCATCTTGGTGGTGCGGCCTAGGTCTGATTTAGCTGTGGCAAAAAGGTCAGCATTCTCTTCTAAGAGTGCGAAAAACTGCTCTTTCTCCTCTGATCCTAGCTCACTGCAGCTCCGCTCCACTATTTCCCACAAGCATTCAGCTTTGTCTGAATTCACGTGCGGTATTTGTGTAGGTATACTTGCCACCACCTCTTCCAATGGTGGTTCTACTGACTCTAAAGTAGCCACCACAGATTTTGACGAAAGGGACACCATTTCAGGCTTGGATTTAATAGCCTCACTGGCACTTGGCCATTTTTTGGTTCCACCAATACTCGGGCTACAGCAAATGGTAAGCGTTCCCCGCCTTTTGGCTCTACCACACAGGACCCCCTTTGGGGTGGATCCTTGCAATGTGCCATGACAATACACTCCGAGTATGGGGGGAGCTTAAGGGGCTCAGCTAAATACACCATATTCACCACATCACTCTCAGGACAAGATAGGGAGTCTTGATGCAACTCAATGGTAGATGAATTGCCAAGATGGATCACTGATCTTCCCACATCTACTGTGACCTTATGCTTTAAAAAAAAATCTAAGCCCAGAATGGCTTCAGTAGTAAGTGGACTCACCACGATGATGTCAGCCTGATAGAGGATTCCTTGGAGGGACAGGTCCATGGGTGAGTACCCATAGACTTGCAGAGGAGATCCATCCACGCTTACCAGTTGCCGTTCTGTCCAGGGTTTGAGTTTGACTCCTCTGCCATGGCTGACCTTGTCCCACACATCCTTTCGCATGAGGGACACTGAGGCTCCTGTGTCCACTAGCAGGGTAGTCGCATGCCCATTGACATTGCCACTCACGGTATAGCCACCTGTAGGGGTTACTAAAGAAACAATAACTGGTAAATGAGCCTCATCCTCATTATCCTTCTGCGGTAGGCTCCTTATGCAGAAGGATTCCCGTTTCCCTGTGGCTGGTCCCGTTGTGAAGAGCGACAATATCTCGCTATGTGCCCGGTCTTACTACATTTCCAGCAGGTAACATCAGTAGCCCGCTGCCTAGAGCCTCTCCTTGAGCCCCAGTCCCGGTCATTTACCCTCATGGAAGGGTTTGCTCCCTTCCACGGCATCCCCCCTCTCTGCCTACTTGCTTCTGAGTCAGAATAGTTCATCTCTAGCATCTCAATTCTATCAGTCAATCTCTCGACTAGAGTGGCGAGATTATCTCTTACCGAGCTCTGACTACTCACCCCGCCGATGGTTTGTCCTACTTCCGAGGGGTTTCTCTCGACACTTGCAACCATCGTCCTGGGAGTGAGATACGACTCCAGCTCCAAGGTGCCCGCGACTGCCTCGTCCAGCGTCTGCGGGGCTTTCTGCTTAACGCCAAATGCGACTTGGCTATTGTCGAGTTGTGCGAGGTAGTCATTCAGAGCTAGTATTTCTTTAGCATTCTCTCCCAAGTCGGGGTAGGCCTTGTCTGCTAACAATCGGAGGTCATCTGCGAGATCCGGCCAGCTTTCAGACTTACTCTTGCGTCTGGTTTGTAACTCGGCCTGGTAGCGGGTCTTCCTCATTTTGGGTTCGAACCGCTCGCTCAAAGCTTTGGTGGCTTCGTCGAAACTTGTCCTGGTAGCTGGCGGAAGGCGTTGGAACGCAATCTGTGCTCTTGCTGTCAACCGCACTTTGAGCCATTTCAACTTGTTCTCGTCATCCCACTCATTCACGGCCGCAACATTGAGAGAGTGGTACTGCCATTGGTCCCAGCTTCCTTCGCCAGAGTAGGGTTCAGGCAATACTAAAGGTATAGCAGCCATTCTTTGTGCAGATCTTGATCCTGCCGACTACGCCAATGTAATACCGTGCCGAGATGAGTTACAATTGACAAGAGTTGAGGATAGTTTCTTAGATCTCATTCAATACAGTGTTACACTTGTGTAGCTACCTCTTCAAGGAGTCTAGTGGTTTTTCTCGAACCATTCCCTTCTACAAAGAGTTACTATAGCCAACCAGCATGGGAATACTGCTGCCATGCTTGGAATTTGCAATAATTATTTCCTTTACATTTAATAAGTTATGCATCTTATTATTAGGTACTTTGGGAGATCATTAATGTCGAGATCGTGTTTCTAATTTTCTTTTTCTCTTGTTTCTCTATTTGTTTATCTAATAAAGGGTGTGCAACTTTCTGTTTAAGTTGTAAAAATGGTAAATGTAAAAAATCAAGATGTAACATTATCTGCGTGACATTGATATGTACTAGTAATTGATTGCTTTTTATGAGGTGTAATTAATGAGTTGAAGAACGTCAGTCCATACATCCAATTAAGTATTACCTAATAAGTGTACTTGGATTGCAGTTGTAGACATTATCTCAGACTTGGAGGCTCGCAAGAAGTGGGACAAACACTTCACAGTCATTGAGGTGCTGGAATCCCAAGAGCACTGCCGCATTGTGTACTGGTGAGTATGTATTTTCTTTTATAGGAACCATGGTTACTATTTACTTCTGTCTAATATATTGCGATGAGAGAGGGTGGACTTTCTGCTTATCATCACTGATCTTTGCCCCAGTACAGTTCTATGTTGTTATCTCAGTAAAATATCAAAACGAACTGCCTCTCAACCATAAGACTATTAATGTTTGTTCCTAGAGATGGTCCATCAGGGTACTGCAGTGGTAATGCTACTGTAATAAAGGAGATGCTAGGTAATGTGCATGCTTTTGGTGCCGGATTTTCTCCTGCTCAATAGGCTGAAACCCATATGCTGCCATCCTGAATCTCACAGAAGAAACTTCAGGATTTATAATGGACACCAGCCATGCCCCAGCATGCTGAGAGAATGAAATCACTTTCCCACTTGCATTAGGTTTTGATTTTGGTGCCATTTTGCTCATCCAGCCTGACTGCTCACTGTCACCCACCAGCTCAAAAACACTTCGGCAATGGGGTGCTGGTATACTTGGATGCCTTAGGGCTAATGTGACCAAAGATAAACACAGAAGACCAAGGAATAGCCATTCTCTGCATGCCCAAGTCTAATGCAAGATTATGAATGTAGTTAACAGGTGAAATAACTATGTTGTTTCCCTGCTCGAGAGACAGAGCTTCACTCATTGCATGGAGCCAGGCCGAGTAGTAAGCATGAGGTTCGTACAAGTGTTATCCAACCAGTTCTCTATAACTGTTTGATAGTCTTACTTGGTCCAGTACATAGACTTATGAGATGGGTTGGCTGAATGTTAGCATTTTTTTAGACTTATATTCTCTGTTTATTATCCAGCTGCTATACAATTAGCTTTTATAGTGGTCTTGAAATGTTGGGATAGAAATGAGTTTAAGAATCTAATTCTAGGTTGTGCAAGATGCCGATAGCAGTGTCAGATAGGGATACCGTCCTGAGGATATGCACTCACTACGATGAAAAAACCAAAACAACCTTCATCAAAAGCTACGATGCCACACATCCATCCAAGCCTGAAGTCAAGGGTGTGGTCAGGTTAGTTATTATTGCCATGCTATGCATGCCTCTAGCTAGTTAGAGTTAAAATGAGATATAGCTAATTATGAAATGCCTAGAGGTATGACCACCCATGTGTAAGATGTAAGAACACACCCCTTCTTGATATATATATATATATATTCAATCGTCTACAGTATTACAATTCTAGAGACTAAAGCTTGTGTGTGCATGTGTGTGTGTGCATGCATGTGTGTGAGTGCTTGTGTGCTTTTTTATGTATACAAACGATATTCATTACTAATGATCCAATATATCACATCTTCCATTGGAATTCGTCACTCAAAATGTTAACAAACATGTCCAAGAGTACACATTCATATGCATCCATGGTAATAATTGATGGAGGAATAAAGGGCACTTTGAAAAGCTTCTCACAGGAAGAATGCTGTCATGGTCACAGTTTAGCATGACCAATTAAAATAGACATGCTTGAGAGCATGTTTGGTATCTTTTCTCCAATTTTTGTGTCAATTTCAGCCTAAAATGGTTTCTATGTATATATAATTTTCCCTCATTATTCCACGGAGTTAAAAAACAACAACCAACTATTTACATGCTCCAGAATGTTATAACTTGGTACAGACTTCCTTGCCAAATGAGTTCTCAACTTAAATAATAACTTATTTTATTACAGAATAACTTTACTGTATACATATGTGATAGGATCTGCGAAAACGTGCCTTATGACCAAATAGTACTTTTCTCAATAATACAAGTTTTAGAGCCTATTGTTATACACTATGAAATTTGACTTTTTTTGGTATTTATTATCTAGGGTCTTTCTCCTAACTGGTCAGAAAATTTTAAGCCTTGAATCCCTCTCACTCAGAAGTTACAGCAGTTAGAACTGGACTGACCAAGCTACGTACGCGGAGAATAATAATTATTACGTAATAGGGACTTTCCCTTTTTATAATAACATTCATAGTTTGTAGTTGGAAAGGGTCAACAGTGCAATTTCGAAAAGGTTTGATAATGTCCACAGAACAAGCTAATCAGATAGCTTTGACTATCAATCGGGTCATGAAACTGGATGCACAGGACCAGGCATCTATGCTGGAGGTTATTGCAGACTACTTCACTCTCCCCACTCTTGATGAAGAGAATTTTGATGAGTTGGAATGTTGCAGTAAGAAGACATACAAAATACAATTCTTATAATTACAATCACATGGACATTACAATCACAACATACATTAGCAAGCTTGGAGGAAGATTGGGGCTGCCACATGGAGGATGAAGGTCACCATACTGAGGATTGTGGACATGATGGGAATATTGAAGATCATCGTATAATACACTGACTTTATTATTCAAATAAAAGCTTTACATGGCCATGTTCAGTGTATACCTAGTTAGTACCTATGAATTAACTGCCACCTGTCTTATAGCTAGTAATGTATGGTAGTTATTGCTTGCTATCTACTAGACTGCTTAATTTTCTAGTTAGATGACCAGTTGCTTGCTAGAGGACTAGCTAGCTATTTTTCTAGCTAGTTGCTTTTGCTAGTCACTAACCAATGACAATCATGTAAGCTATAGATGCTAGTCTCTATCCCAAAGCTTATAGCAACCTAGGAACAGGTTTAGCTAGCTAGCCTTGTTTTTCTTGTTATTTTTTTAAAAGTTACGACCACAGCTAGTAGCTATCTAGCTATGCATACTAAGACTTACCTCAGCTACATGTAGAGTTTCAAGACCATTCTCCTCACTTTAGCAGTCGTTAGAGTAGCGCATTCATCCGAAGCGCTCGAAGTAAACTTGCACCAAAACATCCGTCTTTCCCAATTTTTTAAATTATGACGTCATTGAATAACACAGAGATACGCGCGGAAGTATACGGAAGTTAATTGAATTTTGTTCGAGGCATTTTTCTCACAATCAGCATCCCTGACGGGATGAAAGAAAAGCCCCTGTAACATCCAAGTCATAACGTTTTACTAAGTCACTTCAAGATTTTTATAAGTATTTTTTATAGCTCTTTCACATAAAACAATAAAATGAAAACCAAAAAAAATGTCATAAGGCACGTTTTCGCAGAGCCTGTCACATATATACAAGTCTAAAATGAAAACCAATATTGTTTGAGTTGAACATTTTTAGGACACTTTCCATTGACACTCACAAAAGAATGTTCATAATTTAATGGGTCCTTCAATATGTGGTCTACATTGATAAATGCTTAATTCCTTCCTTTTATTATTATTATTATTGCTGTTATTATTATTTATTATTTTTATTGTTATTATTTATGATTATTATTATGTTGTTGTGTTATTGTTGTTGTTGTTGTCATTGTTATTATTATTAATCAGTATATATCAGTTGTTATGTTAATAAACACAACCTAACTTACAAATAAGTTAAAAATTTTTTTTAAAAAAAGATTAAATATCTAAGGTAACAATACCTACCAATGACCCTAAAATTGTTGTCTTTTTTAATTTTTTTAAAATTGTTTCGTCGATTTATAGTCAAGTGGTCTTCTTCGATAAATTCCTCAGGATAACTCCAGAACTAACCAATCATAGCTTCTTTGCACATATCACACACACACACACAAAGCAGAAAGGAAACAAGAATGTAGACATGTAGACCACAACCAGTTAGATGAACCTACTAATAGATATAATGAACTTGAAATTTACTCACTCGACATCAGTGAAAGCCATTATAATATGGCTCTGCAAGTTTACCTGAACAAGGAAGAGGTTGGGTGTAGCCAATCATGGGCAGAGACCCTTTACCTAATGGGCAAGGACCCTTTACCCACACACTATTACCTACATGTATGCGCATGCTCACACTAATATACTTCATTACTGCGTGCATTGTTAAGTGACGAAACCTACTTTTGTATCTGGTCAAGTCGGGGCACAAAGAGATCTTGCTGAACGGATTCCAATTAGAGCCCGCCGCAAGAGGTATGGACGAGAGAAGGTGCCCCATCGATGGATGCGAGTACCTGATACCCGAGGGGGTGATGGCAAACCCAGCGCTGGCAGCCACCCACCTGTCTGGTCATCTCATGAACCACAAAGGGCAGGAGAAGGACCGATCAAAAGTCGAAGCCATGAAAAGACCGATGATATCAGCAGCAGGTACAACACAAGACTGGCTATACTTCATGTCAAGGTGGGGTGACTACCTGCAAGCCACCAAGGTGCAGGGGGCCGAGAAGGCCATCCAACTGTTAGAATGCTGCGACCCGGGCCTAAGGAGGGACCTCCAGAGGAACAATGGGTGTGTGGTTATGTCGGGGCTGCCAGTTGATGCCATTGTAGCTGCCATCAAGGTGCTAGCAGTTAGGATTGAAAACCCAACGGTGGCAAGAGACCGCCTGCACAGTATGTCGCAGGACAGGGAAGAGAATGTGAGGGCCTTCGGGGCCCGCCTGAGAGGGCAAGCAGCCACATGCCAGTACAGCAAGCAGTGCACATGTGGAGTGATCGTGGACTACACGGAAGAAAACGTTGCTGACGCCCTCGTCACAGGCCTGGCTGATCAAGAGATCACGCAAGGCATCCTGGGAGAACCCAACCAGCCACTGACAATCGAGAGAGCCATGGCCTACGTTGAATCGAAGGAGATCGCGAAGGTGTCGATATCTCAGCTGGACCCCAACAACTCGGTCAACGCCTTAAGGAGCAAGTACAAGAAACTGCCAAGGCAAGGACAACCACTACCGGATGTGGACGACAGCAGATGCTACTTCTGTGGAAAGACCGGACACGGGAAATACCCAGCACTCCCTACGCGGAGCACCGAGTGCAAGGCATTCGGGCACAAGTGCAGCAACTGTGGCAAGACGAATCACTCAGAAGCTGTTTGTAAGTCAAAGCCCCCACCTAGACCGGGGACAGAATATGCTGTATTTGATGTTGTATGTAATGTTTCAACCCATGGGGCTAACAAGCATCATGCTCTGGACCACCACATCTTCAACAGCAAGACTGACAAGTGGGAGAAAAGATGGTCCCTCCCCCAGCCAACTAGAAAACTAGTGGCGAAACTACTCCCAGACGACTACATCAAACTGAGGCTTCCTCAACGACCACGTCGGGCTGTGATCAACATTGATGGCATGGCTGACACTGGATGCCAGAGCTGTCTTGTCGGGACTCACATCCTCCAGAAACTGGGAATCTCCAAAGCTGACTTGATCCCTGTCACCCAGAGGATGCAAGCCGCCAACAACAGTGGCATCCGGATTCTGGGTGCCATCCTCCTCGAGTTCAAACTCCCGGGCATTGAGCCTTGCTCCAAGCAGATGGTTTATGTGACCCCCAACGTCTCTCGCTTGTTCCTAAGCAGAGAGGCGTGCTCTGAGTTGGGTATGATCCCCCGAGGATTCCCATCCACAGTGGTGGGTGCAACCTCCAGCGTCATGCTACCTGAGAAGAAGAAGTCGGAACCAACGAAGCAAGACAACAAGCGTCCTTGCAACTGCCCGACCCGCTCACAACCGCCCCCGGGACCTATCTCACTACCTGTGCCAGCCACCGAGGCCAACAGGGGCGTCCTGGAACAACACCTGCGTACAATCTTCAAAGCTTCGACGTTCAACACTTGCTGCCACCAACCGCTCCCCATGATGGCCGGTCCCCCCCTGAGACTTAACATTGACCCAGAGGCCACACCTGTCATGGCTCACAAGGCAGCTTCCGTGCCTGTGCACTGGGAAGGCAAGGTGAAGGAGCACCTGGACCGCGACGTCCGCCTCGGAGTCATAGAGAAAGTCCCCATCGGAACCCCTGACACTTGGTGCCAGAGGATGATGATTGTGGGTAAATCAAATGGCGAACCCAGGCGTGTGATAGACTTCCAGCCATTGAACGCCCATGCTACTCGAGAGACTCATCACACCAAGTCCCCTTACCACCAAGCTCGAGACATATCCAGGCAGATGAAAAAGTCGGTGTTCGACGCTTGGAACGGATATCATTCCGTTCCATTGCATCCAGAGGACACCCACTTCACCACATTCATCACTGCCTGGGGAAGATACCGTTACCTCACCGCCCCCCAGGGGTACAAGGCTTCAGGTGATGGGTACACTGCCAGATTCGACAATCTGGTCGAAGACATCACGAACAAAACAAAGTGCGTCGACGACACTCTGATATGGTCTGCGGACATAGAGCAAGCATTCAACGATGCTGTCCTCTGGCTAACGAGATGTGGCACCAATGGTATCACCCTCAACCCGGATAAATTTCAATTTGCACAAGACACAGTGCAATTCGCTGGTTTCGAAATCAGCATGTCCACCGTCAAGCCAGCCAGGAAGTTTACAAAAGCCATTGCTGAGTTCCCCACCCCAGCCTCTACAACTGATGTTCGCTCGTGGTTTGGCCTGGTAAATCAGGTGGCATACACCTTCTCCCGCGCCACTACAATGGCTCCCTTCAGGGACTTGCTGCAACCATCCACGAAATTCACTTGGACCACAGAACACCAGGAAGCATTCGAGGAATCCAAGCAGGTCATCATTGAGCAGATCAACCAGGGTGTGGAGATTTTTGAGAAAGACAGGCCTACGTGCATAGCCACCGACTGGAGCAAGATCGGCATCGGCTACTGGATGTTTCAGAAACATTGTGCATGCCCCACCAGAGAGCTCTTCTGCTGCAACGACGGCTGGAGAATCACTCTGGTCGGGTCCAGATTCACCCATGCAGCCGAGTCCAGGTATGCAGCAATTGAAGGTGAAGCCCTGGCCGTAGCCGAGGCACTTGAGAAATGTCGCCACTTCATACTCGGATGCAGAGAGCTATACGTCGCAGTTGACCACAAGCCTCTTGTGAAGATCTTCGGTGACAGAGCCCTCGCAGACATCACCAATAGCCGTCTTCGTAATTTGAAAGAAAAGACGCTGATGTACGACTTCACCATGTTATACATCCCCGGAGTGAGAAACAGCACTTCTGACGCTCTATCCCGATACCCTACAGGCTCACACAGCCCCGACAAGTTGTCTCTACCTGATGTGGTCTCGGCCCCACCTCCCAAGATCCCCCTGGCACTCATGGCCGGACTATTAGTCGACCAGCCGGACGAGGAAGACGAGGAGGATTTGATTGTCACACTGTGTTCAGTCATGAATTCGATGGTTCAAATCACCTGGCAGCTCCTAAAGGAACAAACGACCACGGATGACACCATGCAGCTTCTGCTACAAACCATTGAAGAAGGATTCCCCGAGAAACAGGCAGACACGCCAAAAGAAATCAGGGAATACCACATCCACAGATCCCACCTCTACTCCACAGATGGGGTGGCGGTTTACAGGGATCGAGTTATCATCCCTGTGAATCTCAGGGAAGACTGCCTGAAAGCCCTACACTCAGCCCATCACGGTGTCACAATGATGCTATCCAAAGCTGAAGCATCCATATTCTGGCCAGGCATCGCCGCGGACATTTCACACCACAGGTCAACCTGCAGCAAGTGTAACGAGATGTCGCCATCACAATCATCACTCCCTCCTACACCCCCGGTTCTACCCACAAGGCCGTTCCAGAGCATTTGTGCAGACTATTTCCACAACAAAGGCCACACTTATGTGGTCATTGTGGATCGATACTCCAACTGGCCCATTGTCGAACGCTCGTGCAATGGGGCTACTGGCCTGGTAGGGAACTTGCGATCCATATTCGTAACCTTCGGTATTCCAGAAGATATCACGACCGACGGAGGTCCTGAATTTACTGCCTCTGTGACAAGGAAATTCCTCGCCGACTGGGGCGTCCACCACAGGACCAGCACTGTGTCAAATCCACATGCAAACTGCCGAGCCGAGATCGGAGTGAAGACTGTCAAACGTGCACTCGCGGGTAATACACCCGACAATGGAGACCTCAACACTGACTCATTCCAGAAAGCGATGCTCGTGTACAGAAACACTCCTGACCCTGTCACAAAGATATCCCCTGCCATCGCTATGTTCGCTCGCCCTATTCAGGGCCTGCTACCTGTTCTCCCAGGCAAACTCAGACTCCACGACTACTGGGACCGCCTCCTGGACGACAGAGAGAAGACGATGGCTGATCGTGGATCCAGGGAACACGACAAATGGTCCGAACACTCTCGCCCCCTCACCCCTCTCATGGTTGGAGACAAGGTCAGGGTGCAAAACCAGTCAGGTCTATTCCCCCGTCGATGGGACAAACTCGGCATCGTCACTGAGGTTAAACAGTTCCACCAATACTGGGTTCGCATGCTCGGATCAGGCCGTGCCTCCCTACGGAACAGGAAATTCCTCCGCAAGTGCTCCCCCTCCACTTCCCTTGTGGTCCCCGCATTTCAGAATGTCAGTGCTCCTCCGGTACATACCACTCTGCCCGACCAAGTAGTCGAGAGCCCCTCCATACCTGTGCCTGCCTACATCCCTGATACCACTCGGATCGTTGACCCTCCATCTCCATCTCCACCTCCACCTTCACCACAGTCTCCAGCGTCAGCACCTAAGCCTCAACGGACACCGTCCAGCCCGGTGCCAACCGCCACCAGATGCCTACTCACAACCCCTCCACGATGCCGCTCTAGTAGGAAATGTGTACTGGATCATCGGCCTAATTACAAAGACTAATATAGGCCTGGGGGAGATAGCCAATCATGGGCAGAGACCCTTTACCTAATGGGCAAGGACCCTTTACCCACACACTATTACCTACATGTATGCGCATGCTCACACTAATATACTTCATTACTGTGTGCATTGTTAACTGACGAAACCTACTTTTGTATCTGGTCAAATCGGGGCACAAAGAGATCTTGGATCTTATCTAGGGTGGACCAAGTGTTATGTATTCTTTATCAATTTGTGCTACACACTATGCTTCCTAGTCCTAGCCTAAGGCAGTTAGTAGACTGGCAGATTGTATGTTAAAGAATAGTAATCTATATCCAAATCAAATACAGTACAGAATCTAAGAGTGACATAAATCTACTACGACAAGGATTAGTCTCACTAACAGCAACTAAGGTAGGAGTCAGCTGCCATTAAATAGGCTGGTTTCCCAATGGACATGACCATAATAGGATAAATCGGCCAATATGATTCTGTTCTACATTTTCAATTAATGCATTCCAATGTGTGTGCGAATTAAAGTACTTTTTTACCACATATAGGTGTGAAAGTTCATCTATTAAGGGTTGATGCTGTAGTGTTTGTTAGGCAGGTTAGCCTAACACTCCTCCCTCCTAATGGGGTCAACAGATGTCATCTTCTTTCAGTCCTTCCCAGGCTTGTTGAGAGAGGGTATTTGCATTGGCTTTGCCTGGTCTGCATTTCAATAGTGAAATCGTAATCCAAGGTTAGAGCCAGGTGAGCTTGCTGTTGATACTTCGCATTGAGTTCATGTACTTGAGTGCTCTATTACCTTGCCTTCTCGCTTCTTTCTGGCAAACTGGGCAAGACTGTCAAGCGAGTTTCACATCCTGGTGCAGTCCTGGCCATTAAAATCATTTTAGCAATCTGAATTGAGTCTTCTGTGGTCCCAAATGTCCAGCCACAGGCATTGTGTGAGCCAGTCTAATGGCTTGTCTTCTCCTTATTGGCAATACAAGTTGCTTGATTTCATTGCTGATGGCATCCACACCTCTCTGGTACAACCATCCATTCTCAGTATAGTAGAAGGTGTCTTCTTGCTGGTCAATCTGATCCCATGCGCTCTGCAGGGACGAATCTTGTCTTTGCTCATCTTTCAAGTTGGGTGAATCTGCTTGGTTGTCTTCTGTTTCCTTGACAGGGACATGCTTCATCTCGTCTTCTGAATCATCATTCAGTCTATCTTCTTCTGTTGCTGCTTGAGTAACAGTTTGAGGGTGTGCCTTGCTTGGCTGTGGGCTATTGTCCAGGTCAATGATGTGATCGGTGTCTGGTCCTATCAGTTCACTCCAATCGACCAGGGTCGCTCCTGATTGTTCAATTGCTTTCTCGTCATTCAGCTGCTGCTATTCTTCTGTAGCTGACTGCTTCCTGGTCTGGACTACCATCACTTTAGCTCCTTGCTTCATTCTTTAGCTGACTGCCTTGTGCAGAATGGTATTGAATGATGGGTTGTCTGAGTGACCAACTTCTCTGAGACTGCCACTGCACATATGGTCTTGTCTCCACAACTTCTAGCTCTACTTCAGCCAAGTGGTAATGAACCACATTGCTGTATGCTTCTGATCAGTACGGTCTGGTCTGTTAGCTTGTCATCTGTCACTAGCCTCTTTGAGATCGTGGACTGTTTTGCTCTGGTATCCAATTTCATAGTACATTCACGTCCATTTACTCTTCCTTCCAACAAATAATAGTGTTTGTTGTTTACCTGGAAGCTGTAAATTTTCTTTGGACATGTTGCAGCAATGTGCCCCCAGTTATTGCAGTGAATGCACATTGGGCCTCTGTCACCACTAAAATACTTCCTGAGGTCCTTTTTTCCTGTGTTTGGGTTCTCCTTTGGGTTTGAGTCCTTGGCTGCCAGGGTCAGGTTGTTTGGTGCTTCACTTGGTCGCTCTTGACATTGGAGGTGTCAACTGATTCAGTTGGACTTTCTTCTTTGTAGCCCAGTTTGGTTTCCATCCATTACTTGGTCTTTCTAATCGCGGCCTCTGTTCTGCAGATATTGGTCACAAAGTCTACCCATAGCCTCCACTGAAGTAGGTCATTGTGATCGAACCCAACATGCGATGTGTGTTGGCATGCTGCGTAGCAAATGTTCCTGAGCAAACTGAGCAGCCCCTTCGACTGATGTAGTGCATTCCTCCACGTACTTCTTGGTAAGGTCCATGAGTCTGGCTGCCAACTGAGTTCCTGACTCATTTGGTCTTCTTGCTATGTTCCACCAATTACTCATATGAGTGTACTTATTGATGTTAAACCTTTCTAACAAGGCTTTCTTCACTTTGTCATAGTCTTCGACGATGTCTGGCAGAGTTGCCAAGTATGCTTCCAATGCTTCTCCTTGCAGTAATGCTCTGAGATGAGCTGTCCACTGTGGTCGTTCGATATGGAAGGCATTCGTGTGCTGCTCGAACCTGGTGATGTCCGATAGCAGTCTGTCACCAACCTTGATTGGAGCTTGGGCGGGGTTGGTTTTGGCTTGGCCATCTTGATGGTCTTGTCCAGGATGTCAGCCAACTCTCTGGTATGACGTTCTAGGAGCTCAGCCTGTTGCCGTCTTTCATGCTATTGCTCCTCCCTGGTAAGGTCTAGTTGCTGTCTCCGCAAGGCTAACTCCTCCTCCCATAGTTGCTTTTCTCTCTGAGCTTGCAACTGTCATTCAGCTCGTTCCTTCTCTCGGTGCTGTGCCTCTCGTATCTGTTGCTGCATTAGCATCTGAATAAGGTCAGTTGTTGTTGCTCTGGCTTCCTTCATCGACTAGGTCTGCCTTGTCTCATTTGTGTCATCATTGGTCTTTTCTCCTCGGCTTGTCATGGTATCCTCAGGCAGTCTACTAAACACAATTCAATTGAATCAAAGTTTGAAGTAAAAAATGCTTTTAGCGAATTCTCAACCCAACTAGTAGTTGCTACAAACAAACTTTTGTCTATTCAAGATCTAGTTCAGGTAGTCGTTTACCACTGCCGCCATGTGTTATGTATTCTTTTTCACTTAGTGCTACCCACTATGCTTCCTAGTCCTATAGCCTAAGGCAGTTAGTAGACTGGCAGATTGTATGTTAAAGGAATGTAATCTATATCCAAATCAAATACAGTACAGAATCTAAGAGTGACATAAATCTACTACGACAAACAGCAACTAAGATCCAAGAGTCAGCTGCCCTTACATAGGCTGGCTGATTCCCAATGGACATGACCATAAAAGGCATCAACTGAATAAATCGACTAATAATATGATTCTGTTCTACATGTGTAATTAATGCGTTCCAATGTATGTGCAAATTAAAGTACTTTGTTACCACATCTAGGTGTGAAAGTTCATGTATTAAGGGTTGATGTGGTGTTTGTTAACATCTAGGTGTGAAAGTTCATCTATTAAGGGTTGATGTAGTGTTTGTTAGGCAGGTTAGCCTAACACCAAGTTATGAGGTCTTGCTGACATCACTTAGCTAGCTACCATGACCAAATTTCCACTGGCAAGCAGGGCATTTCAAATATTTTGTTTGGATAATGAGTTTGGAGGTGATTGGCTCTGGGAAAAAACCCTTGATGACTAATTTTGTAGTTAAAAATTTTTTTTTTTTGCTACTACACTACCTCAGCAAAGGATCAGTGAAAACCCTTATAATATAGCTCTGCAAGTTTACCTGAACCAGAAAGAGGTTGGAGTGACTAAGTTATGAGTTCGATTGGTTGCTGACATCATTTAGCTAGCTACTATGACCACCTTTCCACTGGCAAGCAGGGCATTTCAAATATCCTGTTTGGATAACGATTTCTAATGAATTTAGAAGTGATTGGTTCAGCCCCTCCCTGGGAAAAGAAGTAAAATTAAAGATGAATCTTGATGACAGTTTTTTAACAATTTTTTTTGCCACTACACTACCTTAGCAAAGGATATCCCTTATAATATTGCTCTGCAATTTTACCTGAACTAGAAAGAGGTTGGAGTGACTAAATTATGAGTTCGATTTGTTGCTGACATCACTTAGCTAGCTACCATAACCACATTTCCACTGGCAAGCAGGCATTTCAAATATCCTGAATAAATTTGGAGGTGATTGGCTCAGCCCCTCCCTGGGAAAAGAAGTAAATTAAAGATGAACTTTAATGACTGATTTTGTAATTTTTAAACACCTTGCCATACACACTACCTTAGTAAAGGATTCCAAGGGATAGTCTTGGAGCATAAAAAAAGCCAGAACCTCCATTTAGGATAGATGCCAAGAATTTTTTTTGGCTGAGAATTTGTAAGAAGTTGCCAAAGTGATTTTGGCATACCAATATTGGTCAAACTAATTCAGATAATTCTATATAATGCACACCATGATGCATGGGTGAAATTCTACTTCTTGGTTTTGGTGAGGTCTATGCTCAATTATTGTCAGCAGAGTAAGCTTCTCCGTAAACTGATTACTTCAATACAGCCCAAATGTGCAGCAAATGCTGACTCAGCTTAGTCAGACTTAATATTGCAGACAGATGTGGGCGTGTTGACCGTCTCTAACTGCTTTTCATATCAAGTTGTTGCAATACATTGGAACTTGGTTTGACCTATGGTATGCAAGTCATATATGGAGAAGAATTAGATGTAGCTACCAGGTTACTTGATCTCACAACCTGGCAATATAAACCACACCAACTTCATATGCCAGTTTTGTTTCTACACTGCAACAATCAGACACATAATGGATCACATGTACCTCATGTGACTCTCTTTGTGAGACTATGTAATTTCTTACCTCATATGTAATTTTTTCACCCTGAAAAAGGCCAGAGCATAATGGCTGAAAGATTGGTAAATTGTTTTAGACTGATAAAAAGAGAAGTCTAACCATTAACATTATGATGATATCAGTTAATTCGTTTATGATAACCTCTGTGCTCGCTGCATGTGCACCCACAGATGGAAAATAAAGAAGTATCTTTGTGTGTCAAATATAGCAGCATGGATGCTCTTTACTGTTGTGCCATCTCACACATTAACAGACATGCTCTAACAAAATCAGGGGCAGAAATATTTCAAGGAAATGTGGTGTATAAACCATTTCTTTACGTTGTTCCTTGCTTAACCCATCTTGTCACCGTTTTAGAACAAAGACTATCCTAAGCGGAATTATTGTCAGGCCACACCCAGACGATCCCAAATCAACACGAGTGACCTTCTTGATGCAAATTGACATGAAAGGTTTGATACCTCACGGCATTGCCAATGCTTTCCTCCGCAAGGCTCCTGTGGAGTGGCAGGAATCTGTTACAAAGCACTACTGGGGCGATTACTCGATGAAGAAGGCTGGCCAAAGTGGACAAAACAAGTAGAGTACTAGTGATGGAATCTAGTGGGAAGTCATTCTCTATTAACATTATAATTAGTATAACTCTGTAAGCTATTACTAGATGTATTTACTTTCTCTCATGGATAGATTCCTTCCCCCCCCATAGAAGTGGTAATTGTTACTTTGTCATTGTGGACCAAAATTAGTTTTGGAACATTTATTACGACTTCTATATGACGAATATTTATAGTGGACTGGTTGAAACATGTATACATCTAGCCAAACACATACTGGCATTGAGTGTGTGTATATTAGAGATGCTTGGCACAAACTCTCGTGATGCATGTCGATCTTTTGGTTGCTAATAAGGAGTTTGATATTACATGCATGTACATGCATAGACACACCTACCACTTTACTTTGTAGTATGCAGCTTGTGTTATCTGCACGTAAAAACAAATAATTAGCTACAGCACCTATGACATCATGGGTGAAAAACGGTTTAGGAGATGATGGTGGACCCTGGATCAGGTTTTGCAATACTATATTCACTCTGCTTGCAACCAATAAAAGGAGTGGAATAATCAAAGATAGTTGTTGTAGATCTTAGAGTTAGACTATACTTTGCCATGTCCAAGACTTGTCCTACTAACCAGGTGCACCAGAATTACGTGATCTCTGAAGTCTTGCTTTTTGGATTGCACAAATGAAGAATGGGAGTATGGTGGGAGAGTCTTTTCCAGGATTTGAAATCAAGAGAATTGTCTTCCAAGTGCTTGGATGGTTAACATTCAACACCATTAAAATTATACATCATATGTGCCAGATCCCTTACCTACTGGTATATAGCTACATGTTAAAAGTATCAGCGTGATGTATGTATATATATATATACATATATATATATTGTACAATTGTTTGGCCCTTCAGCCATAGAAGGTTAATGACTAGATAGCCCAGCTACCAGCAGATGAGAATTCCAACACTTCAAGGTGTGGGTGAACATTACAAATGGTAATGTGACATACCAGAACCTGCACACACACATCACACATATATTAGTATTCTGATTGGTTGTATCAGGAATGATGCACTTGCCTTATTTTGTTATTGTTAAACTTCTACAGCTTAGCCTATTTAAATGGGACTTGTTCAAACGGTTCTTGATATGAGTTTTCATCACTTGTACTACTCCAATCCTTCTAATCATGTTTAGTCTGAGAAGTCTAGTTAGATGGACTAGACTAAGTAAAACTTAGCTTAAAGCTCAGGACTGGGTCAGATAGGTTAGAGCTTGTCCCATTGAGATTGGGAAGCACCTAACACATGGTGGCATCGGAACTTGAACCCAAAAACTATGACTATAATCAGTGACTTGGACTGTAGCATTTGTGTAGTACACTAGTACAGTTCGTCTGCTAGCCAAGTTGAATTGCTTTGAATTGAATCGGTTGTTTATTGTCTTCAATTGAGATCAACCCTCTTCGAATCAAAGCAGAAAGATTGAGACCAGAAGCAAACCATCACAACAGGATATACCAGAAGACTCCAGGTCTGTTAGCTTCAATGACGTGAACATGAACTATTCAGTTGCTCTGATATGATTCTATACCTACACAGCTCATGTAGATGCTTATCCAACAACAACAACATGAAGTGGATCGAAGAACTGAAGAAAGGTAGATGCTGAGGCAATAGCAACAGATTCAAGCACAGAACTGAAGAATAGGAGATGCTCAAGTAACAGCAGTTTCAAGCACAGAGAAAGGCTGGGAGATGCTCAGTCAACAGCAACAGTTCCAAGCACAGGAAAAAGCTGAAGAAAGGGAGCTGCTCAGGCAACAGAAAAAGCTTCAAGCACAGAGAAGAGCTGAAGAATGTAAAGTATGAGTACCTAAAGGATGAGTAAGTAAAGGATGAGTTAGATGATTATTGAGTAAAAAATGAGTAAGTAAACGATGACTAAGTACAGGATGACTAAAAAGGATGAGTTAGTAAATGCTGGTTTAATTAAAGGATGAGTAAGTGAAGGATGAGTAAGTAAAGGATGAGTAAGTAAAGGATGAGTAAGTAAAGGATGAGTAAGTAAAGGATGAGTACCTAAGTAAAGAATGAGTGAGTAAAAAATGTATAAGTAAGGAATGGGTTCATATACTATGAGTAGGATGAGTAATTAAACGTTAATGGAAGAGTAAGTAAAAGAAGAGTAAGTAAGTATGAGTTACTAAAGGATGAGTAAGCAAAGGATGATCAAATAAAGGGTTAGTAAGTAAAGGATGAGTAAAGGATGAGGATATGTAGGTAATGGTTTATTAGGGAAAGGATGAATAAGTAAAGGATGAGTAAGTAAATGTTGAGTAAGTAAAGGATTAATAGGCAAGGATGAGTAAACAAAGGGCGAGTAAATAGGTAAAGGATGAATATGTAAATGATGAGTAAGTAAAGGATGTTTATAGAAAGGATGAGAAAGCAAACGGTGAGTAAGTAAAGGAAGAGTGAGTAAAAGATGAATATGTTAAGTATGAGCAACTAAGGATGACTTAGTAAATGATGAGTAAGTAAAGGATGAGTATGTAAGGATGAGTAAACAAAGGGTGAGCAAGTAAAGAATGAGTAAGCAAAGGATGAAAAGTAAATGATGACTTAGTAAAGGATGAGTAAGTAAAGGATGAATTAGAGGATGAGTAAGTAGTATATGAGATTAGTAATTAAAGGATGAGATGAGTAAGTAAAGGTTGGATAAGTAAAGTTTGGATTAGTAAGTAAATGATAAGCTACAGGATGAGATGGTACAGGATCAGTAAGTAACAGATGAGTAAGTTAAGGATAGTTAAATAAATAGAAGTCGAGTAAGTAAGAGATGATTAAGTAAAGATGAGTAGGTAAAGGATGAGTAATTAAGGATGGTTAAATAAATCAGGTAAAGTAAGTATAAGAAAGAGTTAGAGGATGAGTATGTAAAGGAGTTTAGGTAAGGAAAGGATGGGTAAGTAAAGGATGAGATTAGTAAGTAAAGAAGATGATATGAGTTAGAAGGTGAGTGAGAACAGGTTGAATATTTACAGGATGAGTAAGTAAGGATGAGTTAATAAAGGACGAGTAAGTAAATGATGAGTAAGTAAAGGATGAGTATGATTTAGTAAAGGATGAGTAAGTAAAAGATGAGTAACTAAAGGGGAAGTCAGGGATGAGTAAGCAATGGTTGAGCAATTATAGGATAAGGATGAGTTAGTAAATGATGACGAAGTAAAGGATGAATAAGTAACAATGAGTAAGTAATGCATGAATAAGGAAAGGATGACTAAATAAACGATGAGGTAAAGGATGAGGATGAGTATGTAGAGGAGGAAGTAAAGGATAATTAAGTAAAGATGATAAGTAAAGGATGGGTTAGAGTATGAGTAAGTAAAGGTTGAGCAATTACAGGATGAATAAGTAAGGATGAGTTAGTAAAGGAAGACTGGGTAAAGGATGAGTAACTAAAGGATGATTACATAAAGGATGGGTTAGGGATGTGTAATTAAAGCTTGAGCAATTACAGGTTGAGTAAGTAAGGATGAGTTAGTAAAGGATGAATACATAAAGGATGAGTTATAAAATGAATATATAAAGAGTGAGCAATAAGGGTATGAGTAAGTAAGGATGGGTTTGTAAAGGATGAGATGAGTAACTAAGGGATGAGTACATAAAGGATGTGTTAGGGATGAGTAAGTAAAACTTGAGCAATTACAGAAGGAGTAGTGAGGATAAGTTTGTAAAGGATGAGTAATTAAAGGATGAGTAAGTAAAGGATGAGTGTGTAAAGGATGAGTTATAGGATGAATAACTAAAGTTGAGTAATTACAGGATGAGTAAGTAAGGAAATTAGCAAAGTACGAGTATGTAAAGGATAAGTAAATAATGAGTAAGTAAAGGCCGAGCAAGTAAAGGACGAGTAAGAAAATGATTAGTAAGTAAAGGATAGTTTAGATGACTAGTAAGTAAAGAATGAGTAAGTACAGGATCAGTACGGACAGGATAAGTAAGAAAGGATGAGTTAATAAATGATGAGTAATTAAGTAAATAAAGGATGGGAAAGTAAAGGATTAGTAAGTAAAGGATGAGTAAGTACAGGTTGAATAATAAGTATGAGTTAGTCAAGGTTGAGTAAGCAAAGGACGATTTAAATGATTAGTAAGTAAAGAATGAATAAGTAAAGGATGAGTAACAGCAGGATGAGTAGGCAAGGATGAGTTAGTATATGTTGAGTAATTAAAGTATGAGTAACTAAATGATGTGTAAGTAAAGGATGATTAAGTAAAGAATGATTAAGTAATAATGAGAATGTAAAGAATGGCTAAGTAAACTATGAGTAAGTAACGATGACTAGGTAATCTAGGAATAAGGAAAGTATGACCAAGTAAGAATGAGAAAGTAAAGCATGAGTAAGTAAAATATTAGTATGTATGAGTTAGTCAAGGATGAGTAAGCAAAGGATGAGTTAAATGATGAATGAGTTAGTAGAGAATGAGTAAGTAAAGGATAAGTAAGTAAAGGTTGAGTAAGTAAAGGTTGATTATATATAGGATGAGTAAGTAAAGTATTATAATTAAAGGATGAGTAATTAAAGGTGATTTGTAAGTAAAGAATGATAAGTAAAGGTTGAGTAATCCTGGATGAATAAGTAAGGATAAGTTAGTAAATGATGAGTAATTAAACAATGACTAAGTGAAGGATGAGAAAGTAAAGGATGAGTAATGAGTAAGTAAACGATGAGTAATTAAGTATGAGTAAGTAAAGGATGAATAGGTAATAGACAAGTAGAGGATGGATCAGTAAAGGATGAGCAAGTAAAGATGAGAAAGTAAAGCATGAATAAGTAAAGTTTGAGTAACTATATACGAGTTAGTAAAGGATGAGTAAGCAAAGGATGAGTTAAATGATTAGTAAATAAAGCTTGCTTGAATAAGTAACGGATGAGTAAGTTCAATGGATGAGTAAGTTCAGGATGAGTAAGGATGAGTTAGTAAATGATGAGAAATTAAAGGATGAGTAAGTAGAGGATGACAAAGTAACAGGAGTAAGTAAAGGATGAGTAAGTAAAGGATGAGTAAGTCAAGGTTGAATAAGTTAGTCGAGGATGAGCAAGCAAAGGATGAGTTAAATGATTAGCAAGTAAAGAATGAGTAAGTAAAGGATGAGTAAGTGCAGGATGAGTAAATAAGGATGTGTTAGTATATGTTGAGTAATTAAAGTATGAGTAACTAAAGGTCGTGTAAGTAAAGGATGAGAATAGAATGAGGAAGTAAAGAATTACTAAGTAAACTATGAGTAAGTAAGGATGAGTAGGTAATGGAGGAATAAGAAAAGGATGAGATTTAAAGGATGAGTATGTAAAGGATGAGTATGTAAAGGATGAGTAACGAATAGATGAGTTAGATGAGTAACTAAATGTTAAATACTTGGAAGATTATAAATAAGGATGAGTTAGTAAAGAAGTAAGTAAAGGATAAGTGAGTAAACAATGAGGAAGTAAAGGCTGAGTTTATATAGGATGAGTAATAAAAGTATTATAAGAAAAGGACGAGTAATTAAAGGATGAGTTAGATGATTTGTAAGTAAAGAATGAGTTAGTCCAGTATGAATACATAAGGATGAGTTAGTAAATGATTAATTAAAGGGTGAGTAAGTAAAAGATGAGAAAGTAAAGAATGAGCAAATTAAGGATGTTAAGTTAGAATTAGTAACTACAGAATGAGTAAATAAACGATGAATAAATAAGAATGAGTACGTAAATGATGATTAAGTAATGGTGAGTAAGTTAAATAAAGGATAACTAAGTAAGGATGAGTAAGTATTGGATGAATAGGTAAAGGATGATAAGTACATACGAGTCAGATAATCAAAGGAGTCAAATGATTAGTAGTTAACGAATGAGTAAATACAGGATGAATGAGGTAAAAAAGTATGAGTAACTAATCGATGAGTATATATATAAGTAAGGATGAATAAGTCAAGGAAGCAAGTAAAGAAATGAGAAAGTAAAGGATGAGTAATTAAGTATGATTTATTAAAGGATGAGTAAAGTTAAATGGCAAGTAACAAATGAGTAAGTAAAGCATGAGTAATTAGAAGATTAAGTCAGGATGAGTGAGTAAATGATGAGTAATTAAATGTGTAAGTAAAGAATGAATAAGTAAATGATGAGTAAGTAAGGATGAATACCTAAACAATTAGTAAGTAAAGGATAACTAAGTAAGGATGAGTAAGTAAATGATGAGCAAATAAAAGTTAGGGATGAATATATAATGGATGAATAAATAAGGATGAGTAAGTAAAGGATGAGTAATTAAAGGATGAGTAAGCAAGTATGAGTAAGTAAAAGATGAGAAAGTAAATCTTGAGTTAGATTAGTAAGGAAAGAATGAGTAAGTAAAGCATGAGTAAGAGTAAGTATTAGTTCTAAAGGATGAGTAAGCAAAGGTTGAGTAAGTAAAGTGTTAGTAAGTAAAGGATGAGTTTGTAAATAATGAGTAAATAAAAGTCGAGTAAGGAAAGAATCAGTAAGTAGCTAAATGATGAATATGTAGAGAATGATTTAGAGGATGAATAAATAAAGGTTGAGTATTTACAAGATGAGTATGTCAGGTTTAGTTATTGAAGGATGAGTGAGTAAAAGATGACAAAGTGTAAGCAAAGGTTAAGTAAGTAAAGGCTGAGTAAGTATAGATGAGTAAGCAAGGGATAAGTAAGGATAAATTAGTAAATAATGAATAATTAAAAGATGAATAAGTAAAAGATGAGACAATAAAGGATGAGTAAGTAAAGGATAAGTAAGTAGCTATATAACACATACAGTTTGCACATGATGCATGTAAACTATTAGTTCATGAAATTGAGTACAGTGGTTTGTTTAATGGCTGTGGCTCCCCTTGAGATGAACTAAATCAGCACACTTGTCTAACAAAGAATGTGCTGCATGGTCAAATCCCTGTTCAGTAAAATAGCATTGTAGTCAAAGTATGTGAAGCTTTGCTTCTGCATGCATAATCAGAGGAACAGGATCAATCTCATTATTGTTGTCATCATTATCACTTTGTTCAAGGCAAGGCCTTTTGGCAATATAATACTCTCCACAATTTCATCATCTGGAACATTGCTTTCACTGTAACAAGGTAACTCAGCGTCGAAGTTATTGTATTCTTCCCCTTTGTCAATCTATCACACTAGGTGATAAAGTAAAGAAGCCAGCTTTTTCATAATCGTAGCTTCCTTTACTGCCCGCAACTTTTTGCCAACAAAACTCACTACTTGAAGGATTGAAATCTTAGAGCTGACATCAATTGCAGTGGAGGATGGGTTGAGAATGTTTTCTTGTGTGCCAGGGTCATATGCACAAGTTCTTTACGATAAAGAGTCTTCAAGTTCTTTATGATACCCTGATCCATTGGTTGGATAAGTGAGAAGTGGTATTGGGTGGTAGTTGATTGTTCTTTAGTGTGCTTACATGAGGGTGTGCAGTAGAATTGTCAACAAGCAAAACGATCTTCCGATTTTCTTTGGTAAGGTCCAAGTCCCAAGCTGCAAGCCATTCAGTAAAGATTTGTGACGTCATCCAAGCCTTCTTGTTAGAACGATATGTGACAGGTAGATTATGCACATTAACATTTTTGAAACACCTTGGCCTAAGACTCTTACCTATGACAAGGAGTTGACATTTATCAGTTCCTGTCAGATTTGAACAGCAAAGAACTGTGATCCTTTCTTAGAACCACTTAATTTTTCATGACAATAGCATAGTGAGCCATCAGGAGTGGCTCGGTAATACAGCCCAGTTTCATCTGCATTATAGACATCATTAGGTCTATATTCTTCCAGGAACCCTGGTAGAATAGTGCTTGTCCACTCTTTTCAGCACTTTTAATGTCTGCACTTCCCTTCTCTCCATGTGCCCGTTTGTACCTAATTTGATGTCGTGCCTTCCAGCGTGAAAGCCAGCCTTCAGTGGCAATAAAATTAGGTGGTCCTAACTTTTTGGGTAAATCCTCTGCCTTCTCCGAATAGGTCCACTCAATTTCTGTCCCTTACTTGTCACAGTACCAAACTACTGATTAAGAGCAGTCTACCTCTGGTGCTTTACTTTACGAAGGCGTTTTAACTTCTTTGCTGGCTTGTGACCATGACAGGAGACCTCACACCAACGTGACCCTCCTTGTTGATTAGTCTAGTAAGAGTGCTTCTTGGGATTTTAAAGCTTTCAGCAAGCTCCCTCCGACTTGAATTGGGAGGTGTTTTTTTACTTTGTCCAACACTTCAATCTTCTCTTGTGAAAGTTCCTGCCTCTTGGCCATGAGCTAAGCAGCTTCTAGCAATTTAAATCTAAGCAGCTGCATCATTAGGTTGTGTAGTGTGTAAATGAATGTGTAACAACACATCAAAAGTGGCCCAAGTATCTGACCCATTTAACCAGATTTTTTTTGTATGCAAATGTTCTGTCCTGTGCCAAAATGAATGCTGTGGTCCATTTAAGTGGAGTGCACTGTAATAAATTAATAAAAAAATTAAATAATAAAAATTAATAAACAAAGAAATAAAATTAAATGAACAATGAATAAAAAAGTACATTAATCAAAACAACAATTACATTAATAATAATAATAATAATAATAATAAATGAACAGATAATTAAAAATGATTAAAAATGATAATGATAATAATAATAATAAAAATAAATAAAATAATAATAATAATAATAATAAATAAAAATATTAAATTTTTTAAATTTTTTTAAAAATAAATAAATTTTAAATAATAATAGAAATATTAGTAATTAGTAGTAATAGTAGTAACAACAACACCAACACCAACACAACAACAATATTAATAATAATAAAAAAAAAAATGTATTTATGGTGGTCATGGCTTCAAGTTCAGGCCCTTCAGAGTAGCAGCCAGGCAAGTCCATTCCACAGTCTCGATTGAACCGCTCACTTTGGTGCTAGGCCAATGTGCAATGCCTCCTTCACTAGCAGTTCCTTCTGTCTTCTGGCCTGGTCCAAGACGGTGGCTTCCTCCCACAAAATAGGATGTCCATTATCCCATGCATGCTCAGCAATTGCAGACTTCTCTTTATGACACTTTCTACAGGCATCTTGATGATCTTTCACTTCTTTCACTCTGGTCTCCAGTCTTCTGATCGTCTCCCCTATATTTCCCACAGCTACAAGGGATGAGCTACACAATACACGAGTGCATTTTAGCTGGTAAAACATCTTTACTCTGCTCAGTTGTGTCCTCAGAGTTCTTTCCGATCTGAAGACGACTGAACTTCCTGCAGACCCTCCTGATGTCTTCACTCATCCTTGCTGCATAAGAAATCACTATCATAGGATCCTTCTTTTTAGAACCCTCATTGCCTGTACTGTTGTATTCATCTTCCTTTCTGCGTTTAGATGTTTCTGTGGACGAAAGGTTGATGAAGGCTTGTGGATAACCATTCGATGAAGACCTTATTGAAATGATGTTTTTCCTTAAAGGTCCTCCTTCTCAATCACTACTCTTCTGGCTCTATCATACAAGCTCTTCACCACTCCTCTTTTGACGTGGATAGGATGATGTGATCTATAATCAAGGTACCGGTTGGTGTGCATGGGTTTTCTGTAGACGGTTGCAGTTAGACTTCCATCTTCCTTCCTGTGTATGTGGCAGTCCAGAAAGGGCACGCTTCAGCCACTTCAAGCTCCATGGTAAACTTTATGGATGGCCTGATGTTGTTCAGATGGTCCAACTACTCCTGCTCACTTCCCTTCTTCACAATGCAGAAGGTATCATCCCATTATCTCTTCCAAACCCTTGGCTTCAGTGGTGAAGTTGTGAGTGCCAATTCCTCCAAGAATTCCATATAAAGGTTGGCTACCACTGCAGATACTGGTGAGCCGATTGCTGCACCCTCATTCTGATCGTAGCCTTTTTCTTGATAATTGAAGTAGGTGGATTTCAGGCACAACTCCAACAGTTCAGAAATCCTGTCAGCCCCTGGTATAGGTCCTCTCACTCAAGCTCTCATCTTTTGTCAAATTACTTCCACAGCCTCATCAATGGGAACATTGGTAAAAAGAGAAGACACATCAAACTGACAAGACATTCATCCTGTGCCAAACATTCATCCTGAATACACTTGTATTTCCAGCTAGAGGTGATATCAAATATGCTATGAACTTGGAAAGATTATACAACAGTGCACGTATACAAGACACAATAGGCCTAAGGGGCACCTCAGGTTTATATATCTTAGGGAGCCCATAAATCAGTGGTGGTCTACTTCCAGTGGCCCTAATTCTATTGTATAATGCAGTTGTTATTTCTCCCATCTTCTCCATATTCTTTAACATAAGATTCACCTTGCTTTCTTGGTAGGATCCTTCTACAGTATTCCATATGTTTTGGTTTCCTGCATTCCCATCAGTTTTGAAATGTACCCTTCCTTTGTCATCAGAACTGCCTTTCTCTGCTGGTAAGATTTAAAGCTCTTCCTTCTTCCTCGGGCCTTTCTCTGTTCCTTCGTCAGGTTCTCCTTCAGTTTTCTTGCTCTTCTCAAAATTCCACATATTCTTCCTCGAAGCTCATGCGCCTTATCATCATCCAGCTTACTGGCTATGTCTTCCACTGCAGCTATGGTATCCATCAGAGGTAGATTCTTTGGAGCAGGGACAAAGTTAAGACCCAAAGCAAGAACTTCTTCCTGAGTTGGAGAAAGGTTCTTTTCTGTCAGATTTTTTTCTGTCAGATTTACAACACATCTGTTAAAGTCTTGGGGTTGAAACTTCACTTCTCTCGATCTACTTCTCTCCAAAAGTGTCTTCAGCTTCTTTTGATGTTTCTGCTCGGATTTGCTGTCTTCTCTGCTGCTCCCCTATAAACAAAGGGCCTGAATCCTCTGATAGTCACTTCCCAGTGCTGGTTCCAGTTTGGCTTCCAGTCTTCACACTCAGCTGCCCATGCACTGCTTTTTCTGTAGACTGGCGAATTCTCTCCATAAGAACGCTTTGCTGGCTCTCTCCGTTATTCTGTACCCTTCCCTGGTCTTAAGGAGTCTTCATCCTTAAACTTGCTGGTAGAATTTCCTCATCACGGCATCTCATGATGAACACGTGGTGATTTTTCCACCGAGCCCTCCCGTGTACTCTTCTCATGGCATCTAACTAATTTCTGGGTATTGCTACCGTAGGTTTCCCTTAAATAAACTCTCATGAACTCTCAGTTGACATAACATTAAAATCACCTTCTCAATAATCGACTTCAAATTTTTATTCACTCGACGTTTGGACTAGATGCTCTAGTCTTCATCAGGAATAATGAGACGCTAAGGCTCATGTGAGCCCGTTATATACCGGTAACTAGCTCACCACATGCCAGTACACACGCCTAGCACATTGTCAATATTTTTTGTTTAAAGAGGGATTACTGGCCTTGAAGGACAAGGGTAAAAAAAAAGTCCATAGGACAATGCAGCACGTAGTAACGACTACTTGGCATTGAGTGGTGAGCAAAGGTACAAAATTAAAAAAAATTGAACGAATTTTTTTTTATAGCTCGATTCACTATATTTTGTTAGATCACTGCTCTAGCTATGTCCTATAGCTATACCCTGCAGGACAACTTATAGATAATCTCTCAATTATTGATGTCATAAGATTGTTTGCTTGGATTGTGATATGGAGAAGTAGCTAAGAATTATATATACATAAGTGTCATCTTTACCGGAAGCTGTCAAATAACATGATATATACACTGTAAATTCAAAGTGGGCAAGGCCATCGACACATGCCACGAGGTAATCCTCGAAAACTCAGCTAGCTGTTGATCAGATACCTTTAAATACTGATGATCATCGAACTGGTGTTAAATAAATATTTGAAGATATTAATTTCCAACACATGAGGGTTACCTTACATAGAAGTAATACACGTGACATGTCACAGAACCCCAATTAAAAAAGTTGAAATTTGTAGGGTTTGGGAGCTTCTACATATTCATGGCATGCACTTAATTTAGCCTATACTTTAGGGTCACTTGTTTGGCAGAATGTGTATAATTATGATGACTACAGACATCTTCACTGCACCACTAGTGGATGCCACAACAGTGATGTAGTGTGGTTAAATATGCCATAGTGACAAAAACCTTGTGCTGCTGAAAATGTTTAAAAACAGGAACAAATGGGTTGTACTCGACTGATCTATACCACAATGAGACAGGCACTTGTTGTTTCCAAAACTAGGCTTCTCTTATCACATATATAGCTCTGTATTTGCACATTGTCATCAAAGCCTGCAATCTTCGATAATAAATCCAAGAAGTTCCAGTCATGTATTTTAAAGCATAAAGGGCTAAATTAAGTGTACAGTGTTAAAGATACAATAGCATATATAAAAGAAAGTTAAAGTAAGAAAGCTATGTGCATACAAATGTGTAAGGTCCTGCCTTTCTCATAGAGTAGAATGTTTAACAAAATATTACGAAGTCATCATCACTTTCCTCTTTTCTCTCTTTCTTTTACGGGACATGATCTTTTGCTTTTCGGTTCTGACCTCTTGTTTATGCCGCTGGACTGGCTCGTCATCAACATCATTCACATATGCTTCACTTAACTTCGCTATCTCGTCCTGGTCTTCTTCCAACTCCACTATTCTTTCCTTAGACTTAAGCTGTTCCTTGTATTTGGTAATTTCAGCCTTGCAAAGCAGATCATTAGCTTCGATCAGTAGGCGATGCAGAATTTCCTTTGATTTAACAATGCTTCTAAAACCCTCACTCCATTTTCTGTTCTCTTTGACTTCAGCAGCTGTTAAGTTATATGTATCAATTTCTTCCTTCAGATTATCGATGGCATGATCAAGCTGCTCTGTCTCAATCTGTTCTTTCATGGAAAGGCATTGCTGGAGTTTTACCTCTGCCAAATTCAGGGTTTCATTGCTCTCTGCAGCAGCTTCGATAAAGATAACAAAAGCCTTACTTGCTTCATTGTGAGCACTTGCGGTGACATGAATAATGTAACTCTCAAGAATTGGCTTTCCCTCTACATCTTCGTCCAAGTCAACCAAATCATCGTGTTGATAATTGGTACCACAAGCATTGCAGAAGTTGTTTTCTTCATCAATGATATCCTTTGTAATCACACTAGGATCTATGTCCAAAACAGGATTCTCCTGATTAGTAAGCATGTATCCTGCCTCAAAATCATCCTCAGTGGTTAACAATTCCTCATCAGCTGGTGCTTCGTTTTGGAAGGGATAATGGTTTCCAGTTGGTGATTCACTTAGGAAGAGATATTGATTTTCATCAAAAGTGCACATACCACACTCAGTGGAATTGGACTGTACAACTCCAAGAGAGGAAACAACATCAGAGGACTGCTGCTGCTGCACTGTTGCAGAAGTAGAACCTTGCAAAGGAGCTGATATGTTGCCAAGAAAATTGCGTGGGATAAACTGTTCTGCTGAAACTGATAGTGACAAAATAGTTGGAGAAGGGGTGGCAAAAGCTGGAGTTCCTTGAGAATACACAGCAAGAAGATTAGGTTCCACATTCATGTCAGGCATCAAGGATGGTTCTGCATTAACAATTGCGGAATCACGAGAACAACGCACATTATCGTGAGCAAAATTGACAGATAAAAGATCCGAGTATTCAGGTGGTAAGTGTGGTCGTTTGGAATTCACTGAATGAGGAAGGCCATGTGCATAAGGTACAATGGAATGAAAAGAAGGATTTATTGGAGGAAGGCCAGAAACAATGGATTTCCCACTTGAGGCTTTCCTCTCTCTGCCAATAGGAACATGAGGAGTAGCTCCCAGTTCCGTGAGAGATGGAAATGGTTGTAGTGGTGGATGGTTCATGCTAACATTTGGATGAAACTGCACATAGCCTGGGGGGTTGTTGATTATAGGTATGATTTCTATATGGCCGTGTTTATTGTGCTTCCTCTTGAACATGATCCTTGATATAGTGCTATCTTTTTTAGAAGTTTTTAGAAATTCCTCGACAAGCTCAAATACTAAACGAGGTTGACGACACACCTCTTCTGGATTCTGATACACTTCATTCATTCTTTTAACATATTGAGGTACTTCCTTGTTTTTACTGACAAATTTCCTGAACATGCTGGATATTTTCGCTTCGTATTTCTGCACACCCTCAATTGCAGAAAGATTTCCAAAGAGAGTGAGCGTCAGTATTAAGCATTCCAAAGTCTGATCACTATCTGTTGGGTATCTGGTCAAACCAAATTTAAGCAAAGAGTAATTCGGAGCTCGCTCATATGTACCAACCAAGTAGCTCATAGCTCTATTGAGAAGAACCTTGCAATCCGTAAATACCTTACGCATGTCACGGTGTGATGAGACCTCTTTCACGCATGCCGAAGGCAGGCTTGCATCTGATGTCCCTTTCCTGCAATTCATGTGGTTGAACATTTGCACCACATGCTTATAGGTCTGAGGAACCACGAACTTCTGAGGATAATTTAGGAGAGCATTGGAGTGAGTGATCATAGCAAAGAGGGACATACAGTGAACAGTAAGAACATTGACGGAGTTCCTGATTGAAATGAAGATTCTTTTGTCTTCCACTGTATTTCCGAGAAAGTGGTTGATGGCCAACTTTGCCGCCCAGAGAACTTTAGAGTTTTCTCTGATTTCTTTACAAGAATTCAACCAAAACCGAAATATGTGAAGGTAACGTTGATCACTCTTCCAGAAGACATAACCCAAGGGAGCACATTTCGTACTTTGACTATTCTGATCTTCTTCTAAAGCATCAAGCTTTGACAAGAATTGCTTCATACTCGGAGAACTTAGGCTACTTAATCTCCAAATATCAAGCCAACTATCAATTGAGATTCTTTGAAGATGTTCCTTGCATAAACGTTTCAGGTCATCTTCAATTTTTCTTTTGAAACAGCTCAATGAGTTTACAGATCTTCTAACTACATTCACATGTTGATCATTCAAGCAAGGTAAGCATGAAGATACTCTGGGTGAAAACATGATCACAAAATGTAATAACATGTCATCGACTAACAAGGTATCAACAGCTTTATCCCTTAGCAGTCTCAACTCCAAAATATGGACACAGTTCTGAACGTACTCCATCATAGCAGCTGAAGATACTTCTTCAGGGGAGTATTGTTGAGAAAGGCACCTTTTCTCCCATATATCAGAATACAGCTTAAAAGACCGCCACTTTGTATATAACTTCGATTCCAACTCAAACTGTCTAAGCCAAGATGGTATGAATGACTGATAACGATTAGCTATAACTTCTCTCACTTCAGGCTTCAAACGGATCATGTGATCCAGATCATGCTCTGCATCTTCACATTTGTATTTCTGAAGTGTGTCAAAATTGATCCAAACATGATAGAAGTGCGATGTCAGGTAGGCTTTTCCTACCAACTGGAGGCCATAAAACTTGACAGCTTGCTGTACATCAATGTTCATATCCAATGCCTCATTTAGAGTCTTGCTTGCTCTTTTCGCTATATGGCAGCAGTCAAGGATTTCCTGATCAGAAACATTTCCAAAGGTGTGTACCTGTTCAAATGCCTCTAGAATCCCAGCTTTGTGTTTCTTAAGGTTGAAGATACCCTTTGCTATAATGCAGGGTCCTTGAATTTTTTTAACCATACCCAAAAGCAAATAAGCCTCAGCTTTAACCAAGTCCACCTTATATGCAGTTACTTTTTTCAACTTGGAAATCAAAACTGAATCTGGTACATCTTTTTCAGAGGAACTTGAAGGCAAACTAAGATAACTAGACTTTGCCCCTAATAAAGTGAATGTAGCTTGTTTCAACTCATGTCCTTCTTGTGTCGCAAGATCAATGGCCTTGTCACACCAATCATGAGCCAATGCAAGACGATAGGCACCAGCAAATTGCTTGTTTGCAACACAAACCTTGTATGCTTCTTCATAGAGTTCAGCCCCCTTCATAAACTTCAACCTCTTTTCCGGCTCTGGCATATACTTCAACACTTCCAGCAGAGTATGTTTATCCTTTCTCTCAGAATAAAACTTGGCACATGAAAAAGATAACTCACTTGTGGTGTACTTTGGATCGAGGTGATAGCCTTTTTTCTCATACTCATCCATCTTGGCAAGAGCATCTCTCTTCCTCATAAAAGGCTTACCCAACAATGATCTGATCACAGAATCATACTCACCCCTGCTCTCCTGAACTCGAGAAAATTTTTCATAGTCCCTTGCTTTAAGATAGGACTGTGCAGCTTTGACTGAATCACCCAATCGCTCGAACAATTTTGCTGCTTGGTTGTACCTTGGTGGCTTGGAGTTCTTCAAGCACAGAGCTGCACCACAGATACACTGCACGGAGTGCTTGCTGTCATCACTTTCAAAAAATTTAAGAGCTGCTTCATGGAATAGCCATGCCTTTTGCAGACGAGCACCCTGAAGCAAATTATAAGCTTGAGCTTCCTTGACTAAATGGATGAAATCTGGTCCAGCTCTTTTGTAGCACAGTATCGCCTGTTCCCAAAGGTGCTTTTTCCGGAAGTTGTCACCTTGTGCCTTCCAGTGATCAGGAGTTGAATTAGAGGCAAATACCAAACTATTCTTTTGGTCAACACCAGAGTCAGCTGTTACTATTCTCACTGCGTTTCGTTTGTGCCAGTAATTCAACATTGGCAATCTTGCCTTAACATTGGAATCATAGATCCACAGATTGCACTTGGCACGAGTAACAGCCGTATACAAATACTTTAGTTCAGCATTGAGAGATTTGTGATGTACTGCATCAAATGTCTTGCTTCTGGCCTCAGAGATGGCTCCAGGGAGCTTGTCGAGATTTTCAATCTTTTCTGAATGCATTTCTAGATATGAAGCCACCACTCTCCACATTGTCTCATCCACCTTTACAAGAACAGAAAAATAAAAGATTAATCAAAGTGCAACCACATTATAACTCATGCAAACTTACCATGGAATCAGTGAAGAAATTGTAAATCAGCACATCGTCAAATTCCAGGCCTTTGGATTCAAATATCGTCAGGACAATGGCACCTTTTAGGATTTGAGGAAGATTATCCTTTGCTTCCTTTGATTGAACAAGAATTACTTGGTGTGCTCCAAACTCAATCTCTGAGCACTCTCTCTTGTTGGTACTTAAGAGAAGTGAAAGATCATCCTCTTTGCAAGAATTCAGAAAGACTGGTACAGGGCCAGGAAACATTCCTTGGTCATCAGGTAGATGATCAATAGAATCTCTGAAGAATTCTTTGATCAAGTCAATAACACTTACGGCAAGCTTAAGGATACCAGAATGAGAACGATAATTGATTGTCAAGTTGAGAGGCTTCTGAGGAACACCGACAGAAGGAGTATTGCGGTTTAGCATATAAAAACAGGTGCGGAGATCTTGGAATCGAAATGCAATCCCACGCATGATACTTTGAGCGGTGTCACCTGTGAAGAACATGGAATTGGGATCCCTGGAGCAATGAATGAAAACTGCCAACTCGGCTTGAGTGAAGTCCTGGACTTCGTCAATGTACACACTGTGAATAGACCAAGGAACATCTTTTGTTTTCTTCAGTCGCTGATGTAAATCCATGATAAGATCACATTCATCAAATAAATAACAGCTATGCCTCAGGTTCTGCTTATACCGTTCGTAGGACTCGTAGAGCTTGTATATCATGTCTCTGTGACTGGAGAAGTTGGGAGCTATTTTGTTACCAATAGCTTTGTATTCATTCAGGTTGAGTGGCGAACCTTTGATGATTGAGACACCAGACCCTTTGATGAACGACTGAATCTCAAGCCACACAAGCATAGGATCAACTTTATTGGTGAGTTTACGTTGGTGTGCCACCTTTGGCCAGATCATCTCTTTAAAGTACAGAGCTGTAACCTCAGTCCACTTCACTGAACGCTGCTTTTGAGATGGTTGTTCAGAGGTGAAGTTCAACACTTCCATATCATCATCTTCTGAATCACTCTCTTCAAAATCCCACAAAAGATCCTGGTCTTCGTGGTCATAATCCAGACTAGCTATTTTAACCTGAAGATTGCCATATTCATCTCGTACAAAGAAATTCTTGCCATCTTCCAAAGAGTTATCCAGCAAAATGTAAAATTGCCTTGCAGTAAGAAAAGCTGGAAAAAGTAAGTCTTCAAACTTACTGAAACTGTTAGGAATTTTGACATCTTCATATGGAAGGTGATTATCAAGGAAATCATATGCAGCGGCCATGCTATAAAAACGCTTCTTCATCTGGTCACATAATACATAATTTTTGGAGACAAACACCTGATGCAAATTTTCTTCAATGACTTCCATTAGGCTATCATTTTCATCATAGGAAGACGAACAAGGACTACCAATTTCTTCAGGCTTGATTCCATTCTTGAATTCGATTCCATTCTTGGACTCATATTCTGAACTTACAATTGCATCAGAATAGCATGTTTGCAGTTCTGGGTGGAATCTAACAAGTAAATCTCTAGATTCAGCTTCATATGATAAAAAACTGATGAGTCCCTTGCGTGGAATTTTCCAACCAAAGGTTTTTGAAGCTGGGTCCCAGTGGTTCTTAAATTCATTCCATAGACGGTACAAGCAACAAGTTGTCTTACCTGTACCACTTCTTCCCAAAAGCAGAATAGCCTCACTTGATTTAATTTTAATTATCTCATGTTCCTTTTGCCACTCCTTGAAAGGATAGTCTCTTCTTTCATTTGTGCCAGCAATCATGCTCTTGACAGTCATACTGTCAAAGGAGTAAAAGGTTGTGACATTATATTCTGTGTCCTTAATGCTGGCAGCTGGAACAAAATGATAGTCTGACCTCAATAGATCATGAGACTGCACAGTGTAAGTAGACGGTAAATCAAAAACCTCTTGACCTCGAACAAATGCAGCTTTCTGTGGGGTTCTGTGAATGACAGGCTTGAGAGCCCAGCAAACTGATGCCATGTATCCCTGTTTGTAAGACTGCTCAATCTGTTCAATGCAGTAGCTTATTTTTCTGACTAGATCATCATGATCCAAAAGAACTTCCCACACTCGTATGACTTGTGTGTAAACAGCAGTTACAGACTGACCGGTTAACTTTGAAGAGTATGAAATAGCCTTTTCCCACAGGATACGACCAGCAGCTGTGATGCGGGCTTCATACAAGCATGTTTTGGGATTGCTGCCGACTTTCTTAGAAAGGTGGTCACTTCTCCGACCTTCAGCTAGACTGTATATCACTCGAGCAGCACTGATTCGGTCAACACGTGAGTACTTCTTTGTGTTCTTGAAAAACTTCACTACACTTCTTGTGATTTCAACTTCCCATGGTAAATCATCAAAGTTAGGTAAGTCACACAGATCTGATCCAAATTCAGTCCATGAACTTCCTTCAGTGATACCATTGGAAAGCTTTGAGATCGGTTCAGCTAATCGTGAAGCGAGAAGTTTTATACCTGTTCTGGAAACCAGACTTGATTTCTTCTTCAAATCCCAAGACAATGGCACATGTTGTCCCTTGGGAAGTGAAGTAACATCTGACAAGGGGTTCTGAGTATTCTCTTGACATGCTTCCACTTCTTCTTGAACTTGGAAGTAACTGTCATCTTCATTGGTAACTCTGTCTATGTGATATGCAAGTTTTTCTGCCAGTGACTTTTCTTCATAAAAAGATTCTCTCTTGTAAATGTTTTTGTTTTCATGAAATGATAAAATCGCAAACTCCTTACATGTCAATTCACTTAATGTGCCATTATTAAGTTCCAAATCAAGTGGAATTGGTGCCTCGGTTTCTGGTTTGGATATACTTTCACTTCCCTTAGATTTCTTTTTCTTCTTTGGCTTCTTCTTTGGTTTCAATTCCTTTCTTGAAGAATACTCATTGAATATCTTCACACGAGGGTCAGTAGGTTGCAAATAATCGGCTGCCTTCCTGTTTGACTTATCTTTAAGTGATGAATCGATCAGCCCAGTGTTCAAAAGAGCAGACAAGACTTTTGAGCTAATGTCTCTCTTCAAGTGAGGTTTGACAGCAATGTGAAGAGGTGTTTCACCTTTCTCATTGGTAGACTTATTACTCCCACTACAAGATAACGACGATGCTACAACTTTAATGAGGTCTGTCTGTACATCTAAAATGTTAATTAAAGCACAATGCAATAGAATAAATTCCACCAAGCAAGATATTCTAATTCACATCTCAATATTTTACCCATAATGTGGCTAGCCATAATGTGGCTAGCCTCATAAAACTGTGCAATTGCCACTAAGTATGAATTACTTGGAAGTCATAACATACTGAAGGTACTGGGTAGAGCTTGAGTGACCAATACACATTCATGTGACACACTAATAATATACTGCAAGGTAATATTTAGAAGCGTAAGGGCTTGATTAGTAGAAACACCAAGGGTGATTAGAGGTTTCAAGGAAGGCTAGAAGATTAAAACCTTGTAATATATACTACTGCCACAAGTACCCATAGACACAAACTCAAACATTGTTCACAAAAAATAAATTTATAATGATTGTGCTAAATAGCAACTTCACACGCCCAGCAGACTGCTCTATCGATATAAAATAGTCATAAAACTTCTGGCCTTGAGGGAGCGAGAAAGGAAAATGAAAGAAACTTCTACAATAGCTGACGATTGCAACTGCCCTCATGAACAGTGCCAGGCATCTCTGGAATAACTGAACCCCTTTGCTCTTGGAGAAAGGATATATGTTCCTGGATGGATTTCTTATGTTTAAGTTTTGTTGCAGACAAGGAGCGATGTAGCAATGCGTAACTTTTGTTTACTTACCTCAATGGAGTTGATTCTTACAACTGCAGCCATTTGAGAAGTTCATTCTTGTTATTGCTCTAAATATAATTTGTTAGAAAAAAAACTACAAATAAAGTCGACAGTAAATTGTGTTTAAAAAATTGTCCTAGTCTGTTTTGCATCCAATATGGTAGAAAACTCAGTATGACGTAGGTATACAGATGTTACTGTCAGGTTAGGCGGTAATAGACTTCCGAAAATGTTGGTTTATTTATTTTATTTACCATAGTATAGACCTTTTGCATCACATTGCTTATACGCAATTTCTACTACAGGTTGTAACATTGTTGCTGTGGCTAGACCATCATGTCATAAAAGTATGTTGGCAGCGTAAGCTGCCAATTATCGGCATTGCTCAATTATCGGCACCGTGATGCACCAATTATTGGCATACATAATATCACTCATAACATTAAAGTTAATGGAATTTTCCAGACATTTCCAGACATTTCCGGACATTTCCCAACATTGAGCAATAGTTTCTTGTTGCCATGCATCTAACAAAGCTTCTCGTTTCTTTTTTCCCCACCGCCCCACCGAGTTTATTGCACTTGCTAGATAAGTTTGTCTTAGCATTCGTTTCTGATTAGATTTCTGTTGTAGTTGTGCTGACTAGAGCCATAATGATTCAGGACTACTCGCCTATATGGAACTGGTTGATTACTAAATAACTACTTAATCCGTCCAGTTACATATATTTTTATTTCCAATAGGATGCCACTGGGAAGGAAGGTCAGGATCGTCGTCTGCTCTGGTTTTGTTGACCACATCCAGGACCAAGGAAAGAAAGCACTGGTCAGATTGGTCATGCAAACTGCTCTTGCAGCAATTAAGGATGGTTGACCTGTCCAGCATGTAGTCATTGAGCATGACTGTACAGACATCTTGGCTAGGTTACTCATGGCATGAAGCCAGCACCAGGGATACAACTGCAACTGGGAGACAGAACTTGCTGGATTCATCCAGGTAGTTGGGAAAATCGGATGTGGCAAAATCAGAACACAGATAAAGGCACAGCAGAATTATTCTAGAGAGAAAGGAGTTCTCAAGAAGAGAAGATTTCAGATGATTGGCTACGGAACTAATAGACAAACCTGGGCATATTTAGCTATGCATGGGTGATGTTTGCCTGCTGTCACTTGTTGCACAAATTATATATTGACTCTCTAATTTATGACACTGGTGGAAGAGTTCTTTACATTGTGTAGCATGCTTACATTTCTTGATGTTGTAGCTATATTTTCTCTTAACCGATTAAACGCCGTAAGCGCCATATGGCGCGAGACCTTACATCCTTCGCCACACAAAAATATATAAAATGAACCGTTACGAGCTAACAACCCCGGTTGGGTTCTGCACATGCCTAGTAGACTAGAGAACGTCACAAAAATGATTACTTCCGGTTGATGCATCGTGCAACAAAAATCCTGCGGTTGAACGCCATTTTTGTTGGTCGAGCTTTTTTTTTAAACTGCTCAAAGATGCTCTCCTGTGAGGACGTTATTTCTCAACTTTTAGCCAACGATTCTGGCGATTCTGGGTCAGATTCATTTGGGGAAGAAGGTGAAGACATCTATGCATACCGAGGAAACACTCTGGATCCAGTTGCTCTAAGAGAAGAGGCGTGCTTGGATGGACTTCTCGATTGTAAGTTTCTTCTAACCTTAGCGCTTCATAGCCTTTGTTTACCATAGTCAACTGAGAGTGTACTATTGCCAAATACTAGCTTATTCTGTTGGTATTCCAAATTCAGACAGGATAGTTATAGAAAAAAAGTTATAGCTAAGAGTGTAGGTTGGAGTTGTTGATGTTAATTTTCATTTGAATTTGAATTTTCAAATGTTGACCACAAACTTGATATATATATATATCTTGTTTTTCCCACCCTCCCCACTACTTTTCCTACAGCATCAGATGATGAGAGTGGAGATGAGGCATCTATGACTCCTTTTGTTACATTGGAGGATGAGGAAGCCTTGCCTGAAGTCTCTACAGGGCGTGGGAACACGACTGGTGCTGGAGTTGTGCGAGGGAGAGGCGGGCGAGGGAGTACTGGCCGAGGGAGAGACGGGCGAGGGAGTACTGGCCAAGGGGGAAGCAGCTCAAGTGGTAGTGGAGTCGTAAGTGTTGCTAGTGGTCCTCCAAAAGGTACTGGTAGTAGGCGGGCCAGAGGTTATAGGCGTGTGCGAGCATCTGGCACTGGTTCTGTCCGAGCATCTGGCACTGGTTCTGCCCAAGCATCTGGCACTGGTTCTAGGCTAACTGAGGTCACAGGTAAGTGGGAAATAAAGGAGCCAACTCCTTTGAAATTGGACTATACAGCAACAGCTGGTCCAACTTCTTCATTGCTTGGTGCATCAAGTACATTTTTAGATGCATTTTACCTTTTTTTTACTCTTGAAGTGTGGGAACTCCTAGTAGCAGAGACGAACAGTTACGTTTCTAGGATGGCTAGTCTCTCCAGGCCATGGGTAGATACTAATATAGAGGAAATGAAAGCTTTTGTAGGAATGTTGATAATAATGGGAGTTTCCACACTTCCATACTTAGAATTGTACTGGTCCACTAATCACTCGGATTTGTCTGGATCTTTGGTTCGTAAAGTAATGCCTAGGACTCGGTTTTTGGAGCTAATGCGTTATGTACATGTAAATTCTATTGATGGTTTGTTGGTTACAAAGGGTAACCTGAATTATGATCGGCTTTATAAGGTAAGGAAGTTATTAGATTTGATTACTCCTAAGTTTGAGAGTGAATATACCTTGCATCAAGAGCTTAGTATTGATGAAGCTATGATTCCCTTTCAAGGTAGGCTTGGCTTCAAACAGTATATGAAGGACAAACCAATAAAATGGGGGATAAAAGTGTTTGTCCTTTGTGATGCTAGGAATGGGTACATTTATCGGTTGCAGATTTATACAGGTAAGAACGTGGAAGTAGCTGATAAAACTGGTTTGTGTAGTAGAGTTGTTTTAGATTTGTTAGAAGGATTAGAACATAAGAACTTCCATGTGTACATGGACAATTATTATACTAGTCCTAATTTATTTCAAACGCTTACAAGTAAAGGCTTTGGTGCATGTGGTACAGCTAGGTATACTAGGAGGAACTTTCCTCCAGATTTAGTAACAAAAGCTTCGATTAGAAATAGAGGTTATTATGATTATAGGTCTAATGGTGCACTCCTGGCTTTAGTTTGGGTAGATAAACGGTCTATCTACATGATAACTAATATACATCCCGCGGAAAATAATTTAGTACCTCCTACTGTAAAAAGGCGCAAAATTGATGGTTCTAGAGGATCTGCCATGTCCCCCATGTTTGCCTGATTATCAGTCATTCATGAGAGGTGTGGACAGAGCAGATCAGAGAATAGGCTACTATAATTTGGGTAGAAAGTCTAGGAGATGGTGGAAAAGGGTTTTTTCGTATTTGATAGAAGCTTGTTTATTGAATTCATTTATTTTGTTTTCTTCTGTCCGAGCTCCAATATCAGTAAGGAAGGGTAATTATCTAGAAGCTAGGATTGTTCTAGCTAAATCTTTGATTGGTTCTTTCTCTTCTCGGCAGCGTGCAGGTCAACGTTGTAGTCAGGCAAATAGTCGGCTAGATCGCCTCAATTTAAAACTAGGTCATTTCCCACAGTGCTGTGCAAAGAAGCGCTGTGTAGTTTGCATTTGTAAAGGTTACAGGCATGAGGCAAGGTCCCAGTGTTGTTTTTGTAAGGTTCCTTTGTGTGGTGGATCAACAGGCCGTGACTGTTTTCGTAAATACCATACCTTGGTGGACTATCAGTAATGTTTATGCACCCCCTGCTCCTTTCTGTGCTTCTCTCTTGTTCCCTGCTCCTTCGTCTACTTCTCTCTTGTTCCCTGCCCCTTCGTCTACTTCTCTCGTTCCCTGTCCCTTCGTCTACTTCTCTCGTCTCTCCAGTATTCAAGTGTTATTCTTATCCTGGTATCTCATGTTTGTGTAGAATAAAAACATGGTGAAATATCATGCCGGAGACCAAGCAAGCTATACCCAAGACTGAGCAAGTTCTACTCTACCCGTGACAGCAAGACCGGAGCTCTACCCAAGACACTCCCTTACATAATTGTGTTTTATATTATGGTTTTATTCTAGTATGTGTTAGCATTTTCACTCTCTTATAATTTGTTTTTTGTATTATTATTTGTTAGCATTTTGATGGGGAAAACAACCCACTGGCTTTGCATATGGTAGAGGGTTTGTAAATAGATGCTCCATCTTGTGTTGGCATTATAATGTGTGTATAATAGTGTGAAAATATGAAAATATTCACCCCCAAGAAGATGACAAGGTTTTTATAATGCTGGTTAGTTCTGCCCAGTTGGTAAGGAAGGCTCGATTTTTTTACAGGAAGTAGAGCTATCATGTGGCTGAATATGACCCAAGTTTCATGGGTGGAGTCCCTGCAGAACGGAAGATATAAAAATAATAAGTAAAATACCTCGTTAATTCATGAATAATTTGCCCGCGGGTATTAGGAATACGGCGTGCAATCGGTTAATGTTTGTTTTATTAATAAAATGGCATTGTTTTAGTGGCAAATTTATTATGTTTACATCAGGCATGAAGGTGTCACTGTGTAAAAGTTATAAGCAAATACAATGTATTATGGATTTGTTGGGGTCCTGCTAAAAACATAAGCATCACGCAGTGCCGATAATTGAGCATACGGATTTGTATGTGGTGCCGGTAATCTGTACGGGGTGCCAATAATTAGCATTTTAGTAGGTAGACTCTGACCCTCATAAGTCCATAGCCGAGCAAGATTACTTCCTGGAAATAACTAGGATTGCAAAGCTGTGGATAAGTTCACTTCCAGTGCAAGACTCGACTTCCTGGACTCGACTTCCTGGACTGTACCTGCTGTGAATTCTATATGTGGAACCATTCGTGTGTCGATAATTGGCAGTTACGCTATTAGCCAAATTATTATGTGCTCTTTGCATGCTCTAAAAAGCTCACCCAATTATATTATAGAATATAAATAGAGACTCACATGACACGACACATATAACTAAAGCAAAAGCTCAATACTCTACTACTCATGAGCATTGTTTTAATAATCAATAAACACTTCAACAACAGATATACCATAAAAATTCCAACTAAGCCCAATTCTAACATGTATAAAAAATTCATAATTTCCTGCAATAAGTTTCTGATGCTGCATAATTGTCGAGACGTTTCTATTTCATACTCATGCTTTCTTGTTCTATGACTGCCAGTCACTCTGTGCCAGCTTGACATAGGATGACAGCTGCTGCTGGAGATTTCTTCTATTTTCTATATTACCTTGGTGGCTACTCCTTCTGGAGGGGCCTCACTACTTCTTTCGTGGCAGTCCAGTAGTCCAACAGGCCAAGTATGCAAGACAAGCTTTTAAGGTTATCTTTTTTACTTCAGTTATTTTTGTTGGGTTCCAACTATCTGGCAGTAATGACATATTATAGCAAATAAAATATTCAGCCAGTTATTATGGAACTCTAGAGCATGTACTGCCACATAGAAATGACCATGCAATACTTTAGATTTGATGAACAATGTCTAAATGGGTTAAACATGAAATTTTTAATGTGCTAAGGTGAAGACTTACGGTACCTACAGGTAGATTACTGTATAATAAAAACACCATTAAACTTGGTTGTTAAGTCACCCTCATTGATAAGCACCTACTGTCATGCTGTTAGGAACTGAAGTTGCTGTCATTACAATCTTAGGCTCAAGTATAATTTAATGTGGTATACACACATTGTAAAGTCCACATTTAACACCCATACAGGCTTTGACTTCACACCTAAAAAAATGAATGCTTGGAGCATGAAACTGGTACTGTGATTCTATGACATGCAGCTATGTTATTCATGTTCACATGGACATATAAAAATGAAGAACAAGTTATAGGTGAACATTTGGTGGTTCTGTCACTTACTAAGTGCTTTTAGAAAAAATCTGGTTAGGCATTCTTCTTTCAGTTACTAAGTACTTTTAGAATAAACCTGGTTAGGCGATTCATTCACTGCTACAGTTAGATGCTGGTTTCAAAATTGTATCATCTATAGTCGGAGGAGATTACAACCAAGTTTTTAGGTATACAGTTTGACATGCTCAATACTGTGCACTTCACCCAGGCTGTCTTACTTACCTGATTTTAAAGATAGCTCTGTAGCGACATGAAGAGCTGTGGTGTTGGTACGGGCATGGCTCAGTTGATTAAAATTAGCTCCACATTTAATAAGCAAGCAGACAAGTTGAATTTGATTCTCAAGCTTCAAATGATGCAAACTCATGACTGTAGTTATTGGTGATTTCTTCCCATTGGGATTAACTCCAGCCTTGATAAGCATTTCAATTAGATTGTGGTCAAGGACAAGGTTGTTTTCCAAAAGCCTTGCTAAATCCATTCTCTCAATCGCATCTTTGCTAAGCAATTTCATAATCATCTTTACTCCCTCAAAATTTTTGAGTTTCAGTAGGCAATGAATTATCATCTCATGATCCTTCGGCAGACTGGCCCCATTTTCAATGAGATACAATACAAATGAAATACGCTTTGCCTTCAATGCTTCTTGACACAAATCTGTTTTATCTGCTTTCTCACACTTGCGTAGTAGCAACTTGAAGGAGTCGAGATTGGCATCAGGGAAATAACAAACAGCAGCATGGATACAACTCACACTGACTAAAACACCCGACTCTAAGAATCGAGCTAACAATTTTTGGCTGATGACTCCCTTATCAACTACAAGAGATTTCATGCTGATCCTCGAGCAATCAATTTTTTTGGACTTCCATGCCGTTGTCATCAAAAACATTAGTACATTAGACATGCAATCTTTCCGCTTCATAAGGTCCAATAGAACTGTTGTGCACGAATCCTCTGCAAGAGTAGAGCATTCTTGGCAGATGAGCGAGAGTTGATCTACACAAGAAGCCAAATTACTTTAAATTTACCAATTATTTAAAGTATACAGATATTATTTCCTACCATATTCATTGGCTAAGGGAATAGCCTCCACTAAAGCCTTCAGATTATGTTGGAGCCGATATGATTTTAGGTAGTCGGCGATTACATCGCAAATGGTGAGATTTTTTGGCACCTTGACATTGTACTCTTTACTCTTGATAGCACTCTTGAGAGCTTCAGCACGGCGGAAGTAGGCCTGCAGTTCGAAATAAAAACACAACTGTGTTAAAATGTATTGCACATTAAAGTTTATCAGATGCTTATCATTCTATAATAACCACACATCAAACTCAGCCAAACAACTTCAGTTGTACTAGATCATTAGTGCTTCAGGGCTTTCTAAGAACATTGAATAACACTTCATGTAAGGCTTCGTCTATCAATTGCTTTTGTGCACTTTGCAATACTATATTCCTAGATGTGCAGTGCTGCACATGCCATTATAGTATATGTAAGCACTATATTAAAACATAACATCCCCTATCTGACTGTATAACAGTAGGACTTTCTTGGCACAGTCAGAAAATCATTGAAGTGGTTTTGACCACCTGTACAACAGACTTAATTAACTGGCTACAACTATATTAGTAGTACAAAATCTCCAATTATAAGATGAATAAAGTGATCTTAATAAAGTTACTCTAATAAAGCAATCTGAACAAAGTGATCAAAGAGTGACACTAAGCGAGGCCCTGATTAAAATAAATGATAATATAGTGCAAATATGAATGAAGTAATGAAACAAACAATCTGGAAGTAGTGGTCACCTGGAACGAATGTCATGGAAATAAATACGATCCCTGATATCGATAGATATTAACAATTTGTTCATATAACATGAATTTTTGTTGTACTACATTCGTGAATGTTGACAATAGTATTTTTAGGATATTCATTGTGTCCCTATATGCTTATAGACTAGATATTTCTTTGCTTAAAACTTAAAAATAGTACATTTCAAATTCTAAGTTGGTAAGCACTATATGCTTTTTCTCTCAGTTTCAAGCCTGGAGAATGCGATATATGTGAACATCATGTCCACATGTTTGTCAGGTCCTCAGGAATGGGAGAAAAAATAAATGGAAAATATATATATATAAACCAAAAAAAACAACTGATACCCGAAACTAGCAGCACAAAGATAAATTATGAAAGGGAGTAATCAATTACGGCCCACCTAATATTATAGCCCATCTCATATCTATAACGAAACCCATTTATAACCACATGGAAAACAACAACAGTCAACTGAATGCTAATTTAGCGACTACTGCGATCAGGATTCATTGTACCTTGGAGTTGTCAGGCAGGACTTCAATGCAGGCATTGGAATGATAGTAAGCTTCCTGGTACTGCTTTGTTTGGATATAAAGATGAGCCAAGTTGTTGTGAAGGGAGGCAGACTCCTTCTCAAACAAGTACAATTCACACAAACTGAGAGCTTCATTGTAGTTCTTTTTAGCACCTTCTATGTTGTTGGATTTAAAATCCTCCTTGGCGCTTTTGCTGAGTACTCCCACAATCGCCTGTAGAGGTTGGACAGATATGAACAACGTACTGAACTATCGTATAGAGGAATATTTTAGAGGGCTTTAAAACTTTTCAGTTTGTTAAAAATAAATATTTAAAAATCAGAGAGAAAAAAAAACATGGTGTGATTTCCACTAAATGCTACAAGCCATGAATTTCGCCTTTCAAATATTTTGTAAAGGTGGTTCACAATGTGGTGTTGCACAAGCGTACCATTACCTTACGTTGCTTTGCAATACATTGCACTGCATGGTTCTTAATAGAGTTATTGCATTATGGTGGCAATCTCATAAATTGACCTAGACACCACTATCATTCGACATTGACAACAGCTTCAGCTAGAGTGTAACATTATGGCAGATGTGGATGAGAAGTCATTCTTTATAGCTATGAAATTATCGCAACTAACTAACTAACTAGCTACACCAGCTAATCAAATGTTCCTACTAAACAAGCTACACTGCTAATGTAGCTGCAATGCTATGAGCTAGTACCACAACTATCGCTATAGATGCCCATTTCATCAGATAGGAAAGCAACTAGCTAGCTAGAAAACTATCGCTAACTTTATAATTTATAATAATTTTAACCCGACTTTTTTAACCTGACTTTCCACTTCATTTTTGGTATTGTCCTTCTCCCTAGTGTTCCTGTATGCTTTAGCATATAGCTAAATGCACAAGCAGGAAAAGTCTTTGGGCTCCAATGAGCTTATCCTCGTCCACAAACACAATAATGTTTACTTGAACCTAAGCAGCAGATGGTGCAGTTTATCTTGTATGTACTAGATTCTAGCATTCTGATTGGCCCGACACTGCATTGCAAATGACTTTTTTCCATTCACTGCATTCCATTCCATTACACAGTGTTGTCCAGTTTGATAGTGCAAGACAGAATGTAAGGAGGGACAGAACTGAACAAAACTAACACAATGTTTCGCTCAGCTGCTCTAATATTGTGAACCGGCCTTTAGTCAGTCACCATCTGCGAATATTTAACTTATCCCTCTAATATTAGTGGAAGAAAACAGCTTTTATAATTATGTTGTTTTTAAATACCTTTAATTTTTCACATTCCACAGACGTATCGCCTCCTTTGATAGCATTTTTTGGGCTGAACGAAAATTCAAAATACTTCTTCACCAGAGCTTCGTTGCAAAGATCAGGATGCTGAATCAACTTATCGGGAGGAGGCGTTGAACCGTGCCTCATGAAGGTGAGGACACATGCTTTCTTCTTGGCAGCGAGGGCAACACCGCAAGCATGGTTAATACACATTTGGTAAGCTTCCTCATTGTAGATATCATTATGATTCAAGATTAAATCCAATAATGCTGCTTTGGAATCTGAGATGTAGATGGCGGCTTCTAGGATATCTTCTTCTTCAATGGACATCCCCCAAATCACCAGCCGTGTAACAACTAGCGGCATCGTGGTCACCTTGAGGATGGTTCTCAGTGAAATGAAGGTGGTATCATATGGCACATTCAGTTGGCTGTCTGGTAGCTTGAGAACAACGAACTCAAGGAGATCCTCTGTAAGTGTAGCCTTCTCCATGATGTAATGCAAAACTTTATTGCTGAATCCAATGCTAACATCAGCTCGTCGGAGCTTGGGAAGGACTCGAGTGCATCCTGTATAAGCACATATCAACCAAACCATGGTGCAAATATCATATTACCTTGACTTTTCAGAGGGGAGGGGGGGGGGGGGGGGGGATACTAAAGGACAAGTGTTGCCAAACCAAAGGATGGGATTTCAAACAGGACTGAGATGCTTGGTGAAATAATTTTCTTGGTCCACCCTCTATATATTTCATATGCACATTCTAAAAAAATAGTGTACTACTTACCTGGCGTAGAGGGAGACACTTTCCTAATGAGGGTTTTTCCCGCCTCCTTGACCCCTCCTCCCCCTTCCCACTTTTGTATAAGACCCTGCTACTTATGCTGCCTGTCTATTTAGCAAATGTGCATACTTCAGCACAAGTGACACAAATATGAGTATGCCAAAGATTATGCCATAAGGCTGGACAAAAAAGAATATTAAATGTCTCTTCCACTACTATCGACATCCTTTGGAGTGACTTCACTCCAGCTGACCTACGTGTTCATCAATGAAAGTGTGTGGTCCAAGTTGTGTACTAGCCAAATAATGACTCAAAATAACAAAAATCCATACCAGGCAATGATACTGTCCTTGAAGTATTTTATGCAAGTCATCATAATGACTCATGTACAACAAGGACCATTGACTTACTGTGCTCGACTGCCATGATTACAGCCTTGCTAAACGCATCCAAGTTAGCCTGAAGGCTATGACACTTGAGATAATCCTTTACCACATCCATGTACGTCCCCAGTGCCGAAGAAGATGATGCAAGCAGCAGTCTCAGAGCCTCGGCTCTCCTGAAGTAGCCTTCGTGATTCTGTGGGTCTGCCTTGATGCATTCGCAGCTGTGAATGTGTGCGTCATGGAAATTCTCAAGCTTGAGACATGCTTGGGCACAATTTGCTCGAATGAGAGCCAACTCATCTCTCATGTTCCTCTTTTTGCAGAAGCTGATGGCCTTGTAGTACTTGCTCAGAGCCTCGGAGTACTCACCTCTGCTGAACAAAGAATTCCCACTCTCTTTGAGCTTATCAAAGGGTTCCTACACACAACAAGAATGGAGTAAACAACTTTAGTAGCAAGTGCATCAAGGAGACGGCATCACTTTTTAACGTGTTTATGGGAAAATCTTTGAACTGCAGTATAAGAGGAAAGAGGAGGGAGAAATCAGGGTAACTTCATCAGATAATGAAATATCAACCTACACCACATACAACAACTACTGTTTTTGAACATTGACTACATGTCTTTCCAGAACTTCCCTCAATTACACACCCTATAGATCAAAAATATTACTATTTGTTGTTATTGTGTGCATAGATATTGTATTGTTATGTATTAATCCTATATGTAGTCAAAGTCTGAATACAGATACTCATCCTTTAACTGATTAACAAAGTCATTAAGAAATTCTATTATAGTCTGTGAGGCAGAGTTGTTTTCAGCATGAGAGAAATTGAAAGTGCCTCAGTTGAACTAGAGTTTGAAAAGCATCGACTATCATATGCCCCAAGGCAAAGTGTTGTCTTGGCTATCAGATTATGAAAACAATCTAGTCTGCCAAGCTTTAGTGGCCATTTGGAGTTCTTGCTTCTCGATCTCAAAGGCTATAATCGATGTTGAGGCAATGTTTTAGTTAACGATCAACTTTTGTGATACTCCTGCTCTTATAGAAACATGCACAGGTGGAGTGTAGAAGCTTTACCTGAGCTTAAGAAGCTCCTAGACGGTAGATAACACAAGTGCAAGCAATGAAGTTAAGAAGGAAAAAAAACTATAATCTTGCACACAAATAATTTTCAATATGTAACTAGCTAGCTTATCTTGCTAGATAGAGCTATAGGGCTTAGGCATGGTAGTAAGGGATTCTTATAAACAGTGCCCTCTTTTGTAAAAGTGCAATACTACCAAATAAACACGTCTAAAATCAACTAGCTATTCACAATGCAGACCCGTCTTCAATAAAATTGTTATTGAGCCCAATTGGTATCAACCGCCGTTCAAATCTCACACGTGTGTGATGCCAATTGGCATCTATTACAATTAATCGGTTAACTACGGGTGTGCAGAATTGCTTGTGAATCAGCTCTCAAAGAACCAAATCAGAAGTTAGTCCAACCTCTCTGACAGAGAGATACTAAAAGCCAGTTCACTATATGACTCTCTCTGATAATTGTCGTTGTATGATACTGTGAACCGGCAATATGCTGGAATAGAATCTATATACTAATATTCCAGCATCGAGCTCCGCTCCGACCAAACAAAAAGCTAGAATCTAGAATGCCATCGTGTGGCATTAAATGATGAGAAGCTCATTGAAGCCCTGCAGAGACCCCAGCTATCTGCTTGTACATACATGGACGTTAGAGCAAAGGATAATGACTGGAAATTGGTAGTAAGAGAAGTTAAAAAGTGTTTCTTAGGGGGGACTACACCTGAAACCACCAAAATTTGAACGCATTTTTGTAGCCATCATAACTTTCCCTCCCTTTCTTCTGTGAATATACTTGTGATACCTACTTGATGCTCATTCTGTGTGCTTTAACTCTTACACTGCGTTTGTCACGGCGTTTGTGACACAGCAATCCATCCCACGTATGCGTGTGTCACAGCATCCGTGACAAACAATTTACCGCTGGCAGTGCGTGTGTCACAGCATCTGTGACATGATATTTCTTTTTGCATAGCTCCGTGGATTGTCAGTTTTATTGACTGTACTTACTAGGTAAGGTTGATGGGTTTATAATCAAACTTGGGAATGGATCACCATCTCCATGAATAACATAAAAAATTAAAAAAACAGGCGTTTTATTTCGTGGTTCATTGCCAGATGCAAATAAGAAACATGGTGTGTATTTTTATCCAAAACAAACACAAATATGGATCTGCAGGCAGTATTGGAGGCTCTTTCTGATATTGAGAATGACTTTGAAAGTGACAGTGAACTGGATGATGTGGAAGAAATGAACTATATAGATGATATTGGAAGAAGATGAACTATATGATGTGGCCGGCCCCTGAAGAAATGGAAGATGCTAATGGCAGCAGTAGTGTAGATGAGACTGATGGGGAAATGGATGTGGAAACTGGCCATACGAGTGGAAATTCTTCAAGTGGGCTTGTCAGGTGCAAAGAAGTTGACAACATTATGAGCCCCACCGAGCGTAGAAACTCCTGGTTCAAATTTGCCAGATGATGATGTTGAGCCCAAGGATATTTCTTCACCTGTTCTTTGCAGACGAGGTTTTTGACCTAGTAGTGTGTGAAACAAATATTAATACACAAATTCTGATCGTAAACAGGCCACTTACGGTTCGCTCAGGCTCAGTGTACTACTGTCAGACTTGCTCTGACCACCCATCTCTACATCCAGAAGAGTGCTTCAAAGAGTACCACACAGCCAAGATCCTGAAGAAACCAAGAGCAACACAGTGAACTCATGACTATATTGTTATTCATTGACTATATATTGTTATTCAATTATCTTCTTATAAAACATTGTACTTGATCTAGCAAGGTATTCAAATGGATTTTTGCTGCTGACAATCTTGTTCTAGCTAGATAGCTATATATCCAGGTAAGTTTTAGTACACAATGTAACAAAAATAGCTCCCACCAACCTAAATTGCCAATCCTATAGCTACCACACAGCATACAGACAAATCTAGCATACTTTGCATAGTCTAAGCAGCCGACTAACATACAAAAATAGCGTAGAAGCTACCATGACTAGTTTCTAAACAAAGGTATAACAATAGCGTCAATACGATGGGTTTTTTAAACTGGCTATCGAATACTTACAGTTTGCTGAGATAACCAATGTTCCCTGGACCTGTCTCTGTTGTTTGGTCAATGTTGGAGTAGTAAATATGCCGTAGGAGCAACTAACAACAGACCGTTTCTTCCCCATGAGATCGCACAAGGTTTAAAAAAACAATGCCGCACCCAGACGATTGCTTCCGGTTTGAGTATAACGCACGTACGATTATTGTGACGTTTTCAATTGACGCCACGTAAGTGTTAAGATGATATGTTAAATGTCTCTATAGGCACATTTTCTTAGAAGATGCATCCAAAAAGGCAAGGGTCACTCCAAAAATTGCACCCCCCAAACTGCGGCGAGGATAATTCCCAAGTGCCAGGTCTACAGATGCCCAAATTTGGTTTGTAGCTTACCAAGACATTTAGCTGTGATATAACGGAGGCATATTTTTCAACACATCTCATGTTCATTAGTTCTAAGGCATTTCATTTCCAACCACACAAAATAAACGCAAAATCTGTGACAGTCACCTCTTCTAATCACCATAACTCGGCAATGCTTCAAGTAAAAAAAGAATTGAAACCGTTATATCACAGATGACTAAAAGAGCTCTCAAATGAATCCTCAAATATTGAAATAGTCAAGTGTGGCAAAGTTATGTTCGCCACAAAATCAGAACAAAATAGATTTTCAAAATTCCTGGCAATATGTGTTGAAGGAGGGACAGTTGCAGTTTTGGGGGAGAGTGACCCACATGTATTTCCCCCCTTTTTTCTTCTTGCGGTTACCACTTTATAACTCCATAGATTCCGTAAGTATGGACTTGATATATAGCTCAAAAGATAGGTCTCTCTTTGTGCCCTCTGTTGATACTAAAATATTTTTCATAGGTATAACTATAGCCAAGTTACAGGAGCTACAAGTGGAGGGAACCTCAAAAACCTGAATGCCTGAACTGGCAGCATAAATATCTCCTGATTGCCAAGTGCTAGAGAGTTGAAATTAGCTAGAGGAAGCCCTACTCTATTCAATGGGTGTTTTTATTAGGCTTTAAAATCTAAGTACGTAAGGCGTGCGGGTGGAAAATGAATTTCATTAATAGTCCTTAAAAGTTAAAACTCATTTTCCACCAGGTTTTTGAGGTTCCCTCCACTTTAGGTCTAGTTTACAGAATCTACGGAGCTATAAAGTGGAAACCACAAGTTTATTTGTTTTAATTTAAAAAATGCTGCTGTCCCCCCCTTTAGTGTTCCTTGTTGGTTTCTCTTCAAATCAATGAGAAATTGCATGGACAAAAACCATCATAACTTTGAAATGGAGCATCCAATAGCTCTAAAACTTTAGAATTGGCTAGTAGATATGTACAGCAACAGTTTGATCCGGAAAAAAATAAAAATAAAAAAATCCAAAGTTTTTCAGGTGTAGTCCCCCCTTTTAACTGATGTAGCTAGCAGGTGGTTTATCTAACGGATGCATTTGATAACTAATGGTTTGATGGTTGTGGTATAGCTCATAAAATTGTAGCTACACATGTTCTGTAGGTCTCAGGATTACTCGGACCCCGGCAGCTCTGTCCACTCAGCCAGCACATCGCAGCCGAAGACACAGCAGCGCCACGGTCAGATCATCATCAATGAAGCTGATTATAATAAAGACATCTACAACGAGACGCTGTGCTTCCTGGAGGACAAGGTGGACGGCCAACCACTGGTTAGTCTATTGTCCTCTGCAGCATAGAAGAGGCTGGCTAGAGAAAAATGGAGTATGATCAAGAGGAGATGGCTGTCCAGGCAGAGAATACAAAGAGCACCTCACCGACAACAAGCATGACATCTACACTACCTTCCTCGAGGTGATGGAGCAGGTCAGTGACTCCAACAACCAACCGGCAACCAAAACATGATGTTCCTGGATGCCCCAAGTGGAACAGGCAAAATTGATCAACCTGATCTTAGCCAAGATTCGCTCACAGTATAAGATTGTGCTGGCTACAGCACCCTGCGGCAACCCAGCTACAGGGAGGGAGAACTGCACACAGTACCTTCAAGATCTCTCTCAACAACCGGATAGACCAGCCCACATGCTCCATCAAGCAAGGATCACCAATGGCCAAAGTCATTCTGGACATAGCTGCCATCATTGTGGATGAAGCACCAAAGATCCACAAGCCTGCATATGAAGCAATAGATGGAACATTGCAGGACATCACAGGAGTCAAGTAGCCAATGAGGGAGCATCCCCATCCTACCCTGTTGCGACTTCGGCCAGATCTTTCCTGTTGTCAAGAATGGCACATGGGCCAATACTGTCAATACCATCCTGAAGAGAAACCGATCCCACCTGTGATGTCACATTGCTGCTAAATATCTGACCACTAACATGAGGGCCCACCTGACTGGAGATACCGAAGCTGCTGACTTTGCCAAGTTGCTGCTGGACTGGACAATGGCAGTTAGACAGATCCAACCAGCAGATGAACCAGACACAATATCAATCCCTTCAAGTCTCTGCAAGACTATGATCAACCTAGAAGAGCTCAAGGCCAGCTTGCCAATCAATGGCAGCAGGCCAGATAGGCTGGTTGAGCGAGCTTTCATCTCAACAACAATGTGAACCAACTCAATGGTTGTCTGATGCAGGAATTCCTGCACGGGAGAAAGTCTATAAGTCAGTGACACTGCCCTCATCAATGAAGAGGCAGTGTAATACCCGGTAGAGTTGCTAAACAGATTAGAGATCTCCGGGATAATCCACTATTTCCTTTCAAGCTCCATTAAAGTCTCTCACCACATGGTACATTACCTATCAAGCAAGATTTCCTCCTTTGTGATTCCATTAAAAAATATAAAAAATGTGAATGCAAGGCGTTGTGTGGCAAGCTGAAGAACTCGGCAAGGCTTTTGTTTTGTGCTCTGGGAAGGGTAAAGGTACACGTTCCTTACAGATGTTCCTGGCCTGGACAGTCGTAAACAGAAATTTATATATGGAAATAGAGCTGAGAGAGGAGGGTCACCTAAGGATTCTTGGATGCAGCTTCCTCTGATGACGGGAAGCTCGTCAAGAGAGAAGTCATCAGGCTATTTTTGCTGACCGACAGAATTGTCAGGGTAATGAAGAAGCACATAACATCAGATCCTATAGTTTGCTCTCATGATATTGTTAATGTAACATTTATTTTCCATGATCTGTATACTACTTCTAATCCAACCGACAGCGTTTTAGCTTTGCTTCATATACCAACCATATACAGGAGGCCAATTCTCTCATGCACTCAAAAGATTATGTTCTAACCTTGCCTGACTCGATAGCAACCCAACTTCATGACAAGTATGCGCCAAAGTATGCCGACTAAATTGTAGTAAATTTTTGTTGACATGACATTTCTGTGCTTTCCAGTTAACATATTCAGTAGTATCTGGACCCTTGCCCCAGACACATGCACACACATCACGAGTTGTTCTGTTTCATGTACAATCCATTACATAATTACATAATTCAATAGTTCAACAAGGTCTCCACATTCAAGGATCATCCGACAACTTACTTGCATGAGTGACAAGCTCTGGAGAGAGTCCATCAGTGTTTGCATTTTCACTACCCTTACGGTACTTCAGTGGTAATCTGTATGGCTGGGTACTATGGGACCAGCGACACAAGAGGGTATTGGAACTCTTTCATCCTTCCTAACCAGGACATTGGCTGGTGGTCTGTTTCCAACTGTAAATTCTTACCCACAGAAATCTTCTACACACAGTCATTGGGGGGAAAGAATGCCTGCTATTGTAGGCAGTGAAATCTTCCATGTGTACCTCTGTGGACAGAAATCACAGTGGAAACAGAAATTTACAGTGGAACCAGACCTATCAGCCACTGTTCTGCTTGAGAAAGATGACGAATTCCAATATCCTCTTGCGTCGTTGTTCCCACAGTACCCAGCCATATGGATTCACTGTGGAAGGGAAATGAAAATGGAAACAGTGACAAGTCAACCAGAGCCAACACTCCATCCTTTGAACACTAAATTAATTAATGGGTGGTGCCCAAAATTACTACTTCAAGCTTGATGAGTTCACAACATGTAGACATAGGGGCTGCAAAGTTGCAAGCATAGCGAAGTACCAGGGCTATTAATTACTACACTAAGGGGGATTCTAAACAATGAGCACCCCTGCTCCCGAGCTGCCTAAACCAGGGTGCCTAAAATTTCAAGCGTGATGAATTCACAAGATGTAGACGTAGGGGCTGCAAAGTTTCAAGCACAGCCGACCAGGGCTGTTAATTATTACACTAAGAGGGATTCTGAATAATGAGCATCCCCTGCTCCCAAGCTGCCTAGACCAAAGGTGTTCCATAGTACACCAGTAGCTGGGATGGAAGTGAGCCAGGGATATTGATAATGGAGGAATTAGAGGATAAGGATGTTCCACTGTGTACCTTTAACATGGATGGAGGTGAGCTAGGGACATGAAGATATGGAGGTGAGCCAGGGGCATGTTGATTTTGGAGGAGCTATAGAATAAGGATGTTCCATTACACAGGTAGCTGGGATGGAGGTGAGCATTGAGATGCTGATAATGGAGGAGGAGAATTTGGTGTGCAAACGATACTGAGGACCATCAGGAAATAGAAGGTTATAGGGCTGTAGCAATGTTTGCATAACACTTTACCACTTTCTCAAGCTGCTTGTTATACTGGAGTACAAAAACCCAGATAGCCTCTGAATTCTTCTTGATGGGTCTTCTTTTAAAGAGGGGAAGATGTGACTCCATAGCTAGAGTGAGTTGAGGACGAGTAGCCATGTCAGAATGAATCTTGAACACCTTTGCTCTGACAGTTATTAACCGTTGGGCATGCAATCCTATCCGGCCAGTTCCCTTTCATCATCATATTTGCAACCAGCACATTTTCTTGATCTTATCTCATCCCCCCAAGATGACAATTTCCTTTCAGTTTACATACAGCATATGGTTAGTTAAATATAGCCTAGCTATATTTTAACCAATTAATCTCCAAAATACCTACAGGTGCAAACTCAGATATATATATTTTTTTTAATTAACGAAACTATACTAGCTGTTTGTTATACTGCACATGCTCAGTGGACAAGTCTACTCTATCACTGTAAAGGAAATAGTCGGATAACTTTACTGCTGGTTTAAATGAGGTAAGCTAACAATATATACAGTATACCTGATGATCCTGCAACTGCCATCATTTCCGTCTCTTCCAGACCTTCACTAATGTTTATGGAAGCTCTTCTGCTGAGCAAAGCTACACAGGCACTCTGACTTACTAGGAATCACTCTGAATCTCTTCTCTCATGAGAAAAGAGGCACACCTGGATGTTTAATTTTTGATTTTTATGTAATTAACCCACTTACCCACAAATTAAGTCAAGGTCAACTACATAGTTGTGATGGGTGGCCTACTCTTTTCCTTCAGGTGAATATATAACAGTATATATATGCAGGGGCGGATCTAGGGGGGTTGCTGCAACCCCCCCTCCCTCTTTTTGACAATATTACCAGTAATAAAATTCCAGAATACTACAATAATAATTACGCTAATGAAATTCAGTTAACGAGTATGATTTCCTCATTATAGCTAACTACAGCTTCTTTTAATGAGGCAGTAACAGATTAAATGAGGCACCAAAATGGCAAATCCAGATCTATTTTTCACCTAATGTGCTAAAACCACATGTGTATACATCAATATATATGTTACCTTTTACTAGAGGGTCACATGAGCTGAACTGTGGCCTCTGGCAAGCTATCTAAATACAGTGGTTTGAAAGACTCCAAGCAAAAGACATTAGAAAACCTGTTAAAAGAGGTAAATAGCTAGAAAATAATGTGATACATGTTTTAATATTATTATATGGCAAATTTCAGATCTGGCGAGTTTATCAAGAATCACCAGTGAGCAAGAGGATATGCACTGAACCTGATCAGACCTCTATGGTTAAGTGTAGAGAAGATGAAGGTAATGACAACATGGTAGCTGGTCATACATTAGACTTAGGAATAGTTGTGAAAGAGGCACAGGGTTCATTTGGATGACCTAAGGCACTTTGGCTAGTAGCATTCCTGACTCAAAGCGGTTCCAGTATCTGTCATCACATTTCAGACCATCAGCACTGAAGCCCTTCAGTCTCATCCAGTCACCAAGCAGGGTAAAACCTGGACAGTTTCGTTTCAGATGCACTGGCTCGACCAATTTCCCTGGCTTTGCTATAGTAGGAAACTTGAAGGAGGAATTTGTTCTTATTGTATTCTGTTCCCAGAGCCTCCAAACAGACAAAGAGGTGGCGGAGCAGGTACAATACCTGGAGTGTTGGTGCTATCCTATCAGAAGCCATATACGAAAACACTGGGTAAGGATGGCATTCTTATGCTTCATGAGCGGACTGGACTGTCATGCATCAGCATGCTACAGAAAGAGCTGATTGTTTCAAAACAAACTACTTCACTCCTGATGCCAGAGTTGAGTTACATCTCACAAAAGTGAAACAAGAACAAGCAGAAGAAAACAGAGAGATTCTGTGTCACATAGTTAATTGTGTTCAGTTTTTAGCTAAGCAAGGCTTACCATTCAGACGACACAGAGGAGAAGACTTTTCGGATGAAACCATGAACAGAGGAAACTTTATAGCCGCATTGCAACTCTTGTCTAAAGGAAATAGCACTTTACAACAGCATCTTAATCTTGGTTAGCAAAAATGCTAAACACCAGCAAGAACATTCGAAATCAGCTGATTCACATCTATGCCAACAAAGTGAGAGAGAAATTGTGTGACTCTTTGAAAGTGAATAATCTTCTATTCACTATCATAGCAGATGAGGTCACCGACCCACATGCAAATCAAGAGATCCTTTCTGTGTGCCTTCGTTATGTAGACTTGTCTGCACACAAACACCCAAAAATAAAGGAGTGCCTAATCAATTTTGGTAGTCTTGAAAGAGCAAATGCTCCCACTATAGCTAAAAAAATCTTGGAATCTGTTTCACATCCCTCAGTGAATTTAGACCCATCTAAAATCTGTGGCCAGGCTTACAATGGAGCTGCAGTAATGGCTTCTGAGAAAGCTGGAGTCCAAGCACAGATTAAAAAAACTCTCCTTCAGCTATTTATACTAAACCAATAAGATTTGTCACTTCTTGAAGTCTAGAAGAAGCAGCAATAAAAGGTTCAGACAATGAGAGAAACAATGTGTATAAATGAATCATTCTTGTTTCTGAACAAAAGTCCCAAGCTGGTAGCGCTTTTTTGAGCATACATGCCAGAATCATCCCATTATAAACTTCATGCAAAACACGCTGGGTAGAATGCCACATGTTTGGACGTTTTTCATGAGCTATATGAGTGCCTTGTTACTCTATTGGATGCCATACTGTCACCAGATGATCATCCAGCTCTGCTTGAAGATGATGAGAACTGGAAGTGGGATAAAGAAACAAAAGTAAAAGCACAAGGGTTGAAATCTTTTCTTTGTTCTTTTCAGACTATAGCTGCATTCATTGTAACAAAAAATGTCCTTGATGAAGTCAAAGTTTTAGCTTCTAAGTTGCAAAAGAGAGATCAAGATATTCTTGATACTCACAAAATGGTAGGCACTGTCATTGAGAGTATCAAGTTCACCAGAACAAACATCACTACAATTTTCAGCAAATGGTATGAGGAGATTCTCAAACTTGCTGACAGTGTGAGATCATCTGCTAGTATTCCTAGGTAGACTAAGTCTTCAAAGGAATAGGAGTAATACTCCTAGCAATAGTCCTGAAGAGTTCTGCAAGATAACTATACCTATTCCTCTCTTAGATTCTTTCCTTAGTCAGATGAATGAAAGATTTACATCCGATAAGAGGTATATTCAAGGCTTATCTGTCTCATACCTTCTGTTAATGATACTGATTTGAACTTAGCAAGTTTGTTACATTGGGAACAAGATCTTCCTTTCCCTAAATCTCTCTGTAATGAGCTTGAAAGATGGAAACGTCTTTGGAAAATAAAGGGATCCAAGGTGTACACTTCCTGACAATTTACTTTTAGCTCTTGGTGCTTACGACAAGGACTCATTTCCAAACATCCACCAGCTTCTTATAATTGCATGTACCTTACCAATTACGAGTGCTGAAGCGGAGAGGTCATTTTCCTTATTGAGAAGGCTCAAAACCTGTTTACGATCAACAATGACTGACGGCCGTTTATCCGACTTGTCAGTAATTGCTATTCACCATGGAGAAGGAGTTACCAATGAAATCTGTCAGACATTTGTAAGAACATTTCCGAGAAGACTTTTAAATGCTTTTTTGTTTGATTAAATGTTTACAATTGTACTTATCTGTGATTGGAAAAAAATGATGTGCTAATAACACGTTCAATTAAAGGGTATGGTTTTGGATGCATTTTTGGGGGTGTAGCTTACAACCCCCTCCTATCATAATAACCTAGATCCGCCCCTGATATGCATGTACAATGTATACATTAATACCTGAACTCCAGGTTAGTATTCCTGAACCCCCCCCTCTCTCTCCCTTCTACAACATTGCACTCTAGTGCTGACTCTGTCCCAGTTTTGGCCTTTATGGCCAGTTTAAAGCTTTGGGGACCATCTGGAGAGATGGCCTACGGTTTCCAAAATCAGGTTCCGGGATCCAAGAGACTTCCGATGATGTGTGATGTGTGTGGGTAGGCCCAAAGGCAGATGAGTCTATAAGCCACAAACAGAATTCTCATTTCTATATATACGCACATTGCAGATACAGATTCAGGCATGCGTGGAATGGCTCACTTCCCTTGCCAATTATTGTGTAAACAGAATCTGATCAGAGAAAAAAAAGTCTACTTATGCACTACTTATGCAATTCTATATCTCAGAGGTCACTAGGGTCTCTCCTCCAGCACTCCTGCAAACATAATGCATGAGACCAGGATTGAGGAAAATTACAAAATGTGCCTTGTCATCACTAGGGCCAGCAGCATCCTTCCTCTGGCCCTAATCCCAGCCCTAGTTTTAATCCTATAATTCATAGTTCTTTACATTAGATAGAGTGGGCATATAAAAGTGGATTGGTCCAGTCGGAAGTGACCTTGACTGACATGTACGTTATAAATTTGCGATAGGCAATTACAGTCTTGCTGTATCCACTACCTTGCACTGCAAGGCACTAAAACAATCATAGAGGGGAGGAACAACGGGCAGGGCCAGACAGCACATGCTTGACACTGGAATTAGGAAAAGGATTGTGACGGCTAGTTCATCTGGAAAGTACTTGATAGACATATTTTGGCATTTGTTTTAAATAATTAACAGGTCTTCTAGTGTTGGACAGGCCAAAGAACCCATCTACTGAGCCTGGAGGGAATACATGTATGTAAGATGCTCGCACCTGTAGGAACCCTTCCCTCTCCCCCATACCGAGCCTGATGAATGTTGTCTTTAATCGGTGAAGAACTTGCCATGGAACATCCGGGCTTTGACTTCTCCACTAGCAGCAGTGAAGTATGCAGATGCCGAGTTAATTGAATCCAGGGAACTGCATGCTAGATAGTTTTGTTATATTCGTGAGTTGTTGGCAGTTGAATTCCTGATGGTGCGTGCTAGCTATTGCCGTGCTGTGTTGAAGGAGAAATCTTGCTTGACCTTGTAATATTGCCATTGAATTTTACTGCGGCAACAGGTGAAATATTATCCCTCCTGTCTCCAGGTTCTAGTTTCACTTTCCCACAGGTCCACCACACCCAATTTTCCAAAGGTAAGCAATTCACACCAATCCAATCTTCTATAATGTCTATATCAAGTAGGTGGGGGCGGGGGGAGTAAGGAAACACTTCCAGGGTGCACAAGGTACAGAGCTAGCTGTGTTTTCACTGTCTCTATTTCTTGTCTTGCAGGTGTTCCGTGCCAACTATTTATGGCCTCCTACAAAGGTACGTACCTAAATGGTCATGCAGATGATGTTACAACATTGTGGTTGTGGGTGGTCACTGGTGCATTTGTTTGGTGTACGATAACCTTGCACACTTGTGCCTCTCAAGGGTGGAGTCTTTGTCTTTGCCTGGGGGTAAATTGAACCGTCATTCCTCTCAAGGGTGGAGCCTTTGTCTTCATCTGGGAATAAATTGCACCCTCATACCTCTCTAGGATGGAGTCTTTGTCTTCATCTGGGGGTAACGTACACCCTTGTGTCGCTTGAGGACAGTCTTTCATCTGGGGGAACGTACACCCTTGTGTCGCTTGAGGACAGTATTTCATCTGGGGGTAACCTAACCCTCATGCCGCTCAAGGATGGAGTCTTTGTCTGCATCTGGGATAACCTAGACCCTCGTGCTTCTCAAGAGTAGAGTCTATGTCTTCATCTGCCGGCTCTCTTGACTATGTCTATATGGGGCACCTCTACGTTGTCCTCCAAATGTCAACTCCCGGCCATTCCACCAAGGCTCCTTCCTTGACTTACCCAGTCACCTTATATATCCATAGGGATTGCTTCTGACCATACAGAGTCCCAATTTGTCCTCGTGGTCATTTCCTGTGCTTGGTGAGGTGCAAGATACCTATGGGGTCATTTACTACTTTTGGTGAGGGTCCCTCCCTCCTGGGGGTCACTTCATGTTTGATGACAGAGGCCTCTCCCAGGACGCCATTCCCCCATGGGGTCATTTCCTGTGTTTGGCAAGGGAGGCCCCTATTGGGGGTTTATGGCCACTTGGCTGGCTAATTTATGGATGTGATGATGTCACACCTATCAGATCATGTCTAGGGAGAGGCTCATCCATTTGGATGTCACCTCTCCAGGGTACCAATAATGATTCCAGCTAAAGTGATCAAGTGGTGCTTGTACATAAATATGGCATATTTGCTAAAAACTATAAATTGGCCACTTTTGGCCCATGACCATACTCTACGACAAGCTTACCAGATATTGGGTGGGGCCCATATCTGTGTATGTACATGAGTGGCTGAAGCTCTGTTGCTGTCAGTTCTGCTAAAACAAGCAGTTGTATAGTATAAGACACACTACCTATACTTATAGAATACAAGCAAATTTTTTTAACATACTGTTTGTGTTGGACGCTTGTGGTGTGTTTGAGTCACAGCGTTGCTGCACTGTTCGCTGAACGTTCGCTAAACGTTCCACAACAACATAAACAGAACGTTAGGCAGGGAGAGTTAAGCGTTGTAACATTGAATTTCACTTGCGCATATTTGCTAAAAACTATAAATTGGCCACTTTTGGCCCATGACCATACTCTACGACAAGCTTACCAGATATTGGGTGGGGCCCATATCTGTGTATGTACATGAGTGGCTGAAGCTCTGTTGCTGTCAGTTCTGCTAAAACAAGCAGTTGTATAGTATAAGACACACTACCTATACTTATAGAATACAAGCAAATTTTTTTAACATACTGTTTGTGTTGGGCGCTTGTGGTGTGTTTGAGTCACAGCGTTGCTGCACTGTTCGCTGAACGTTCGCTAAACGTTCCCCAACAACATAAACAGAACGTTAGGCAGGGAGAGTTAAGCGTTGTAACATTGAATTTCACTTGCGCATGTCAAGCAATCAACTAAGGCAGGAGAAAGGCTAACGGTCATTACTCTAACTGTTACTCTTTTTCAGCTTACCGGGAACCAAGATGCCTTATTCTAGTATAAGAAACAGAGAATTCTATTCTTTGGAATCTAGAGGATCCAAGGCTGTAGCTATCGTCTGTATTTTGAAGGAGGGCATGACAGCAACAAGGCAAAGTGTCACAGTTTTGTCAAGCACCACGAGTCTGGTATCACCTGACAAATATAGAGCGAGAGATCTTCGTTGGTTACAGCTACTGTCCAGAAAGTCATGGAGTAAAAGATGCAGCAAGATGACGAAAAGACAGCATACCAACTGCACATTCCCTTCACAGCAAAGGAAACCCAGTCTTGCCTTGCAGGATATTGCTGTGGATTTTTCAAGGCAGTCCTTACTGCCACCTGAAGCCAACGAGGTTTGTGTTGAATTAGTTTATGGATTAACGGCATTGGAACAACGTTGCTCAGAAGCGCCATCAGAATATTAACTCGGAACTGAACTTTTGGGGGCTCCTACACATGTATACACATGCAAATGCTCCCACATCTGATTTTCAAGTGCCCCATCTGATTTTCAAGTGTCCCATCTAATTTTCAAGTGCCCCATCTAATTTTCAAGTGCCCCCTTCAGATTTTCAAGTGTCCCCATCTGATTTTATAATATCCCCATCTGATTTCCAAATGCCCCCATCTGATTTTCAAATGTCCGTGGCTTCTGACATATACTTCATGGCACCACCAGAATTACATTAGGTTATGATTAGACAGGGGCAACCATTCCACATAACCCAGTTACTACACATGTAAGCATGGCAGAGAAATAAACAGATGCGCCTTCTTTATATAATAGATACGACATATCCTCTATAGGTAATCAACAGCCGCCGCACCTCCAGATGTGGCTGCATCAAGTTCATGAATAGAATTAGAATTAGTATCACTAGCTGGAGTATAGCTCCGACTTTTACCATCACAATACAGCAAGTTACACTTCCAACTGCATTGAGGTACGCAATCAAAAGCTATGTTGGACTAGGTCTTCAACAACATGCATAGCATAGAAATTCATATGCCTCCTTTCTCAAAGACGAAGGAATTCAGAGTCTTTCCCTGTACGAATAGGGCCTGTGTAGCCTTCCTCAGCTAGAATAGCTTCAACACCCCCCCCCCCAACCAAGACAAAAAAACAACAACAAAAACAACCCCAGTAGGATCAGCAATTGCATAATACTATCCACCCTTCGAATAATTTGACTGGACTGTTAACCACAGTTCCTATTAACCACAGTTCCTATTATAGAATACATATGGTGCATCTGGGGAGACAGTTGCATTTGGGGGGGGGGGAATGACCCACATGGTTTTTTTTGGTGACTTTTCCATCGATTCCATAAACTTCATGTTATGGAGTTGATATATAGCTCAAAAGATAGGTCTCTCTTTGTGCTTTCTGTTGATACTAAAATATTTTTCATTAGTATAACTATAGCAAAGTTACGGGAGCTACAAGTGGAGGGACCCTAAAAAACGTGAATGCCTGAAACCTCCACATAAATATCTCCAGATTGCAAAATGCTAAAGATTAGTACCAGAGGAAGTCCCACTCTACGCAATGAGTGTTTTCATTAGGCGTTAAAATGTAAGTACGTGGTCAAGCGCGGGTGGAAAATGAATTTCGTTAATAATCCATAAAACTCTTTTCCACCCACGCACTTGACCACGTACTTACATTTTAACACCTAATGAAAACACTCAATGCGTAGATTAGGGCTTCCTATAGCCACTGGTACTAATTTTAAAACTATAGCACTTTGCAATCTGGAGATATTTATGTGGAGGTTTCAGGCATTCAGGTTTTTGAAGTCCCTCCACCTTAGGTCTAGTAACTTGCCTATAGTTATTTAGTATCAAAAGAGAGCATGCAGAGAGACCTATCTTTTGAGCTATATATCAAGTCCATACCCATGAAGTTTGCAGAATCTACGAAGCTCTAAAGTGGTAACCATTTTATTATTTTTATTAAAAAAATGCAACTGTCCCCCCCATCAGATTTGAAGTGCCATCTCATTTTCAAATGCCCCCATCCAATTTTCAAGTGGGCTCTATCTGAATTTCAAGTGTGGCCCATTTGATTTACAAGTTTCAAAAGCTATTGTGCACTCACATACACTTAACAAGGAACCGGAATTAGCATTAGACAAATATGATTAGTTACTTACTAGGGGTAACCACATCACCCAACCCAGTTACTGCATATGAAACCATGGCAACAAAAACCAATAAAAACAGTTCGGGGGGGGGGGGGGGGGATTGTTAACAAACAAGCCTTGAATCCCAGCTGTTTAAAATCTATTTGCTAGGCTAGGCCATGAATGCAATGATGATCAAAAGTCCAGAGTCTGTAGTGCAATCAATTGAGTACACACAATCAACAGTGTATTCAGCTATAACAGCACATACACACCAGACATACATAGACCTACCAGAATTAATGAACACTTAATTAAGGAGAAACCTATCAAAACTTTTGACTCGAGATATCAGAGTTTATTATAGGATTGTATGTAAGGTGAGGTAAACTAGAGTTTGTTAAATTATATAGGGGCAGATTGTACCTATTTATCTATCATGCTAACAGGTCACTTCCAAAGGGAGAGATAAAATGGACTCCCTCCCATCCTCTATCCAACCCCATCCCCTGCCGACCCCCAATGCCAAGTACTCTAGAAAGAAACCATGCATTACCGCAAAAGATTCCCTGAGCACATCAATGAAATTCTTCTTCTTCAGCGAAGCAGCCATTTTACTTGCTCTGAACAGCTTGTCCTTCTCCGTGCATTCCGACACCAGAACCTTAAAAAGGTTCAGCTTTCCTTCGTAGAAGGAACTCACCGCTGCCTCTACACTGGAAGCAGACACAATCATGCCACAGTCAATTAGCTTGCGGTAGATATCGACATTGTATACTCTTTTCTCGAAGAGCACAGCAGGATGCAACCAGGAGGCATCAAAGTGAGGCATGGATGAAGATTCGATGCTCATGTCCAGCAAAAAGCACTCCAAGTGCTCGGGAGTCATGTTCGGTGCGGACATTATCTCTTTCAGGACACTCGTGACAATGCCATCGTTGACGTGCCTCTCCGTCAAGACGGGGAGGAGTGACGCTTGATCTGCAAGTTAACCAAAAATCATAACTTGTTCGAAATAATATTCATACCATAGTATACTGATAGTGACATCCGTGGACGTTTAGATTTCCACCTAAAAAATCAGATGGGTGGGGGGAGGGGGGCTTACTGCACATAGAAGAGGACACCTGCATCATGTGACTGTAACAGGCAAAAATCTAAATGGTGCACACCTGTTATTCACATTTGCAATGAAATTCAATGGTCAGAGCAGGTTCAACTGCGACAATTGGCTGATTTTGTTTTAAATGTCCAGCCAGTTCAACTGTGAGGATTTGCTGATTTTGTTTCAATGTTCTTTTGCCTCGGTTATTCATTCTCAGGTTTACCAAACCAAAATGTCAACTTCAACATCCAAGATGTTCAAATTCTTACACGACAAATGATCTTCATCACTAATCGCTATCCTTCCCCTCGGAAGATTTTGACAAAGTTTATTCACCGGTTGCTTATTTCGTGGACTCAGCCCATTGAAAATAGCGTAGGGAGCACTTGGTTGCAATGAATGTTCTGTTCAGATCATCGTAAATGTGTTGGTGGGCATTTGCCCTGCCCTGGACTCTCACTACATATTGTGCAGTAACGACATGACCCCAGTCATATAGACCTCTGAGATATACATAAATGCTCTTGTATATTGTGCTACAGTTAACCCTCAGCATAACCAGCCCCTGGTCCCTCGGTTTATCTTACAGAAGGAGGGGGGAAAACGTTCCGGTTCCATTGCGTTAATATCCCGTGGCACTTCTGAACATCGTTCCAACGCCGTTAAGTAACAAAGAAAACAATTCGGTTCCAATGGCAAAGAATCTTTTTTCTTCACATTTCAAACTCGTTTGCAGTCTAATTAGCTCCCCCACATTTGCGCGCTCATTTGCCAGCCTCATGCTTTAAGTATGATCGGCTTCGTGCTCCAACTTCTTTGTCGTTCAGAAGCCTCTCGCTTCTTGTACTGTTTATAATGTTGTTCTTCATCGAAGCCCTCGATATTAATGTAAGCCTCAAAGGAATAGAGGAGCAGATGAAGCTGACCGATGAAACAACTGTTGACTAGCTACAGCACTGCTACAGACATCTAGGACCCAACATTTCACTGCACACCATTCTGCAGTGCAGGACCGCTCTGGGATAGACTTTCCGGGATAATTCTATCAGTTCATCAGACACATGGAACAAGGTTAATCTGTCCTCTATCATTAGTTTAAAGTTTACAGTTTATAAGGTGGTTTGGCTTAGCTTAACCCACTCACCGGCGTTGCCGCTGTACGGCGGTCTGACTTTCATAAATCGAAAAGAAATACTTCCGAACGTTTATAGTTTTATACCGTAAAATAGCGCTATTCAAGCTCTATTTACCCGATGAATAATAATTAACTACATCACTTCGGGGTAACTAAGGAAAAGAAATCTTGAAACGCGGCACGTTTTTTAGTTTTGAAGATTATAAAAATGAATCTTAGACTTAGTCTTGCTGAAGTCATTTCTCGAGTGACAGGCGGTAACTTAGACTCCTCTGAGGATGAGTCAAGTGAAAATGAGGCCGATGACATCTATGCCTACCTGGGCGTACCCTCTTGTGACCGTGGAGCTGTGGAAAACTTGGACAGCAGTCGAAGTTGTTGGACAACGTGAAAATGAGCGTAGCGCTTAAGCTGGGAGTGATGACCTGCTCTATGTCGAGGAAGGCTTGGATCCAGAAGGCTTCTCAGGTTTGTAAAGGTTATCTAGCAGTCTGCTAAATGTCCAAAGAGCAATAGCTATATTTCCTGCGTAAAAGGCAGTACAATAATCTTCTATAGCTTTGACCCAGGTTATTGCCCAGTATTTTTTTACTACGCTACTAGTATTTGACTTGGGATATTTTTCATTTTGACAGAATTGGTGATGGATTATGGTGCTGAAGAAACATCCCTGTTGCTTCTTGTTGCCACTCCCTCACCAGCTATTCTTGCAACCTCCTGCAACTCTCACAGCTCCTCCTCCAGGTCCAGGAACTGTCATCTCCCTCCCACACTCCAGGAACTGTCATAACTCCCTCTCACACTCCTCCTGCATCTGGTCATGTAAGTGTAACTGCTAGCATATCTCTCTTGTCATACGGGATCTGCTTTACTAATCATTTGTTCTGCCCCACTGGACAACCAGCACCTTGTAATGCTCGACGCAGACTTGTGCCTAGAATATCTGCTACCTCTACCAGAACAACTAAGTCTTGTTCTGTTGCTAGTTCTGTTGCTTCCTCTACCGGTTCTGTTGTGGCTTCCTCATCTACCCCTTCAACCACCCCATCGACTATTACTCTTGCTTCCCTGTTGGAATTTGGAAAAGGAAGAGTCAACTAGCCAGAGTCCATATCTGTACTCCCTAACTCCTGCAGTTACACCAACATTATCACCATGTCAGCTATTTGGACGTTTCTTTACTGACCAAGTGTGGCAGCTTCTGGTTGCAGAAACAAACAGATATGCGACGCAACAGCAGAGCAATACTCCGCGCCAACGCCCATGGTCAAATGTCAGAGATGATGAGATGATGGCATTCCTGGGGGTACTTATATATATGGGCATTATCAAGTTGCCCCGTCTTGACAACATAGATCACAACCCCAGCTCCACTTCTGCTCACGATGCATTCCATGAAACTGCACAGTCTTTGTTTCAGCATCCAAACAAAAACAACAGTGGAGTTCCTCAGCTTGTGACTCACAGTGATACTGCTACCAAGGGGCCAATTGCATGCCTGCCCGAGACCTATACCAGCATCCCTCCTGCTACTCTCATCAAACAAGATCCACCTGTACCACAGCTAACAGGCCCAAACAAAGCTGACTGTCAGATCATATCACAGGCAGTGGAAGAGGAATATAGGTTGGTTTATGTTTCACTCTTTGATGGATAAATTTATTAGCTTTGTATATTGCAGATGGCTGGAGCATTTGAAACAGGTTCTTGACATAGACATGGATGTCTTGTCTGAGGATCAGATGATATCCTGGGCTGCTTATCATGCTAGTCAGCAAGTAGCACCGCCTGATGACAGTGAAGTGGCTCTCATTTCCATGTTACCTCTCTTCCATGACCAAGCTAAGTCAGTAGTCATGATCCGTCACTCCATGAACATTGTGAAGACAGCAGTTGTAGTCCTGAATCCAGATCAGGTTCCAGTTCTTGCGTGTGATCAGCCACTGTATTCGCTTGCAAAGCAGATTCAGTGGACCTGGCCCGAAAGTCACGGTGAAAAACAATTTGTAATCATGTTTGGTGGACTACATATTGAGATGGCAACTCTCAAGGTACTTGGAGATCTTTTGGAAGACGGTGGGTGGACAGGAGCACTCACTCAGGCCGGTGTTGCAGGACCTGGAACAGCAAATTCATTCTTGAAAGCAGCGCATGTGACATGTACCCGACGGGCCCATCAGGTCACAGCCAGTAGTCTCTATCTACTCCTGCAGAAGGCATATGCTAAGTACAGAGAAGAAGCTGAAGGTGAGGTGATGTCAATGGAAGAGTGGCGCACGGATAGGGCTGCTGCATGCCCATATTTCAAATTCTGGCGCATTATTCTGCAGCTGGAACTGGCTTTGATGATCTATGTGAGAGCCATACGGGAGGGAAACTTTCAACTCTACATAGAGTCCCTGACAAAGATTGTTCCATGGTTCTTTGCTTTAGACCATTCCCATTACTCCAGATGGGTGCCAGTTCACTTGCGCGATATGGTTTCACTAAAGGAGTGCCATCCCAACGTCTATGAAGAGTTTGTGAAGGGGAATTTCACCGTGAAGAAGTCGAAGCATGCGTTTTCTGCGATTGCAATTGACCATGCACATGAGAAGAACAATGCATCAGTGAAAGGAGATGGTGGAGCTGTAGGCCTGACCGAAAACCCATCAGCTCTACGACGTTGGATGGTGTCTGGTCCTGAGATGGCTCGTTTGATTGGAGAGTTTGAGAGTTCAGTCATGGAGAAGCAGGACAGCGATTGCCGTCACCACGAGCAGAAAAGGCACACTCAAGTAGCTTTTGCACGAGATGTGAAAGCACTGAGTGCAGCAATGGAAGATATGGGGAACCCATTCACTGAGGACAGCAATGATATACTTGTGCTGGACAGCAGGAATATTGCAGATGCAGCAGTGGAAGACACAGTCCAGCAGATTGAGCAAGTAGGGCTTGAACTATATGAGGCATATGTGGACGAGAGACTGGTCAACCAGAGAATACCAATCTCTAATACGATCAAACGCAACAACCTGCTTTTGTTCAGTCGGCCTCCAGTCAAGGGAAAATCAAGCAAACAGCAGCAGATTTCAAGCTTGAAGAACAACTGCTCTCTCTTTTCCAGGCTATACATTGCCTCTCAAGTTCGTGATGGTGACCTTGACGAGTTCTTTCAGCATGAAAACAAGCCTTGCCCACCATCACTTTCGCAGATGGGTGTTTTGAGAGGAGGGAAAAAGTCAGACTTGTTAAAGCTGCTTACAAGACCTTACACCTGTCAATGTCCCCCACAGTCCCACTGGAGAAGTTACATGCACCATTCTTGATGCAATTGTCCACATGCTGCCACCTCGTACTGCCAAAACCTTCCAGGACTATGCAACTGATATTTTTTTGTCATATATCACATCACAGCTTCAGTATGTGACCAGACTAGACATTGTCTGGGATGAGTATATATCTGACAGCTTGAAGGCTGGTGTCGAAGCAAGAGGGGAAAGGGGGTGAGGAGACGTGTTGAGCCATCAAGTGTAGCTCCTGGAAATTGGTCGGCATTTCTCCGAATTGCAGACAACAAATCTGTGTTGTTCTCCTATTTGGTTACAATGGCAGTCGGCATCAAGCAGGTTATCTCCACGCATCATGTCAATGTGATTTGTAAGGATCGGCAAGATATCTCGTCTCTAGCTCCATGCACCCAAGAGGAGGCTGACACCTGCATGTTCCTCCATCTGCAGGATGCTGTGCGGGATGGACACAACAAAGTGTCAATACGCACAGTAGACACTGATGTTGTAGTTTTGGCAGTAACATCAGCTCAACGGCTTGACCTTGCTGAATTGTGGATTTCCTTTGGTGTTGGGAAGAATTTTCGGTTCTTTGCTGCACATGAAATAGCCAAAGTACTTGGTCCTGATAAGTGCATTGCATTGCCAATGTTCCATGCCTTCACTGGATGCGACACAGTTTCTTTCTTTGGAGGCAAAGGCAAGAAAACTGCGTGGGACACCTGGAAGGCATACAAAGAGGTGACTCCAGCATTCTCTGCCTTGGCAGCTAGACCAACTCCACAAACCGTCCAGGAATGGCTTGGACCACTTGAGCGATTCGTAATTTTGCTGTACGACCGTTCCAGTAGCCAGGAGTGTGTAAATGAGGCTAGGAAACAGCTCTTCATCCAGAAAGGGAGGGCAATTGAGTGTTTGCCACCTATGCAGGCTGCACTTACCCAGCACATCAAGAGGGCTGCTTACCAGGCTGGTTACTGCTGAGCCCAGATGGTAATGAAGGCCCCCGAACTTCCATCACCAAATGAATGGGGATGGAAGAAGACCGACGAAGGCTGGGAAGCACACTGGACAACATTACCAGAAGCTGCACAAGCTTGTAGGGAGCTGATAAAATGTAGCTGCAAGAAGAGCTGCAGAGGTCGCTGCAAGTGGAAGAAAGCTGCTCTACCATGCACATCACTTTGCTTTTGTGGTGGCAATTGCACTGACTAAACTTCTCTTCCATCTCATAATGACCTTCTAGCATATTTACCTTGACACAGTTAGTTTATAATCAGTACATCATATTCCTATAGTGATTATTGCATTGACGATTATAACTATTGATGGCCATTTTGAAAAAACGGTAGCCATTTTTCTCACAGGACATATCTGCGATGTCCCTATAGCTAAAAATCCTTTTCATATAATGCTTTAGCACTGTACAAAGTTTCATGCTTTTATCGTTAAAAGCACAATCGTTGCATATATTTGCTGTGCTACAAGGCAGTTCGTGTTTTTGATTTTGATCCACGACAATTGGGACATGACATCACTGATTTTGATGTCATCCCAGGACTTAAGATCATCCCAGGACTTAAGAGTCCATCAGCAGAGCTACATGAAGAATGGCTAATCTATACACAATTACCACCAAGTGCTCTTCCTTCTCCATCGAATCTTCAAGCATTTTGGGAGAGCGTGAGTGATCGTTTCCCTCTACTTGTGGCAGTTGCCTCAGATGCTATTTGGATGCCTGTGGCATCAGTTGATTGTGAACGAAATTTTTCTCGGTATAAACACCATAAACACCTCCTTAATGATAGAAGAGGGAGTCTTACTGAAGAGAACACAAAAAAAAACTTGTTATTCTGTAGCAGAGCTAGAAATAAGGTTTAATGTTGGTAGGACAATGTTGGTAGGACATGATGTCCTAGCATAATAAGATTTGCTAGGTCATTTTCTAATATTGGTCAGTCATTATACTTCTACTAAATGTTGGTATACTTGCAATAATAATAGTATGATTCATAAAAACAAAAACAAATGACAATACAGCATGAAAAGTTAAGTAGGACAAAAATGTCACTGCATGTTCTCCATCCAGTTATCCCAGTCTTCTAAAGGAAGATTGTCAACAGACTCACTACTTCTGTCTGACTCATTCTCTTCATCTTCATTCACTACCAATGCTGAGGTGCTTGGTGTAACAGTAGCAGTCTTTCTTCCTGTACTTCCTCCTTGGCCACTGGTTTGGTCTAGTTGTACTTTCCCACCATAACTCAATGCTACAATCAGCATTGAAATTATTTGTACCTAGCTCACTATATATTTTCCCCCTCCTTTTTCTTTTTCACAACACACTAAGTGAATTTTACTTCCTGGTAACCACTGCAGCTGCAACACTAAGCAGCTGACTAGAGGTAACCACTTAGCTTGTTATTTGCTGTTAGGACAATCTGGCCGAGCAAGTAGTTATTTGGTTGGACAAATTGGTAAATTGCTCAGAAAATGACCAATGACCTCCTGTTATTTCTAGCTCTGAGAGGGACGTTTTAGTTGATTAATGTGTATAATAAATTATTTATTTGTTGAAACGGAAAAAAACATAAATCATGGTGTGAAACGGAATTTAGAAAAATCTGAAACGGAAAAAGGTATTTTAAAAAAAACCGATTTCCAGGCGGTCTATATATGCTTGCATCGACTCGAAACATTTCTCCCATAAGGCTCAAATTCAATCGGGTCCATGGAGAGGTAGGTGGTTGGAACCAGCGATTGTATGGGAGAAGTCGACTAGTATGTGTAAGTCAAGGACCAACTTATCCTATAACTCAAACCATAGAACTGAGGTCCTGTAAACGAAACATAATAAAGACATCCAACATACAATAGAGTAATGCATTGCAGAAATTTTCACTCGTGACATAACTTTTCCACCACTATAGAGTTTGTAATGTACCATAGCCCACCACTACAGAGTTTGTACACATGTACTATACTGGCCTACAGCAATGATGTCATTGGCACTACATAGCAGCTGTCAGCACAAATACACAGGTGCAGCTGTAAATCCATCTGCTGCTTTGCAAAAAGATTAAGACTTTCTTTCACATTCTGTGTGCCAACTTTAGTTGTTGTAAGAGACATGAAAACATAAAACAGCCCAGACCAAACACTCATTTCTTGACCATAAATCTTATCCAGCTTACATGTAACAACTACCAGAAAATCCAAACTGGGTTGGGTCCCACAGGGTCCAGAGTCTACTGTAGTTTTAACTTATTTTTTCTTGAATACACTTTACAATCTCTTCGTATCATTGGAAGCAAATATGTGACGGGATCTGAGAAAACAGCCCACTTGGAGCGTATCTTCAAATTTTAGTTTATTATACTAGATGAAAGTGCATTCAATTACATTCAGAATGACGCCAGAATCATAGCTCTAGGCGCTACCGTTGCCAGGATATGACTGTTTAAACACATCCAGGAAGAAATGCCCAAGAGTAGAAAAACGACGTTTTTAATGACAATTTACTTCCACCAGGTCTATCCCGTATACTCTGTGCTGTTAGATAGTTGCGTGTGCGACAAAAACAGGGGCGTATATACAACTTTGCTATAGAAAGAGAACAGTTATTCTGCTTGTTTGAGCAAGAATTAAGGAAGTTACGAAGCTAGTAGGCCCAGGTTGACGAAAGAGAACGAAGATTCTCAAGCCCAGGATGCGTCAAAACTCGTAAGCAACAAAGATTCTAAAGCCCAGGAGCGTCAAAACTTGTAAGCAACGAAGATTCTAAAGCCCAGGGTGCGTCAAACTCGTAAGCATGGAAGTTTCATAGTTTGTGTGTGTTTATAGCTTATTTGCTACTAGTTTTATTTACCTGGCTAGCATTATATCTAGTGTATAAAGTATGATGGTACTGAAATAAACAGCAAACAGTGTATAAAAGCAAGTTTAATTGTTCTTTTTGTATGATCTGCTGTTATGTCCTGCTTGCTTGCAGATATGCCTCTTCTTCGCCAGTGGTGGGACACTTATATCGTTGGGTCTAGATTTGGAGAGAGTAGTGTAGGAGTACCAGCTCTACTGGTGGGCCTTGGTTCATCAGGCAGAGGGCAAGTGATGTCCTTGTCTTGGTCTGGACAAAATGGCCTGATCTGATTGTATAGATACCATCACCGCTCATTGGACAACGGGAACAACAATGGAAGGAAGCACATCAAAGCCAGCTGATAACTGATTCTTCAAAATCTGAAGGTTTTTAGAATTGCTATCAGAATGTTCCTTCATAGCTACTACCCCTGGATTCGAGGAATCAAAATTAAAGTGATGGAACTTTTTAAATTCCAGGAACCGTTTTCATGTAAGGGTCAAAAAAGGAGTCAAATCAAATGTCGGCACAATAACTGTCTCATCCTCGGACGAAACAAGTTGAGCAACATTACACACAGCCGAGTCATTAACAACTTGTGCGAGATCTTTCAAGCTGCCAATCTTAGTCCTTCTGTAGTGTCGCTTTAGGAGGCCAAAACACCAATCTGGCACAAACTTAGTATGTCCAACTACGAGGAATGACAGAGTTACCTTTGAGTGCCTTCCAGTCAAACATCGCCATATCAAATACTGCATCACACAGCTGTTTTGACCAGCGCAGTTATCACAATGGAGGTAAACTTCATATTCGCCAAGACCATGGTGTCGAAGAAATAATGGAACTGGCTCACCACTGCATTCGCTCCTTTTCCAAAGTCCCCAGCCTCATCCGTAAGGAAATTGATCTGTCGATGGAGAGCTTCGCAGTTAACTCCAAATATGCTGCACTTTCTTGGAGTAAAAAAAAGTTCGGGCCAGGCTGCATAGGATCAGATGGGTAGTGAACTTACTGTGCATAATCGAATGAGTAGTGCACAGCAAGATTGTTCGAGTTGGAAGGAACTTTAGAGTGAGCTGGTGGGGGGGAAAATGTGCCACATGCCGAGAAAAAACTAATCACTTGTCACCTACAGTTATCACACAGTATTGTAGAACGACCTCTCTAGCTGGACAACACTGAGATGCTCTTCAGCTTCTCGTATTGTAGCAGATTTTTCAACATCCGAACAGTTGGCATCTCGAAGGATCGCTGTACTATTTTGCTGACAAGTCCAACAAAAATCAGACAAGGCTTCATTATTATCACTGCTGGAAGGAATGACCGCCATAGCCTACAGAAAGTGGAGTATGCAGCAGCATGAACACATTGTGCAGACTCAGCAGATTCATGATACACCCTCCAAATTCCTCGCTTTGATAACGCTAGATGGCAAAGGTTTTATATTTGATCTGCTATAGCCTGGTATGCGACCAGGTAGAAGAGCATTCTGGTCAGCATAGTTTAATAGAAAACGGACAACGTATATTCCACAGAAGAAAGTGAAAGTGCATGTTTCGGGAGTCGTTTGATGTTTCCACGTATGCAAGGTGAGAGTCCGTTTACCTTGAAGGCCTTCACCAGGTTCTTCAAGCGTGTTTCACCAATAGTATGCAAAAAGCAAAACATATTGGGACAACTTGACGACCGTGGTGATGATACTTTGTGTAGTTTTCCCCCCTACTTCCCCCCTACTTGTCAGGGAGTGACGACAATCTGTGGACTTATTCTCACTAAAGTTTGAATTTGCCATCAGTTGTCCAAGCAGGGCCATATCCAGCTCGTTGCGGGAGAGGGAAGCAACACTGCGAACGAATGTCATAGGTGTGTTCTACAGAAAATTGCAGAGAACAGTTTCTTCCATGCCACATCTCACAACCACATTCAACATCCATGAATTTAGTAACAAGTTCCTTCCCCATTGTGTCAGATACTGTTATATCTGCTAAAAATTATACCCGAGTCAGTACTTCAAGGACTTGTTCATCTCGGCCAATCACTTCCTCTTCGTCGTTCCTACCCTCCTCCTCATTACTTTCGATCTCAGATCTTGCTCCAGCTTGAGGTTCCATCATATCAATATTGCACGCAGGTTCTTCATCGTCACTAGCTGTAATATTCATTAAGGGGGGGGGGGGACTATGTGTAAAAAATTAGAGAGTTCTTTTTTTCCCTTCTTTTTTCCTTTCTTCTTGCAAACAATTTTTTTGTCCATGTAACAGATCAAGAAACTACAAAGAGAACACATCTTGCATGATATTTGCCCTAACTCGGTCTATATTTTTCTCATTTTTTCCAAAAAATCTTGTTTTTTTACCGTAAAGCTCATAACTTTTCTCTACTTTGATAATTTTTATATCACTGGATAGCCCTTCTAATTATCTGTCTATTGTACGTGCCAAAATTTTAAGTACTCTAAGTATTAGCAAGTTATGGTGATTTGAAGTGGTGAGGTTTAGGATTTTTCCTGGTGTTTTCCAATTGCCAAAGCGGTGGCCTGCCACACAAAATCCACTACATTTATTGATTATCTGTTCACATATTGCAGATTAGGGCCTTCTCTATCAGGTGACCAAATCTGGCACTTTGGTCTTGATAATCAGGGCAGTTATGAATTGTACTGCAAGATAGATCAACTTATTTAGGGATCTTGATGTATCTTCAGAGACATTCAACATATCATTAGGAACAAAGCATAAGGAAATAGGGAATAAAATGACCTGCATATACAACAAAAGTTATGGCGATTTATAATACTTTGGTGGTGCTGACGTACAGTCACTCCCCCCCACCCCCCGGGGGACTACAAATGACATTTTATTTCATTTTATGATTATTATATTTTAAGTTCAAACTTTTGTTGCATCTATCTACTTGCTATTTCCAAAGTTTTAGAGACATAGGATGCTTCTTTTCAAAGTTATGGTGGATCTACTTCATCATACATTTCTTTGACATGCACAAACATTCAACTGCAAAGGAAAATTCCAAACAATTTACATCATAGTTTTCTTTGTTACATGTGGCACAGAAAAACTCAAGATTCATGGAAGTAAAAAAAAACAGATCAAGGAATTGCTAAAACTTGTAAAAGAACATATTTTGTCGAGTTATTTCAGTGCTAACTCTAACATTTCGTTTTCCAAACTTGGAATGCTTATTCCCTCAATTAATGGAAATATTTCTTGTGGCGAGAATAAGTTTAAAACAGTTTGCTAATTTTTTGGGCTATGTATGTCATTTGAGAGCTCTTTTAGTACTCTGTGATATCCATGAATCAGATTTTTGTTTACTGCCAAGAGATGGTGGTTAGAAGAGGTGGCCTCTAGTTTTTATCAGTTTTTCAGACTCTGTAGTGTGTAACTAATCAAATGACAACATATGGCAACTTTGGTCCATGGATATCACTGAAACACTCCTTAGCAAGCCACACAGCAATTATGAGTAAGTGACTTCAAATCGTTAGGCAGCTAGGTCTGTCACAAATATCTTGGAGTCACCTCGATGTTTCTGCATGTATATAGAGATATTTAACACTTTATAAAACAAACACAGAAAAATAAATACTTTGGTACCATAAATACTTGTGTAGACGAAAGAGAAAAAAAGTGATGGCAATTAGAAATAGGTACAACTATTTTGTGGTTTTGACGCATAGTCCCCCCTTAATGCATTTAATTATAATTATAGTCTCCCACTTCCCATCATGGTTGTTGTGAAAATTAAGCCCCCTTCCTTTCCAATATTTTATTTCAGTGTCTCTACTTCTGTTACTCTATGACCATGTATACTACCTAAAAATGGTTTATAAATGCTGTGCTAGTACATACCATTTTCATCCTCATCATTCCAGTTCTCGCACAGTTCCCCATGGTGAAATAATCCTCAAGGACATCAAGTAAGGGTTGCTGGTCCTCACCACAGAGGTGAAGCAAAGCATTCACATCTCTAGCGGCATCCTCTGCACTTGCTTTGGTATCCATAGGTAAAACAATCGATTTTGTTACTGTGGTAATGCACTTAGAACCCATGAATCTAGGCGGGAAATTCCCACACTTCAGCCTTACGTAAAACTTCAATTTTGTATATGCAGAGCTCAAAAGAGAAGTAGAAGTTTTTAGAGGCCACGCTTGGCATGAAAGCAGCCGTTTCAAGCGGTCAAATCTGACACAGAGGTAGAGGAAAGACTAATTATACTGGCAAGGTAAAAAAAAAAAAGTCATGTTATTCATAATTGCATGGTTTTAGCTATAGAACGATTCAATACTCTGCTCCAAGTGGGCTGTTTTCTCAGATCCTGTCCTGTCACATATAATAATCTACAGTTTGGTATATATAGGTAAGCAAACAAAAGTTTACGCATGGCTACGTCGCTCATCTACTGAGTTCGCAGGTTTTACCCAGGGCTTGGGTATAACCCGGGTTGGATTAAATACCTTTTACCCGGGTTTTACCCAGGTTTTACTCAAACATGGATACAACCCAGGATAAAATAATAGACACAATAGATTTATTATAAACTATAAAGATACTATAAGAAATTAACTCGGTAAAGATACTATAAGAAATTAACTCGGTAATCAGGAAGTAAGACATTCAATAAATGGCAACTGTAAAGAACTAGACAAAAACAGGAGCTGTGTTTCACTCAGCATTTATTTACCAAGTGACAAGGTTGTCTACTAGAGTAATGTTTTTTATTTAATAATTTATTTAAATATTTAAACAAGGTTCATGGGATTAACTCTTTCACGGCTGGATTTAGGAGAGAATTATTAAAAAATTGTCCCACATGAACCAAAAAAATTATATTAAGGGGGGAAGAGGGCTGAAAACACATATTTTTTCAATTTTTTTTGGGGGGGACCAAAATGGTTCATAATATGTCTGGAGTTTGAGTTTCAAAGCAAGTGAATACTTTCATCAGAAGATATAGCCATTTTTATACAGTGCATTATTATTCCATTTCATTTCATTTCACTTCACATTGGAAGAGGTTCTCTCCCAGTCTTACCTGGCTACAATCGGGCGGTCGGCGATGATCGCCTACCCAAAATACAGTTTTTATATATCAAAATGTTGCCAATTTCATGGAGACCCTTACCAGTCGTTTGCGCAATGAATTGGCCAGGCGGGGGGGGGGGGGGGGGGGTAGTGCGCAACCGCTAAGCCGAGCACGTTTTTTTAGGTCACGTGTTTTTTTAGTCAGTTCGCAAGAATCACTTGAAACTTTCACACTGTTGAGTTATGGGGAAGAGAACAGAGAAGCATTTTAAAGAGAAAGGCCAAGGATTCAAGAAGAGTGACGACAAGAAGAAGAAAGCCCTACAGGCGGCTGTTGTTGAGCCTGTCACAGTAGCCGCGCCAGGCAAGTTTTAATGTTTATCTCCGTACTAAAAAGTTACTAGCTGTTTCCTTCCTTTGTTAGTGAGTCTCTTGGATCCTGTAGGTGGGGTAGCGCCTTCTGTGAACCTTCACTTACCTTGCAATCAATTGCAAATGTCTGAAGAGAGGCCAGTTCCATTGGTGACTCTGACCAGTGACTATGACCAGGTAGAAGTTGGCTCTCATGGATCGTTCAGCTGCTTCTGTGGCTGTTGCTACTGGATCTACTGGCTCTTCCTCTTTGGACTCGGGTGGTGTTGGAGAACTAGGTAAGGGTATTCGTATAATAAACTTAGATAAGCTTAGAGAGGTCATAGAAAGGTGTAATAAGTGTATTCAATTTGGTAACTGAGCTCCCTTGCAGAAGGCCGTAAGGCAGGCATGGCGTCTCATTTTTACTTTTTGTTCAAATTGTAGTAACACTCAAGACATCTCAAACCCTGTATCTGTAGAAGCATTCTTTGAACATCCAGTCAGTACAGGGTGCTCCTCGCATTGATGGAATTAGTCATTCTGGTCTGGAAGACATCACTGCAGTCATTGATATGTTGCCCCCTCTTAGTTCCACTTGTTTAAAAATATATATACTAGGTCAATAGGGAGTGACGCAAATGCAGTAACAGAGTATTATGTTGGATGCCGCTCATAGGTTACATGATTTTTATAGGGTTAGGCATGAAGACATCATTGATGTTAGTATTACTGTTGACGGCACATGGCTTAGACAGGGCCACAAATCAAATTATGGCTTGGTTGCGGTGATGTCTTGGGACACTGGAGAGGTTTTAGATTATTATCTTATGTCGAAGTTCTGTCAAGCTTGTGCGTGAAGACCTGAAGATGAAACAGAAGCAAGTTACACAGAATGGTTTGAGGGTCACAAGGTAAATTGTGAAGCCAATTTTGAAGGCTCTTCGGTTTCTATGGAAGTTGTAGGAACACAAAAACTTTTTTAGCGTTCAGTGGAGAGACTGAAGCTTAGGTACACACACATTAATTAGTGATGGGTATACAAATGCACATAAACAGGAGTGCAACAAGGGTCAGGCTTGTCGTCGAGAGGCAGCAGAGTTTCAATGGAGGGCGGAGCATTGTATGGTCCTGGCATGGGGGACCTGTAACATTTTTGTTTTGTTTATGTGTCTTGCTTTCTATTGTCAAACAGAGATTTCAAACAAAGATTACTGGAAGATACTTTTGTTTATGTGTATTTTTGTCAAGCTTAGGAATTACTGGAGGATGACTTTTGTTTGTGTTCTATTGTTTTTCAGGGATTACTGGAGGGTGTCGGAAGACATGTGTGGAGGGTGACGATGGATGGACCTGGGCATGGGAGCCCTACAAATGATGACGTGTTTATGTTTGCTAATTCAATATTAGCAAAGCAACGTAACAAGTCTGATGCGTCTTTAATTTATGTGTATGTATATATATATAATTATTGTTGGTTTTCAGGTTGTAGTTAGGATGTAGGATACTGCTGTTGTTGAAAAAATAAAGGACTGTGAAAGTCAATTGGTTGCTTTCAACATTTTGTTTGTACACACACAATTCTAGTAATGAGGGGATGTATTCTAGTGAAGCAGGGGGTGTTTCTGGCAGCTGGGATGTGATTACAAACTGCTTGGACTTCAAGGCTCAATATCTCTGAAGTGATTTTTGAAAAACCGTTCAAATGATAACTTGAATCTTTTTTATCATTTCATAAAAAAATTTATTTCATTTGAAAGCAAATTTTATATTCTACAACTTGCGCGAGAGTTTTTGTTTGATAGGATTACTAAAAAATACCTATAGATGAAAATGTAACGTGATGTCATAAAGCTATGTTCAGAAAATGCAACAAAAAAACTTTTTTTCCAAATTTCAAGACACGCAGTTTGTATATAGTACTCTTTATGATTGACTAATAGACCGAATAAGAGCCTCGCAAAGGTCGTTACTGCAACGTGGTTTACTTAACGGCTTACGGTCCGCACTGGAAGAGCCTATAATGAGCTAGGAAAAAATTATGGCAAAACAAAATAACGAAAGAGACTTACCATTAGAAAGCACAGACTGCAAGCTATAATTTGATATATAAATCGGGAGACTAGAGTGAATGCGAGCAAAGATATGGTACTTTATATCAGACTACGCGATACGCAGCCTTCTTTCCCCCTTAATTCACAGGATCACCAAACTCCATAGCAACCATATACCATGTTCTTGTACTGGGTTAGACGCACATAGTGGTAATGATTAGTTGTCACAGAAACTAACCACGATGTTATTGTAACTAACCAAACTGACCATTGTAATTTCATACCATTACGACTATGAACCATGATTATTATTATGTTATTCTACCCCTTTTATCCTAGCTACAGATTGGGGAACCATGCCAGAGACAGCCATATGCATATTTGACTTAGATCAATTATATTCATGATGTTACAGCAAGATAATATATTTTTATACTACAAGACAGACAAACAACCAACACATTCTAAGAGATAGTTCAGTTTCAAAGACCTAGGAAGTGTAATCCAGCTAAGAATTAAAAAAATTTCTTTCCTCTGTAACACAGAAAAATACTTTGCAATGCCTACAATGCATTTTTGTCTCATGCCGATTGGTAATTCTACGCTTCCTACCAACTGAGCACACCACACACCTCCTGGAGTGGACTGCATGCTGTGGCCAGTGTCCCAGAGAAGTGTTCAGTCTGTCCAGCCAATCATACTCAGCAGAGCGTACGACAAGCACGCTGCCAGGAGCAAAAAGTTCCAACTAACTCTCTGGCTAACAACCTGAAAGCAAGGTAATCCCTCTTCCTTGATCCTGTACTCTGGACATAAGAGTACAGCATGTAGCTCTACACACTGACTGCCAACCTGGGATAGTCTATACTCTACTAACTTTTGTTAGCCTTAACCTGTGCCCTAGCCTAGAACTACATTTACTGTCAGAGCTTTCTTCCTCGCTGGAATCCTCCTCATCAGCCATAAACTCTGAGAGAATCGGAACATTGGCCTCTCTAGAATGTTGGTCAGGCGCTACCACTTTCCCCATGACAGTACTGTCTTTTGTTGCTCAATGCTGTGTCCAAGGTATGAACAGATGCCTTCTCCTTCTTCCTCGCTAGTTTCTTCCTCAGACAGGCTGAAATTGTCATCTATAAACTCGGGAAAGAACATTGTCTAAACTTAGTCGAGCCGACATCGCATACGGATCGCACTCTGAGTGAATGGTCTAGGCTTGGCTAGCTTGGTTACCGGAATTCAAACTATCCAATTCTTTGCACATGCATAGAGGAAGGATTTAACTTTCTTAATATGTGCGTAGTTTGTTATATAACTCACGATCGATTTGTTATTTGGAGCTTCTTTCGGTTAAAATGGGTAGATTTCTCACCAAAGACGTTTTCTGTCATTTAAAGAGTAGAAACAGTTCCATAATGTTGAAATGGAAGCTAATGGGCCAATTTTGACAAGAATGACCGATTTCAGAGAGTTTTTCCACAAAATGCTCCAAAACATGAATATTCAAAGTGCGTGGACGTATATATACGCTTACAGCCATTAAAGATTTAAAGTCCAATTGATATGCAAGTTAAACAGATTTAATAGTCAATCACCTGAGGTCCTCGCAGGAGCCTGTGGCAGAAGACAACTTTCTGGGCTTTCTCATTTCCCAGGCGGTTGAGGAGTTTGTTGTGGATAAGTCCATAGGAGCTAAATATACGTTCTATGGAGTTGACAGCAGTGTGGAGTTGGTTCATAAGTCGCATGAATCCAGGGGGCAGGGCACACCTCTTGTCTACACCTTTCCACCAAATGAGAAGTAGGGTTTCAGTGGCACCTGGCTCAAAGTAGGATGAGGGGAATGGGGCCTCCTGAGCCTCAAAAGAGGTGCTGAGGAATGCTTGGGTTTTCGTCTTCAGCCAAACTTTGGCATCCTCGATCTGACAATCACTAAGTAACTGGCCCTGATACTTAGGGTGAAGTAGGTAGGCAGGCAGCAAGGTGGCCAACCTTAACCACTGTAGTAAAGCGTTTTTTTGATAGCATCCTGGTGGGGTTGCAGATAGGGCTCTTTAAGGAGGGAGAGGTAGTGATGTGTAGCATCAGCAATCATGCAGCTATCACTTTGATATGTGTTGATGCAACAGTAATGTAATAGGTCTGAGTTGTTCAAGGAGATCTCCAGCAGCACATCGAATACCTAGATTCTTGATCTTACTACTAACAATAATGAGATCCATCTCATCAGCATTGTCTATGGTTATTTTCTTGTAGATGGAAGGATTGGTCATAAAATGATTTCAGACAATCTAGATTACTATTCCAGCATGTAGGACAAGGCAATTTGGGTTTAACATGGCCAGTTGACTCCCTCAACCATCCATGTGAACGGTGGACATGTTTGAAGTGATGGTCCGATGGACTTGACAAGCTCCATGACCCATGGAGTGGACAGGTCTTGACAAAGAAGGTTCAGGCCGTGACTCATGTAGCCATATACGTTCACATCAGGATGCTCTGTGGACTTCTTCACATTTTGTTCTCGTTGTCTGAACAGCAGTTCAGTACTTCACAGCCATACTTGCTCTCTGCTGTCTTGATAGAGTCCAAAAGAAGATCTTTTCATACTTCTGCAGTTTTCTTAGTGGATATGAGCATCATGGAAGTAGCCTATGCCACCAGTAGTGAGAGAAGTGACAATGATGGGGTCATCCTTGATGTTAGTCCAGCCATCCTGTTGGATAGTTGTGGGCTTATTATGTAGCTGTTGCCTCATCTTTGATTGAAGTTGGTTGTGCGAATTATCAAGAAGTGAGCCACCGATGTGCTTGGCTGTTGGAGGTACATATCCTGAGCGCATCATGTTGCAAACTTTCTTGAATAATGGGTGATCAGCAAAGTTGAAGGGTGTGTTGGTGGCATACAACAGATTAGCCCATGCCTGGTTCAGGTCTCACTTTTGGACTGGTGTAGTTGTGACAAGGTGATCATTGAGACAAGGTGATCATTGAGACAAGGTGATCATTGAGACAGTCTGTCGCTGCTTCTTTGCAGGGGGAGGAAGAGAGGAGACTATAAGGCTGGATGATGGTTGTTCAGCTTCTCTGATTTCATCCTGGCAATCTGATAAGTCACATGCAGGTCTCTTTTGCGGGGTAGTCACAAGAGAGATTACCCAAACATATTTTGTGATGAGCGATGAGGTGCTCCACTTTTGCTGATAACAAATGGAAACACTTCCTGCATTGTGCTTTCTTGCCTTCCTGTTGGATGAAGTGTTGCCAAACAATATTCTTTGGTCATCCAACATAGTGACTTTTGAATAGCAGAATTTCAGTTGTAATTGCATTACACTTACCAAACTGTAAGTAGTGAATGATGACCTGTGGTATTTGCTTGCCTTTTAAATAAACCTGGTGTCCACCACCAACCAGACACTTGTGGCTATGGGACAGGACCGTGACAGGGCTACAAATAAGTGTTTTATATCACTGGGTAATACCTGGGTAATACCCGGGGGAAACCCAGGTAAAATAGGCGTAAAACTGGTGGAAATACCTAAAACACAGGTTTTACCCACTGGGTTGGGTTAAATAGGTTTTACCCGGTAAAATGCAAACACTGCTCATCTATAACAAAAATCGTAGCAAAAAGAATTGACCAAGAAGCAAATCCCTTCTCTAGAGCAAAAAGATTCGGAGCAATAGCCGGTAAGCAAAGACATCTTTGCAGCATTCCTCTGAAGAAGGGCTTCCAGAAATGGCTGTCAAAGCCAGGAAGAGACAGTTCATGATGGTACTTGCAATCGTCAACCATAAAAATAAAAATAAAATTCATTCTGCTCACTTGCACTGTCAAACTGGAAGCAAAATTTTAAAACTATTTTATATCGCTGGAGCAGTGTACTGGGCATGAAAGATACCAGTGTTATGGTGATCAGTTCATTTTAAAATACTTTTTTCTTGGAATGATGTCAAGTTTTCAGTTATATCCTCTTATAGTTGGTTAAAACGGGGTCAAAGTAAGCAATGCTCATAGACCTATCAAAGTCCTTCCCTACAACTTCCATGCAAGTGGATTTTGTGACAAGAAATACCTGTTGCTTTAAAGACACATCAGGTGAGGTAAGCATAGGGTCAGCGGCGAGTTAAAAACAGCTTCTGCACTAGCTGTCTGTGTTGCCTTCAAGGGCATGGGGAACAGCGAGTAGAAATGAGTGTCACTTCTGATGAAGAATCTTATACTCAAACTGCCCTCATCCGGATGCCCCACATCAGGGCATGCCCGTCTACTGGGAATCCTTGCATTGTCCAATCGCATCACATGCATGTGCTTAGTCCTTGAGCTCACGGAAGAGTGACTTGCTTTGTCAGTAGTACAGTCCAGTTTCATGTCGAAAGAGAGCTTAAATTCTAATTAGTTGTTATTAGCTTGTACCTGAAGTGGCTGAGACTAGAACAATGTGGAAGGCTGCCCACAACAGTGATGAGAGCGAGGAGGGGGTAGGCCATGGAAGACCATCATTCAGTCGCATCACGGTGAAGCTCTCAATGCCCTAGAAATCTCACTGCGCTGGCTGGAAATCTTCTTCATGTAAAAAATAAATTTAAAAATGGCACAACACTGCAGCTTGAATGAGACAGGGATTATTGAAGATAATCTCTACCATTTTATTCTATTTTTAATGATCGTGTTCTCATTGTTTCCATGGATGTGCCGTCTTAATATATGCAGGGATGCAAAACTCAAGGCACATCATAAATATAGGTGGAAATGTGGGGTGTTCCCAGATAGACAATTTCCCATTTACGGGGGGGGAGGGAGAGATGAGTCTACATGCAAATAATACCTGATCTGGAGGGCAGGCGAGGGGGTGGGGCAGGAGATTTCTATTAGGAGGGTTTCCCAATGCCCGCCGAAAAGACAGATTATGTAATAGTTATTGAAACCTTCCTTACCCCTAACCAAAATCTAAAAATTAATAGAGTACCTAAGTGTAGGGTTGCTAAACTTTAAGATTTAGCAGGAGACACACCAGGCCCAAAGCTGCCCACCTAAGTGTAGGGTTGCTAAGCTTTAAGCCGTAACAGGGACATGCCCAGGCCCCAAGATGCCCAGGATAAGGGAGGTTCCACTACACATCTCCACTCACCATGCTCCACGGCTAGCACAATAGCTTCATGCAAAACTTTGGGGTCCGGAATCTCCTGCAGCTCAAAACAGTTGACATAGTCACTGACCATCACTTCAATCGGGTTCATATCCCTGGGCATGAATCGCAACACAGGCTCAATACCCTGAAGCATCCCTGGGTAAGCCAAGATCTTCTTCGCACTCTCTCCCCGCCTCCAATGAGCCTATGGAAAATATATTTAACTGTAGTAGTTTTCAACATCAAGGTTAACACTAATGTTGAGTGCACTTGTTGTGACTAGCAAACAAACAACTACAAAAACAACAACAGCGGACTTGATTCCATAACAAATATATCTGGTAAAGGGTCTAGTCTGCCTCAGCCCAAGATGTTGTACAGGAGTTAAATAACCTACTGGTGCATTCCGTTTTAACACGACTCATATTAGTTTGCATTAAAAATCTAGAGCTGGCTCATTGCAGCACAAATAGTGAGAGGCTGGTTTGAGACCATTGAGACCTCCGTAAGTATGGTCGCTTGTGAGTCAGTCTGCTTGTGTCATGCTTGGATCAGCCGCCTGCTTGGGTCAGCCGCCTGCTTGGCCCAGCCGCCTGCTTGGGCCAGCAGCCTGCTTGGGTCAGCAGCCTGCTCGAGTCAGCCTGCTAGGGTCAGCCTGCTAGGATACTGTGAGCCATACTCATGATACAGTGCACATATAGTAAGGTTTCAATCACATATTTCCTGAAAGTGGGAGCGTTTAGTAAGTGGGCTTTACCTTGTGTGCTATCTTGGCATCTGGCTGCAAAGCCAATGCCTGGGTAGCATACTGGATACAGTATAGGTACCAAGTGCCTTTGAGCATAAATAACTTCAAGTGGACTTCCTTGATGAGATCTTCACGTCTTTCATCCCCAAGCTTCAGGCAAGAAGCAGCCATGTTGCACAGGATAATTGGCATATTTGCTGTCAAGGCAGAATAATAGCCAAGCAATGTGACAGAGTGTTCATACTTCCACATGGCGTCGTAGAAGTCCCCTCGCTTGAAGCTTTCATTGCCTTTTTGCTTTATCCAGTCAGTTAGCACTTCTGCTTCCTGGAGTATGATATACAAAGCAGGGGTATTATACAAAGCAGGGGTATTGAGAGAAAATCAACCATTTCTACTTCACATATAAGCTAGCTAACCAACTACTATGCAACACAACTAGTAGTGTAAACTAACTTACTACTCACATGTAGAGATGTTGTCCAGGGAATAATTATATCCGACCATGGGTAAAGTACATTCAATGGCGCTGGATCAAACCAGTTTCTCCCTGCCATCCCCCTACAGCAGACTTGGACCGACCTTCAGGGTCTTCTTAGCTATTTGGTCTTCTTAGCTATTTGGTCCTACAACTCACAAACCCTCTCTCTCTCTCGAACCTTGCTAACTTCTCAGACAAATTGGCTCACTGTATATCACACAGTGGGCAGCTGGAATCCTACGCACAATCTAGATGTCACGTTGTCAAATTCTGGGGGCGACCACGTGGCAGCACGTGGCCGTAACAATGGATACTCGATGATAATTGTGTGTAGTCAATGACAAACAACTCTTAAGGTCTCGGGTAAAGGTGTCTGGCTAGCATTTTCTAAACAAAGGGAATTTTTTTTTTTAGTGTGTCGTCATATTAACTCACTGCGTGGTATGTGGGTCGATGTGACCAGTTGTAACGGTCTGAGATTGTACCCAGTCTCAAAATGTATTTCGGTATTCTGCGCATGCGCCAAATAGAGGTTACAATTTCAGACGCTGGTCTGAAGTTGTATCGGTAATCCAGTCTGAAATTGTATCGGACTGCTAATAATTATAGCGCTATAATCGTACTAGAACATTAGCAGTCCGATACAATTTAAGACTGGATTACCGATATTTGGCGCATGCGCATAATACCGAAATACATTTTAAGACAATATATGCAATGTTATGATTTAATGTTGCTATTGCTGAGCCTGTTAAGGCCATCACATATATAATACAGCACAGTGTGAAACTATTTAGTAACTAACCTAATAACAATCTATATTTACTATTACCTAAATATATACACCATCATTTATACCAGGCGGAATATAAGCCACAACGTAGCTATAGGAAAGTTATAGGCAAATAGCCTGTTGGCAAGAGAAGGGATGTGGCTGGCTAACTTAGCTAGATATATACCCACTGAAAAAGTTTAGTGGCAGTATTTTTTTTGCTCCTGTAGGCACTTCGAGTGATAACTATATGGGCCAGTCCACAGGGGTTCCATTTTTCCTCCTTTCCATCTGACATTTTTCATTGCTTTCTGGAGAATGAGGCAATGGTGAAAAACTTCCTTTGGCCTGCTATAATCTTCTCGCTGTTTGATTTGTGCTCTGTCCACATTTTGATGAACCTATAATTATACTGTACACTGTAGTAATAACTACTTATTCCTGTTAATAAAAAAAATTCTGTATTTTTTATTATTAACAGGAATAAGTAGTCATTACTACAGTGTACAGTAAATCACTACCATAAAGTATGTAGCAAGAGCCCATGGCCGGTTAAACTTCCCCCTAGAAAAACAGATGGGTCGGCACTTATTATGTGTAGTGGATGCATGCACACACCACACATAGACGCACACATAGCACACATCGATGCATACACACACCACACATGGTCGCATGCACACACCACACATGGATGCAATATATAAGCTTTAGCTAATTCTTTTTGATAAATGTTGTAGTACAAATATATTTTGTCGTAAAAAATGGCGAACAGATTAGTGAATTTGATTTTACTTTCCTTAGTTCCTGGGGATACATGTACCGTAAAGTACGCAGCAAGCGCCCAGGGGCGCTTAAACATTTAAACCCAAAATCATAGGGAGGGGCGCTTGCTACATTTGGTGGGTGCTTACCTCATGATATTTGTGTTTTAATTCTAAATGACGCATACATTGCCATTTTGTTTTGAAAAGGGCATACAAAGTCAACGAGTTCGAGCAAAAATAGCTAGCTATCTCTCTAATCAGGGGTAAAGTGTTATTTTGTTCTTAACATTTAGTGCAATTCCTCTGGTTCACTGAAATATGCCAAGTCGTTCATCCAAATCAGCGAACAGATCTTCGTCGCTATTGCTCTCCTCTCTGTATTTTCCTGGCCTCAGAAGATTAGACCATCCTCAGAGCCGTCAATTCTGTTGGAGATGCCACAAGAGAGAAAGGAATTCTCTGCTTATTATTGCGCGCACATGGTACGGTTCAATAACTAATCTGTTTTGGTGCATGCGCATATATTATGATCAATTTCTAATATAGTGGGCGCTTGCTACCGTATCCTCAAAAATCCTAGATTAATCAAAACACGGTATATATATGGTGTCCAAATTTGGAGGCTAAATGAGTAGGCATGCAGTACAAGAACAAATTCTCGGAGACCATCGCTACATGTTTGAAAAAAAATTGGCATCAAATCAGCACAATGTCATTCAAGTCCACATCTGTTGTCTTCACATTTGTTGTCTTCACATCTGTTGTCGTCTCTTCAATGTTGGACATCCCGTGAAGTCTCCTCCATCTGTAATGATAGGGAATTATGGGATGTACCAAAACAGTTATAATACAAACAGTTACTTCAAGTACAGTCTGTGGGTGCCAAACATCAGGAAGAAGGGACTATATTTAGTGGAAGCCTGCTTTTGTGTCTGTATGGAGAATGCAATATTATCTAGGAATTGGTCCCAATCATTCTGATATTTCTTTACAAGCTTAGCAAGTTGCACCTTCAATGTCTGGTTCATACGCTCGTCAAGTCCATCAGTCTGTGAATGGTACGCACTGGCCACTGAACACTTGATGCCAAATTGTCTGCAAACCTCTGTGTTTATCTGAAACAAAAAATACTTACAAGAGTAATGTTAATTTTATAGCATGTAACTTTATAGCATACCCCCCTCCCCCCTTTTACTAAATGTAGCCCTGTTTTAACAGTCAATCTTGCCTGTGCAATGAACTCGCATCCTTGGTCAGACAAAAGCATTTTGGGAGAACCCCACCTGTTAAAAACACACATCACAAATGTTATGTGGATATACTGGACAGGTGTGAATGTGTTAGGTATGATCTAAACAGTTATAAACTTGTGAACACATGCATTGTTGCGAGACAATTCCATTTTAGTTAATCACGTTAGACAAAAATGATCTTTTTTGTGTATTTTTTCTTTGCAACTAGTCCACCTATATTGAACTAATACGGACTGTTGCTATGGAAATTAATCATGCAGGTAAATCTCAAGCATGTTGCTATACTGCTATATACCTAGACAAATTCAACTAGTCCAGTATGTAATCGCAGAATGCTTCTTCTTCTCTTCGTTACTCGTTATAATGGAGATTTTGGTTAATTCTTTGAGCACAGTTTCGAGAGGACGGAGGTCAACCTGATTTTGAAGTGGGTGTTTGAAATATCTTGAGAGCTATTATTTATCTGGTTAGTCTAAAACTTAGTGTAAAACTTATAGGATAGAATTGGTAAGACATCATGCTTACCTATTATAACATAACATTACCATAAGCATGGTTTTCGCAAATACATCGCAACTTTACATTTTTACCTGTTTACAAAGGTTTTGATACTTTGTGCAGCAACACCGGCAGCTCTCTTTTCCTTCAGTGGGTAGAACTCTACAAACTTTGTAAAGTAGTCTGTGAAGGTCAGCACATTCTTGAACCTCCCATCAGTTGTTGGTAGAGGTCCTGAAATTAAACAAATAACCCAAAGTTGTCATACATACATGTATTACCTGGTTGCTTCATCTAAATGCTCAAGACCATCATGTGTGTGAAGCTGCACCCATACTAATCTTTGGTATCTGTTTCAAGCTGATATTGGTGTATGTTGCTCGATTATAACAAAACTTTGTGTATCTATAGTTTCATACCTGGAAGTTGTATTTCTTCATTGCCTATGTAAGTTTAGCAGTCAATTATAATACCCTTTCATAATTTTGTTTACTGGCTGAAATAGAAAAAATATGACGCAACTTTATTTTCTTTTTGTCTTCATCGAAATTTCAGACATAATAATTTTATGATTTCTATGGGTAAGGGATTATCAGAGCAGTAGAATTCAGTGGTACATACTTTATAAAGTAGTTTTGCAGTAAACAAATCTTATAAGTAATTTTCTTAGGAATGGCCGATCAGTGTTTCACAAGATTCTACCGCGGGTGCTATATAGTAGGTTGCTGTCAACAATAAAAGATCTCTGATTCGCTCAGTGGCAGCTCTTAAGTTCTCCCACCATTGAAACAAGAAAAGAAAAGTAAGTCGATACAACTTTAGAGCCATTATATTGTTCATGCATTTGCATGTTGCTGACGATAGCAGATATAACTTGATACTCAAATAGCGTATGTCTTCAAATAGCGTATGTCCTCGTTATTCTGCCTAAATTTGCACCTCAGAGCATATCGGTCAAAATAATGGTTCCTAGACATAGTGCACACTAACAAAGATAACCTAACAATTCTCTATTGGCCCTAAAGAAAATACTGTATTTCCTTGATGGGATCTGCGGAAGGTATTTGTTTCAACCTAGCCGCAATACGGACACAAAATGAGGGAGGAAGCAATACGAGGGCATCTGCAATTATCTTCACAAGCAATTTGGTTATTCGCATATGCGGGCATCAATCATGACCAAGTGAGTATTAAATCGAGGTGCTAGAGTGTGTGTATGGTGTGACAACAGAACTTAAACTACCGGGGTATCAGTTTCTCTCGCTAGTCAGAGTCGTCCTCGATAGATGCTTCGTTAGCATCAAGCTCTTCATCGTAATTTTTTTTGAATAGATAGGGCTTCTTCTAGCCACTTGTGCTAATTTCAACTCTTTTGCACTTTGCAATCTGGAGATATTTATGGGGCAAAATCAGGCATTCAGGTTTTGAAGTTCCCTCCACTTTAGGTCCAGTTACTTGGCTATAGTTATACCTATGAAAAGTATTTTAGTATTAAAAGAGAGCATACAGAGAGACCTATCTTTTGAGGTATATATTACATCCATATAATGAAGTTTACAGAATCTACGGAGCTATAAAGTGGTAACCACAAGTATAAATAAATTAAAAATGCCCCCTTGATAGACTTCAGCTATGGGGCCTGAGTTTTGAGCTTGCACATGCATTGCACTGTATATAACCAAGAAATGAATTACTTGGCCATTATATTTTAAAGGGGTGTGGGGGTGGGGGTGGGGGGTTGAAGCACGAATGCCACCCACCTACCCACCTAAACACAGTAACACCCTTGTGTATAATTTTGTATTGTATTGTGTGGGGGCCTGATTAAAGTCTTAATATGGTGGGAATAAATATGTTCAGAGTAAATTTAAATATTGCTGCTTGCTTACATATTCAGAACATCCTCCTTCATGCCATGCCACATATAGTATTGGGATATTTTAGCAAGGGTGTGTTTACACCGCTATGTCCACCCATTGGGTTGAGTGATACTGGTACAGTATCTCAGCAATGTTATCCATCTCACTGACGACCTTCTTTCGTATGTCTTGCTTGTTCCAATGTATATTAGTTCCATTTCTATGATAGAAAAGAATTTTTTATTATTTATGAAGTCTTCCCTCAAGAATCGTTACAGATAAGGGAATAACTAGAGAATAACTAATATTCATTGGTGCTTCACAATCACTGGTGTTATTTTCAGAATCACACATTCAAGCTTATAACTACAAGCTTATAACTAGGGAATAACTAATATTCATTGGTGCTTCACAATCACTGGTGTGAACTTACTTTGAGCATCCCATTTGTGAGTCTTTCACTGGTTCTTCAAGTTTCTGGCCTCATTCTTTGGAAGATCAGTTGGGAATTCTTTAGTTTGAAGGTAAGTCGCAAGGATCTGGCATCGCTGTATGTACTTAAACAATCTCTCCTCTCTACCGATGGGACCTTCGCCTTTGGTGGAGCATTCAGCAGACATTGTTTTAGACACAGGCCCTATGAACAATCTCAGCACTCGGTGTGACGGTGTGCATGCGCAGAATACCAAATACATTTTTTGAGACTGGGTACAATCTCAGACCGTTACACGATTACAATTGCAACGTAACTATCAAATAAGAAATTTTGTAATACCTTGCCTGATAGAAAGCGGCGTTGGGCTTCAATCTATAGCTAAAGTTGCGTGGGTCTAGTTCAAACTTTTTACAGTGCGTTGCTCTGAACTATGGCAACAAAGGGCTACTGTTCTGGGCTTGTTAGGTGATGATAATTACCTAACAGAACTCCAGGCTACTGACTTGGATCATGATTCTGATAGTGTTGATGGTGATAGAGAGGAGGCTGACTATGTTAGCTCTTCTGGAATGGCAGAACTCGTTCCTGTTGGTCTGACATATTCTAACCAACAAGAAGATGAACCAGCCTTTGCAAGACTACTTGCTATTGCTAGATACTACTTTGGAAACATCTATCTTCTGCAGGTGATTAAGGAACTTCTGTTGGCAGTGAGTTAGACCCTAGCTCACCATCTGACCACAGTTCAGAATCTGATAAGTCTAGTGATTCTGAAGAGCCTACAGCCAGTACTACCCTAAGTAGGGAGAGTAACAGAGGAAGAGTCACTAGAGGCTTGGGAATAGGTACTAGAGGCAGGAAAAGAGGTATTAGAGGCAGGGGAAGAGGTATTAGAGGTAGGGAAAGAAGCACTGGGGACACTAGGGGGAGAGGAAGAGGGGCAAGAGGTGGGGCTACTGTGAGTGTGGAAGAATGGGAATGGAAAGATACGTATAACGAGGATGTCCATATCTTCACCTCCTGATTTCAATGCTGATTGTGGCCCATCTATCATGGTGCAATCCTGTAGCACCCCCAGTGTTTCATAGGGGGGGGGGGGGGGGATATGCCTCCTCTTGAATCCTATGTGCCCCCCCCCCCCTGGAATTTGGAATTGAAAGAAAAAAATATTGATCAAAGTTACGTTAGCCATTGACTCAAAAGTTAATAGTTTACAATATATGCAATTCTTCATTGATCAAAGTAAGTTAGTCAAAGTTACTACCGTTTATAAACATAAATCATACAGCAATTTTTCTGGGTTTTCTGTTCCATACAATATTAATGGCATCTAACTCCGCATCTGAGAGTTTCTCTGGCATCTCGATTGCAAATCTTCATCAAGTAAGAAAGACTAATTTGTCCAATTCGGTTTCTAGTTCGAGTTTTTATCAATTTCATTTGGGAGAGCTCCTTTCAACTGAAGCAGTGCTAACAGGAATAGTGAGACAGATGTTTGCCAGAGTACTGATGTTGGGGAAGATTGTTCTCAGCATTTTGTCGGTATACAGAGTTTGGTTAGCTCTGAGCACAAGTTCCTTTCGGCTGCTTGGATAGGTAGCTACAAACTGTTTTCCACTCTGTTCTGAGTTCAGTGGATATCATAGCTTCCTTGGTATATTCATCACCCCGCACAGTCTCCACAGGCAGCTCTGCACTGTAATGATCGATCAGTATATCCACTGAGTACCCCATAGGATGGCAAGCCTGAAGAGTCTGCAGCTGGCACTTTCTTTGGATCAAAGATGCTAAACGACGAGACAACAACTTGTGAAACAAACCGACTCGATATATTGTTCTTCAACATAGTGATAAAGGGTTTAGCCACTCGATCTTGGAAGGAAGTGATGCTTTCTGTGGTTATTTTGATGTCAGTGGCTGCTTCCAAATCATCCTTTGTATCGAGCAATTCCAATACCCAGTTTGACGCAGGCAATATGGCATCATCCAATGAATGGAGTGTGGCATAAACAAGAGGGGCAATAGCTGTCAAATCTATTTTCTCTGCCTGAAGAGATCTGCTCAACTTAGCAACTTGTGGTAGAGCATAATCAAGAAGATATATGGCAGATACTGTTGAGGGTTTACAAAGAGCTTTGCTAATTCCCAATGCTTCAGGCTGAAATGTCTGCTCAAAGATGTTGTTCAAGGCATTCACAATGACACTGTAGCTCCCCTTTATTGCCTTTACACAATGTTCGTGTGCCAGCCAACGAGTGTCTGAAGGCTTGATAGTCTTCAGTTCAAGTAGATTAAGCATCCGCTGCACCTCTTTAAGACACTCTGCTCGCTTGGGAGAATAGTGGAAGAATTTCCACAGACTGGTCAGAGTTACATACACATGCTTAATCCCATTGGTGTTATTGGCTGCTTGAACACAGGCAAGTTGAAGTAGGTGGCAATGGCAGTGCACACAGCATGAGGCGAATTATTCTTCAGTAGGCTCTGAACACCACAGAGAAAGTTGCTGCTCCATCAAATCCCATTACCTACGAGCATGCTGATCTGTATATTCTTCTCTTTCAAGAAACAAAGGTGGAGTAGATGGTTGTGGCATCAGCAGACTTTAATCTAGGAAATGCTCAACAGGTACCCCATCCTCAGAAAATTCAACTGTTGTCACATCAGTACACTCACCTGCCATTAAGCTGAAGCAGGATGCCTGATGGAGACGTTTCAGCAGACTTTCTTCAGCCCATAAGCCAACTGCCTCTATGAATTCAACAACAGCTATTTTGGACGTGTAGCTGGCATTCTTTTCAGTTCTTTCAAGGAAATTCCTCAAGTCTTCTGCACCACAACTCACAATTAAATCAACAAGTTGATCAAAATTGGTCATGTGGGGAATGTGGTGACGAGCAAGAAAATGGGTGCAACGAATAAGGGCTTTAATGGCCATCCTATTTATCATCTTTTATTGCTCTTCAACTTTGCTGGAGTTGTTGAATGATGGATCCCTCTTGTAGTAGTGCTATGGCTACAGCTTCGTCCCGTAATGAATATATAATATTATAACACAGAAATACATTTACACACTCCATGCAGTACAGGTGTGTACAAAATGCATGCATGAAATCCTCCATAACTTTTTTCTGAACCAGAACAGCCTACCAAGTTTTGAACACAGCTCATGCAGAGCTACAGGTAGGATATAAAAGGAGGGAATTGTTTTAGAAAAATTTTCAGAAAAATGTTTACTATTGAATTTGAGCCTATATGGGAGAAATGTTTGGAGTCGATGCAAGCATATAGCTAAGTGTTTATGCTTGCAAAATAAAGCAGTGACATGGAAAATTATGTTTATAATGTTAGTTTTGTAACCGACTGTCATCTTTGACTATATGAAGATCTCTTTTTAATATACTACTACAAGGCTAGTGCTTCACACAAATAAATAATGTGCATGTCAGAGAAATGGTGTACACACACCAAGAGATGGAAACATTTGGTCGTAGCTTAAGCTTTAAAATAAGAGACCACGCTTTACACAAAAAATGTCTCTGCCAATTGGGTAGTCTTGGTTGTGACAGACGCAAGCCTTGCATGATACTGTATTAAATTGTCATGAAAGTTCACTGGTGATAGTTATGCATGCTCATTGCTCAATTATTATGGTAACCTTACTACCAGTGAACAAAAATTATAGCAATTTTCTATATATGAATGAACTACCACTGAATAAGTACAACATTCAATAGGCTCCTAGTAGTCAAAAATCCTTGGAAAGAATTGGGTGCAGTCTGTGGATCTCGAGTTGGACTGCATTAATCAATCCATATATTGCCACAAGATCTCCCCCATATTCACTGTAATCTTTTCATCTTCAAAGGTTAGAGGAATGGAGGACATATTATTGTAATATTACCTTGCCTTTAAGATCTGGAAATCAAATGTTTCACTGACTCGAGCTAAGCTTGCTCAAGAGTAACCTTAGTTTTCTAAGGAAATAGCACCCCCAGTTGGGATGTCATGCTGAACTAAAGTGGTTCTTCCGGGAATATCATTCAAAACATCTTGGACTAAAAAGGATGTCAGATCATTCCTTGGGCTTTGTGGGTACTATAGGAAATTTATTTCTAGCTTCGCCACAGTAGCCACCCCATTGTCTGAGCTGACTAGGAAATGTATGCCAAAGCGAGTGATCTGGAATGATACGTGTGATCGAGCATTTAATGAGCTAAAAAAGGCCTTAACTGAGGCTCCCGTTTTGGTAACACCCGATTGGACCCGACCCTTGATCCTACAAACAGATGCTTCGGCTACCGGGCTCGGGTACGTACTAAGTCAAGTGAACGATGTGGGAGAGAAACATCCCATAGCCTATGCGTCAAAGAAACTTTTGCCAAGTGAACGTAATTCTTCCACAATAGAAAGAGAGGCCTTGGCGATGGTCAAAGGAATTAAACACTTTAGGACCTATTTAGAAGGTACAACCTTCACCATCCAAACTGACCATAACCCCCTCACGCATCTGAGTAACCTCAAGGATAGTCATGGAAGACTAGCCAGGTGGATTCTGTCTCTGCAGCCATACGACTTCACCATCGTACATCGTAGTGGTAAAGCAAATACCAATGCAGACTGTTTGTCTCGAGATCAGGGGTCTCTATCTAAGGTTGGGGGAGTGTCAGGGAACCCAACCCTGACTGACCAGGAAGCAGCAGAAGATTACGACCTTCTAGCTGATTGGTCAACGCCACGTCAGAAAGGCCACTCAACATTACCTTAAATGGAATTGATGAGAGAGCTGAGGACTTGGGATGATCAGCTCGTATTATTATAAAAGGACTGAACTGTTAGAGTAGAGTAGAGAACTGTATTATTGAGATCGGTGTTATTGAGTTTTTGTAAAGGACGGCACACCTCGTTTGTGTCATTGTTATCTGTATAAGTTGTTCCCTACTCTCATTTGCTAACTACGGGTTAGACGCTTAATTAATAGCAGGGTTAGACAGCAACAGGAGTGTTGTTGATTTTTGGCCCAGCTGTAATTGTGTGGTTGTTGGACCACTAATTAGCGGGACGTAGTAGTGCTCGACGCCAGCACAAATAAAGCATTTGGGGCTGGGGCAGGTCGTTAGCGCTCACATCGCCGACTACCTAAAATCATATCATCTCAAATATAATCTGAAGGCTTTAGTGGAGGCTTTTCCCTTAGCCATTGAATATGGTAGGAAATAATATCTGTATACTTTAATAATTGGTAAATTTAAAGTAATTTTGCTTCTTGTGTAGATCAACTCTCGCTCATCTGCCTAGAACGCTCTACTCTTGCAGAGGATTCGTGTACAACAGTTCTATTGGAGCTTATGAAGCGGAAAGATTGCATGTCTAATGTACTAATGTTTTTGATGACAACGGCATGGAAGTCCAAAAAAATCGATTGCTCGAGGATAAGCATGAAATCTCTTGTAGTTGATAAGGGAGTCATCGGCCAAAAATTGTTAGCTCGATTCTTAGAGTCGGGTGTTTTAGTCAGTGTGATTTGTATCCATGCGCTGCTGTTTGTTATTTCCCTGATGCCAATCTCGACTCCTTCAAGTTGCTACTGTGCAAGTGTGAGAAAGCAGATAAAACAGATTTGTGTCAAGAAGCATTGAAGGCAAAGCATATGTCATTTGTATTGTATCTCATTGAAAATGAGGCCAGTCTGCCGAAGGATCATGAGATGATAATTCATTGTCTACTGAAACTCAAATTTTTTGAGGGAGTAAAGATGATTATGAAATTGCTTAGCAAAGATGCGATCGAGAGAATGGATTTAGCTAAGCTTTTGGAAACCAACCTTGTCCTTGACCACAATCTAATTGAAATGCTTATCATGGCTGGAGTTAATCCCAATGGGAAAAAATCGCCAATAACTACAGTCATGACATCATTTGAAGCTTGAAAATCAAATTTAACTTGTCTGCTTGCTTATTAAATGTGGAGCTAATTTTAATCAACTGAGCCATGCCCGTACCAACACAACAGCTCTTCATGTCGCTACAGAGCTATCTTTAAAATCAGGTAAGTAAGACAGCCTGGATAAAGTGCACAGTGTTGAGCATGTCAAACTGTATACCTAAAAACTTGGTTGTTAATCTCCTCTGACTATAGATAATACAATTTTGAACAAGCATCTAACTGTAGCAGTGACTGAATGCCTAACCATCTAAAAGTACATAGTAAGTGAAAGAAACAGTAAATGCTCACCTATACTTGGCTCTAACTTGCTCTTCATTATTATATGTTCATGTGAACAAGAATAACATGGGTGCATGTCACTTAGAATCGTCTGTACCAGTTTCATGCTGCAAGCTTTAGGTGAAAAGCCAAAGCAAGACAGTAGGCAATGAGGGTCACTTAACCAAGTATAACGGTGTTTTATTATAGAGTAATCTACCTGTAGGTACTGTAAAGCCTTCACCTTAGCACCCTTAGCACATTTAAAATTTCATGTTTAACCTATTTAGAATTTGTTCAACAAATCTGCATGGTCATTTCTGTATGTGGCAGTACATGCTCTAGAGTTCAGTAATAACTGGCTGAATATTTTATTTGCTAGATGTCATTACTGCCAGATAGTTGGAACCCAACCAACTAAAAATAATTGAGATAGTAAAAAGATAGCTTGTCTTGCATACTTAGCCTGTTGGACTTCTTGACTGCCACGAAAAAGTAGTGAGGCCCCTCTAGAAGCAGTGGCCACAAAAGTAATATAGAAAATAAAATAAAACTCCAGCAGTAATAGTCATTTTATGTCAAGCTGGTGTTCTGATCACAGAGTGACTGGCAGTCATAGAACAAGAAAGCGTGAGTATAAAATAGAAACGTCTCTATTTAGTTCTATAATATAATTGGGTGAGCTTTTTATAGCATGCAAAGAGAACATAATAATTTGGCTATATGTGTAAGCTGCCAATTATTGGCACACGAATGGTTCCAAGTATGTAATTCACAGCAGGAGTCCAGGAAGTCGAGTCTTCCCAGGGCCGTAGGCAGCTATTTGAAGGTGGTGTGGCCAGAATCTACTGGCTACCTTTGTCAGTGGCAGAATACACGATTTTGAAAGGAGAGGGGGGGGGGGGGGGGGGAACAGGGGTGACATGGATCTGGAATTCACAGAGTGGGGTGGGGGGGCGGTAGTGACAGATTGCTTGGTCAATCATGTACATGGTGGAACTAAATGCACTTGATCTGGAAAAAAATTGCTTTAGCTTTGTGATTATAAAATCATACAGAGCGAGCGAAGTGAGTAAACAATGGGGTGTCTGGGGGTCCTCTCCCAGATTTTTTTCCGAATTTGATTCTCCTAGGTGCCTCCTGGAGCCTTTTTTGACAAGAAAAAGGTAAAGAAGGTGGAAATTACGATTTGATGTAATAAATAGTACCATAAAAAATTAATTCAGGTAATGAAGGAAGAGTAGGTATGTCTAATGTTGGGTCGATCGGTAGCAGAGGTGAAGGAAAGGGTATTGGTTAAGATGGAAGATGGCAATGGATACTCAGATCTTTGAATTCTCATTGAACAATCTTCTAATTCTTGGCTCTCTCTCTATCTTATGTTATTGTATATATGTATATTATCTTCACTGTTTGGACATGTGTTTGGATATGACTGTTTATTTACCACCCGGAAAGGGCAGGGCAATGAAACTTTCCACCAAAAATTTGGTATTGAATTACTTAATAATAGCATGCACACTGTCAATCCAGAACTGAAGTAGTTAGTCAGTGTTTATGTTATATACAGGCAGTCTCCAAACACTCTCTGCCTGCCTTCTCTTCCAGTGACAAACTCTCTGTAGCCATTCATCAGATCCAGGCTATCTGTGCTTGCCTTGTGAACATGGAGTAACAAGAGGTGGTTGAGATGCTTCTGTGTCATGTTTGCCCTGAGATATGTCTTGGCACGTCGTAAGGCTGAGAATGAGCGCTCTGAGGTGGCATTAGTCGCTGGCATCACCAAGAGAAGTAGCATTACTTGACACACACAAGAAAATGCAACTTTTTCTGCAACACTCATTTTCCAAGCACACGAGCAACTTCTCCCACACATACAGTACTTTGTTTGCACTCATTTCCTGGGTATCTTCGAACAAATACCTTAAAAGTGGAAGCTGTGCTTCAAGCTGGATAAAGGAGGGGGGGAAGAAGAAGAAGAAAAAGAAGAAACTGGGAAGGAAAAAAGAAAAAAGATAAAAAAAGAAAGAAGGAAAAAAAGGGGGAAAAAAGGATGGTACGGCCATGGCCGTACCAGCCGCACCATTGCCGATGCCCCTGCTTCCACTGGAAGTGAACTTGACCACAGCTCTGCAATCCTCCAAGAAGTAATCTTGCTCGGCTATTGACTTATGAGGGTCAGAGTCTACCTACTAAAAATTAATGCTAATTTTTGGCACCCCGTACATATTACCGGCACCACATACAAATCCGTATGCTCAATAATCGGCACTGTGTGATGCTTATGTTTTTAGCAGGACCCCAACACATCCATAATACATTGTATTTGCTTATAACATTTACACAGTGACACCTTCTTCATGCCTGATGTAAACATAATAAATTTGCCACTAAAACAATCCCATTTCATTAACAAAAGAAACATTAAGAGAAAATATAGCTACATCAAGAAATGTAAGAATGCGGAATGAAGAAAAAATCTCTCTCTTCCATCAGTGTCATAAATTAGAGAGTCAATATATATTTTGTACAAAAAGTGACAGCAAGCAAACATCAACCATGCATAGCTAAATATGCCCAGGTTTGTCTATTAGTTCAACTAGCCAATCATCTGAAATCTTCTCTTCTTGAGAACTCCATTCTCCCTGAAAAATTCTGCTGTGCCTTTATCTTTGTTCTGCTTTTACCACATCCGATCTTCCCAACTACCTGGATGAATCCACCAAGTTCTTTCTCCTCAGTTGCAGTTAGTAAGTCCTTGGTGCTGGCTTCATGCCATGAGTAACCTAGCCAAGATGTCTGTACAGTCATGCTCAATGACTACGTGCTGGACAGTTCAACCATCCTTAACTGCTGCAAGAGCAGTTTGCATGACCAATCTGACCATTGCTTTCTTTCCTTGCTCCTGGATGCGGTCAAAAATAACGGAGCAGACTATGATCCTGATCATAAAAGTATGATCCTACCCAGTGGCATCCTAATAAAAAGATATATAACTAGCCGGATCAAGTAGTTATAGCAATCAACTAAATAGGCGAGTAGTCATGTATGTTAGCACAACTATGACAGCAATCTAACCAGAAATGAATGCTAAGACAAACTTATCTAGCAAGTGCAATAAACTCGGCGGGAAAAAAAAGAAACGAGAAGCTTTGTTAGATGCATGGCAACAAGAAACTATTGCTCGATGTTAGGAAATGTCTGGAAAATTCCATAAACTTCGATATTATGAGTGATATATGTGTGCCGATAATTGGTGCACCATGGTGCCCATAATTTAGCAATGCTGATAATTGGCAGCTTACACTATCAACATACTTTTATGACATGGTGGCCTAGCTGTAGCAACAAGTTTACAACCTGCAGTAGAATTTTCTTATAAGCAATGTAGTGAAAATGGTCTATACCCATGATAAATAAACCAACATTTTTGGAAGTCTTTTTTTTTTAAATTACCACCTACCCGGATGGTAATATCCATAATTATACCTATATACCTCATATTGAGTTTTCTACCATATTGGATGCAAAATAGACTAGGACAATTTTTAACCAGATTTTTAAACAATTTATTGTCGACTTTATTTGTATAACCAATTATATTTAGAGCTTTTACAAGAATGAGCTTCTCAAATGGCTGCAGTTTGTTGTAAGAATCAACTCCATTGAGGTAAGTAGACAAAAGTTACGCATTGCTACAATGCTCCATGTCTGCAACAACATGAAATTTATCCAGGAACATATCCTTTCTCAAGAGCAAAGGGATTCAGAGTTATTCCAGAGATGCCTGTGCATTATTCATGAGGGCAGTTGCAATTGTCAGCTATTGTAGAAGTTTTTCATTTTCCTTCCTCGCTCCCTCAAGGCCAGATTTTTTATGACTATTTTGTATTGATAGAGCAGTCTGCTGGGCGTGTCAAATCGGGTATTTAGCACAATCGATTATGTGAACAATGTGTGAGATTGTGCCTATGGGTACTTGTAGCTAATAAATATTAATCTTCTAGCCTTCCTCTGAAACCTCTAATAACCGTTAGTGTTTCTACTAATCAAGCCATTACGCTTCTAAATATTATCTTGGAGTATATTATTAGTGTGTCACATGAATGTGTATTGGTCACTCAAGCTCTATCCAGTACCTTCAGTATGTTATGACTTCCAAGTAATTCACACTTAGTGGTATTGCACAGTTTTATGAGGCTGGCCACATTATGTGTATAATATTGAGATGTGAATTAGAATATCTGGCTGGGTGGAATTTATTCTATTACATAGTGCTTTAATTAACATTTTAGATGGCCAGACAGACCTCATTGAAGTTATAGCATCATCGTTAATTTGTAGTGGGTGTAATAAGTCTACCAATGAGAAAGGTGAAACACCTCTTCACATTGCTGTCAAACCTCACTCGAAGAGAGACATTAGCTCAAAAGTTTTATCTGCTCTTTTGCTGATCGATTCATCAATTAAATATAAGTCAAACAGGAAGGCAGCTGATTATTTGCAACCTACTGACCCACGTGTGAAGATATTCGATGAGTATTCTCCAAGAAAGGAATTAAAACCAAAGAAGAAGCCAAAGAAGAAAAAGAAATCTAAGGGAAGTGAAAATAAATCAAAACCAGAAATCGAGGCACCAATTCCACTTGATTGGGAACTTCATAATGAAAACAAAACCATTTACAAGAGAGAATCTTTTTACGAAGAAAAGTCACTGGCAGAAAAACTTGCATATCACATAGACAGAGTTACCAATGAAGATGTCAGTTACTTCCAAGTTCAAGAAGAAATGAAAGCATGTCAAGACAATACTCAGAACCCCTTGTCAGATGTTACTTCACTTCCCAAGGGAGAGCATGTGCCATATTCTTGGGATTTGAAGAAGAAATCAAGTTTAGTTTCCAGAACAGGTATAAAACTTCTCGCTTCACGAGAAGCTGAACCTATCTCAAAGCTTTCCATTGGTATCACTGAAGGAGGTTCATGGACTGAATTTGGATCAGATCATGGTGACTTACCTAACTTTGATGATTTACCATGGGAAGTTGAAATCACAAGAAGTGTAGTGAAGTTTTTCAAGAACACAAAGAAGTACTCGCGTGTTGACCGAATCAGTGCTGCTCGAGTGATATACAGTCTAGCTGAAGGTCGGAGAAGTGACCACCTTTCTAAGAAAGTTGGCAGCAATCCCAAAACATGCTTGTATGAAGCCCGCATCACAGCTGCTGGTCGTATCCTGTGGGAAAAGGCTATTTCATACTCTTCAAAGTTAACCGGTCAGTCTGTAACTGCTATTTACACACAAGTCATACGAGTGTGGGAAGTCCTTTTGGATCATGATGATCTAGTCAGAAAAATAAGCTACTGCACTGAACAGATCGAGCAGTCTTACAAACAGGGATGCATGGCGTCAGTTTGCTGGGCTCTCAAGCCTGTCATTCACAGAACACCACAGAAAGCTGCATTTGTTCGAGGTCAAGCGGTTTTTGATTTACCTTCTACTTACACTGTGCAGTCTCATGATCTATTGAGGTCAGACTATCATTTTGTTCCAGCTGCCAGCATTAAGGACACAGAATATAATGTCACAACCTTTTACTCCTTTGACAGTATGACTGTCAAGAGCATGATTGCTGGCACAAATGAAAGAAGAGACTATCCTTTCAAGGAGTGGCAAAAGGAACATGAGATAATTAAAATTAAATCAAGTGAGGCTATTCTGCTTCTGGGAAGAAGTGGTACAGGTAAGACAACTTGTTGCTTGTACCGTCTATGGAATGAATTTAAGAACCACTGGGACCCAGCTTCAAAAACCTTTGGTTGGAAAATTCCACGCAAGGGACTCATCAGTTTTTTATCATATGAAGCTGAACCTAGAGATTTACTTGTTAGATTCCACCCAGAACTGCAAACATGCTATTCTGATGCAATTATAAGTTCAGAATATGAGTCCAAGAATGGAATCGAATTCAAGAATGGAATCAAGCCTGAAGAAATTGGTAGTCCTTGTTCGTCTTCCTATGATGAAAATGATAGCCTAATGGAAGTCATTGAAGAAAATTTGCATCAGGTGTTGGTCTCCAAAAATTATGTATTATGTGACCAGATGAAGAAGCGTTTTTATAGCATGGCCACTGCATATGATTTCCTTGATAATCACCTTCCATATGAAGATGTCAAAATTCCTAACAGTTTCAGTAAGTTTGAAGACTTACTTTTTCCAGCTTTTCTTACTGCAAGGCAATTTTACATTTTGCTGGATAACTCTTTGGAAGATGGCAAGAATTTCTTTGTACGAGATGAATATGGCAATCTTCAGGTTAAATTAGCTAGCCTTTTATGACCACAAAGACCAGGATCTTTTGTGGGATTTTGAAGAGAGTGATTCAGAAGATGATGATATGGAAGTGTTGAACTTCACCTCTGAACAACCATCTCAAAAGCAGCGTTCAGTGAAGTGGACTGAGGTTACAGCTCTGTACTTTAAAGAGATGATCTGGCCAAATATGGCACACCAACGTAAACTCACCAATAGAGTTGATCCCTTGCTTGTGTGGCTTGAGATTCAGTCGTTCATCAAAGGGTCTGATGTCTCAATCATCAAAGGTTCGCCACTCAACCTGAATGAATACAAAGCTATTGGTAACAAAATAGCTCACAACTTCTCCAGTCACAGAGAAATGATATACAAGCTCTACGAGTCCTACGAACGGTATAAGCAGAACCTAAGACATAGCTGTTATTTATTTGATGAATGTGATCTTATCATGGATTTACATTAGCGACTGAAGAAAACAAAAGATGTTCCTTGGTCTATTCACAGTGTGTACATTGACAAAGTCCAGGACTTCACTCAAGCCGAGTTGGCCGTTTTCATTCATTGCTCCAGGGATCCCAATTCCATGTTCTTCACAGGTGATACTGCTCAAAGTATAATGCGTGGGATTGCATTTCGATTCCAAGATCTCCGCACCGGTTTTTATATGCTAAACTGCAATACTCCTTCTGTCGGTGTTCCTCAGAAGCCTCTCAACCTGACTATCAATTATCGTTCTCATTCTGGTATCCTTAAGCTTGCAGGAAGTGTTATTGACTTGATCAAAGAATTCTTCAGAGATTCTATTGATCATCTACCTGATGACCAAGGAATGTTTTCTGGCCCCGTACCAGTCGTTCTGGATTCTTGCAAAGAGGATGATCTTTCACTTCTCTTAAGCACCAACAAGAGAGAGTGCTCAGCGATTGAGTTTGGAGCACACCAAGTAATTCTTGTTCAATCAAAGGAAGCAAAGGATAATATTCCTCAAATCCTAAAAGGTGCCATTGTCCTGACCATCTTTGAATCCAAAGGCCTGGAAGTTGACGATGTGCTGATGTTCACTGATTCCATGGTAAGTTGGATGAGTTATAATGTGGTTGCACTTATGATTAATCTTTTATTTTTTTGTTGTTGTAAAGGTCGATGAGACAATGTGGAGAGTGGTGGCTTCATATCTAGAAATGCATTCAGAAAATATTGAAAACCTGGACAAGCTTGTGTACAGCACAAATCTCTCAATGCTGAACTGAAATATTTGTATACGGCTGTTACTCGTGCCAAGTGCAACCTGTGGATCTATGATTCCAATGTTAAGGCAAGATTGCCAATGTTGAATTACTGGCACAAAAGAAACGCAGTGAGAATAGTAACAGCTGACTATGGTGTTGACCAAAAGAATAGTTTGGTATTTGCCTCTAATTCAACTCCTGATCACTGGAAGGCACAAGTTGACAACTTCCGGAAAAAGCAAATTTGGGAACAGGCGATACTGTGCTACAAAAGAGCCGGACCAGATTTCATCCATTTAGTCAAAGAAGCTCAAGCTTATAATTTGCTTCAGGGTGCTCGTCTGCAAAAGGGCATGGCTATTCCATGAAGCAGCTCTTTAACTTTTTTGAAGTGATAACAGCAAGCACTCCGTACAGTGTATCTGTGATGCGGCTCTGTGCTTGAAGAACTCCAAGCCACCAGACAACCAAGCAGCAAAATTGTTTGAGAGATTGGGTGATGTCAAAGCTGCACAGTCCTATCTTAAAGCAATGGACTATGAAAAAAAATTCTCGAGTTCAGGAGAGCAGGGGTGAGTATGACTCTGTGATCAGATCATTGTTGGGTAGGCATTTTATGAGGAAGAGAGCTGCTCTTGCCAAGATGGGTGAGTATGAGAAAAAAAGCTATCACCTCGATCCAAAGTACACCACAAGTGAGTTATCTTTTTCATGTGCCAAGTTTTATTCTGAGAGAAAGGATAAACATACTCTGCTGGAAGTGTTGAAGTATATGCCAGAGCTGGAAAAGAGGTTGAAGTTTATGAAGGCCTTAGGGGGCTGAACTCTATGAAGAAGCATACAAGGTTTGTGTTGCAAACAAGCAATTTGCTGGTGCCTATCGTCTTGCATTGGCTCAGGATTGGTGTGACAAGGCCATTGACCTTGCAACACAAGAAGGACATGAGTTGAAACAAGCTACATTCACTTTATTAGGGGCAAAGTCTAGTTGTCTCAGTAAGTTCCTCTGGAAAAGATGTACCAGATTCAGTTTTGATTTCCAAGTTTAAAAAAGTAGCTGCATATAAGGAGGACTTGGTTAAAGCTGAGGCTCATTTGCTTTTGGGTATCGTTAAAAAAATTCAAGCACCCTGCATTATAGCAAAGGGTATCTTCAACCTAAAGAAACACAAAGCTGGGATTCTAGAGGCATTTGAACAAGTACGCACCTTTGGAAAGGTTTCTGATCAGGAAATCCTTGACTGACTCCAAGTGAGGCAATGGCTATGAACATTGATGTACAGCAAGCTGTCAAGTTTTATGGCCTCCAGTTGGTAGGAAAAGCCTATCTGACATCACACTTCTATCATGTTTGGATCAATTTTGACACACTTCAGAAATACAAGTATGAAGATGCAGAGCATGATCTGGATCACATGATCCGTTTGAAGCCTGAAGTGAGAGAAGTTATAGCTAATCGTTATCAGTCATTCATACCATTGTTGCTTAGCCAGTTCAAGTTGGAATCGAGGTTATATGCAAAGTGGCGGTCTTTTAAGCTATATTATGATATATGGGAGAAAAGGTGACATTACTCCCTTGAAGAAGTATCTTCAGCTGCTATGATGGAGTACGTTCAGAACTGTGTCCATGTTTTAAAGTTGAGGCTGCTAAGGGATAAAACTGTCGATGCCATGTTATTTCATTTTGTAATCATGTTTTCACCCACAGTATCTTCATGCTTACCTTGCTTGAATGATCAACATGTGAATGTAGTTAGAGGATCTGTAAACTCATTGAGCTGTTTCAAAAGAAAAATTGAAGATGACCTGAAACGTTTGTGCGAGGAACATCTTCAAAGAATCTCAATTGATAGTTGGCTTGATATTTGGAGATTAAGTAGCCTAAGTTCTCCGAGTATGAAGCAATTCTTGTCAAAGCTTGATGCTTTAGAAGAAGAGTGATCAACGTTACCTTCACATATTTCGTTTTTGGTTGAATTCTTGTAAAGAAATCAGAGAAAACTCTAAAGTTCTCTGGGCGGCAAAGTTGGCCATCAACCACTTTCTCGGAAATACAGTGGAAGACAAAAGAATCTTCATTTCAATCAGGAACTCCATCAATGTTCTTACTGTTCACTGTATGTCCCTCTTTGCTATGATCACTCACTCCAATGCTCTCCTAAATTATCCTCAGAAGTTCGTGGTTCCTCAGACCTATAAGCATGTGGTGCAAATGTTCAACCACATGAATTGCAGGAAAGGGACATCAAATGCAAGCCTGCCTTCGGCAAGCATGAAGGAGGTCTCATCACACCATGACATGCGTAAGGTATTTACGGATTGCAAGGTTATTCTCAATAGAGCTATGAGCTACTTGGTTAGTACTTATGAGCGAGCTCCAAAATACTCTTTGCTTAAATTTGGTTTGACCAGATACCCAGATAGTGATCAGACTTTGGAATGCTTAATTAATACTGACGCTCACTCTCTTTGGAAATCTTTCTGCAATTCAGTGTGTGCGCGAAAATATCCAGCATGTTCAGGGAATTTGTCAGTAAAAACAAGGAAGTACCTTAATATGTTAAAAGAGTGAATGAAGTGTATCAGAATCCAGAAGAGGTGTGTCGTCAACCTCGTTTAGTATTTGAGCTTGTCGAGGAATTTCTAAAAACTTCTAAAAAAGATGGTAGCTACTATATCAAGGATCATGTTCACAAGGAAGCACAATAAAGATGGCCATGTAGAAATCATACCTATAATCAACAACCCCCTACATAGCCTGTCATCAGGTTATGTGCAGTTTCATCCAAATGTTAGCATGAACCACCCATCACTACAACCATTTACGTATCTCACGGAACTGGAAGCTACTCCTCATGTTCCTATTGGCAGAGAGAGGATAGCCTCAAGTGGGAAATCCATTGTTTCTGGCCTTCCTCCAATAAATCCATTTTTTCCTTCCATTGTACCTTATGCACATGGCCTTCCTCATTCACTGAATTCCAAACGAACACACTTACCACCTGAATACTCGGATCCTTTATCTGTCAATTTTACTCACGATAATGTGCTTTGTTCTCGTGATTCCGCAATTGTTGATGCAGAACCATCCTTGATGTCTGACATGAATGTGGAACCTAATCTTCTTGCTGTGTATTCTCAAGGAACTCCAGCTTTTGCCACCCCTTCTCCAACTATTTCGTCACTGTCAGTTTCAGCAGAACAGTTTCACGCAATTTTCTTGGCAACATATTGCAAGGTTCTACTTCTGTAACAGTGCAGCAGCAGCAGTCCTCTGATGTTGTTTCCTCTCTTGGAGTTGTACAGTCCAATTCCACTGAGTGTGGTATGTGCACTTTTGATGAAAATCAATATCTCTTCCTAAGTGAATCACCAGCTGGAAACCATTATCCCTTCCAAAACGAAGCACCAGCTGATGAGGAATTGTTAACCACTGAGGATGATTTTGAGGCAGGATACATGCTTACTAATCAGGAAAATCCTATATAACATTATTCATGTCACGGCAAGTGCTCACAATGAGCACTTGCTATAACGGGCTCACATGAGCCTTAGAGCCTTAGCGTCTCATTATTCCTGATGAAGACTAGAGCATCTATATAGTCGAAATGTCGAGTGAATAAAAATTGAAGTTGATTATTGAGACGGTGATTTTAATGTTATTATGTCAACTGAGAGTTTATGTAAGGGAACAGTAGCAATACCCAGAAATTAGTGAGATGCCATGATAAGAGTTTACACCAGAGGGCTCGGTGGAAGAATTACCACGTGTTCAGCATGAGATCCCATGATGAGGAAATTCTACCAGCAAGTTTAAGGATGAAGTATCCCATTAAGAGGGAAGGGTACAGAATACCGGAGAGAGCCAGCAAAGCGCTCTCATCGGAGAGAATTCACCAGTCCTACAGAAAAAACAGTGCTAGTGTGAAGATCTGGAAGCCAAACTGGAATCAGCACTGGGAAGGACTATCAGAGGATTCAGGCCCTTTATAGGGGAGCAGCAGAGAAGACCCACAGCAAATCCAAGCAGAAACATCAAAATAAGTTGGAGACACTTTTGGAGAGAAGGAGATCGAGAAGTGAAGTTTCAACCCCAAGACTTGAACAGATGGGTTGTATATACCTTTCTCCAGCTAAAGAAGAAGTGCTTGCTTTGGGTCTTAATTTGTCCCTGCTCCAAAGAGTCTACCTCTGATGGATACTATAGCTGCTGTGGAAGAGATAGCCAGTAGCTGGATGACAACAAGGCTCATGAGCTTCGAGGAAGAATATGTGGAATTTTGGGAAGAGCAAGAAAACTGAAGGACAACCTGACGAAGGAACAGAGAAAGGCCCTAGGAGAACTGAGGAAGATGGAAGAGCTTGTGATCTTACCAGCAGAGAAAGCGAAGACAACAGTTCTGGCAAAGGAAGCGTACATTTCAAAACTGATGGGAATGTTGGAAACCAAAACATATGGAATACTGAAGAAGGATCCTACCAAGGCACAGGAAAGCATGTGTTAAAGAATATAGAGAAGACGGGAGAAATAAAAACTGCATTATACAATAGAATTAGGGTCACTGGAAGTAGACGACCACTGATTTATGGGCTCCCTAAGATATATAAACCTGAGGTTCCCCTTATGCCTATTGTGTCTTGTATACGTGCACCGTCGTATAATCTTTCCGAGTTCATAGCATAATTATTTGATATCACCTCTAGCTGGAAATACAAGTACATATGTCAAGGATTCTGGGCAATTTATCAAGTGTATTCAGGATGAATGTTTGGCATAGGATGAGTGTCTTGTCAATTTTGATGTGTCTTCTCTTTTTACCAATGTTTCCTCCCATAGATGAGGCTGTGGAACTAATTTTTGAAATATTGGGATGACAGGATTTCTGAACTGTTGGAGTTGTGCCTGAAATCCACCTTCTTCAGGTATCAAGAAAAATACTACGAGCAGAAAGAGGGTGAAGCAATCGGCTCACCAGTATCTGCAGTGGTAGTCAACCATTATATGGAATTCTTTGAGGAATTGGCACTGACAACTGTCCCACTGAAGCCAAGGGTTTGGAAGAGATACATGGATGATACCTTCTGTATTGTGAAGAAGGGAAGGAGCAGGATTGTTGGACCATCTGAACAACATCAGGCCATCCATAAAGTTTACCATGGAGCTTGAAGTGGCTGAAGCATTGCCCTTTCTAGACTGCCACATACACAGGAAGGAAAATGGAAGTCTAACTGCAACCGTCTACAGAAAACCCACGCATACCAACCGGTACCTTGATTATAGATCACATCATCCTATCCACGTCAAAAGAGGAGTGGTGAAGAGCTTGTATGATAGAGCCAGAAGAGTAGTGACCAAGAAGGAGGACCTTTAAGGAAAAATCTCATTTGAATAAGGTCTTCATCGAGAATGGTTATCCACAAGCCTTCATCAACCTTTCGTCTGCAGAAACATCTAAACGCAGAAAGGAAGATGAATACACCAATACAGGCAATGAGGGGTCTATCCTATGATAGTGATTCCTTATGCAGCAGGGATGAGTGAAGATATCAGGAGGATCTGCAGGAAGTTCAACACCAAAGTCGTCTTCAGATCGGGAAGAACTCTGAGGACACAACTGAGCAGAATGAAGGATGTTTTACCAGCTAAAATGCACTCATGTGTTGCGTACCGCATCCCTTGTAGCTGTGGGAAATACTACATAGGAGGGGAGACGATCAGAAGACTGGAGACCAGAGTGAAAGAACATCAAGATGCCTGTAGAAAGTGTCATAAAGGGAAGTCTGCAATTGCTGAGCATGCATGGGATAATGGACATTCTATTTTGTGGGAGGAAGCCACCGTCTTGGACCAGGGCAGAAGACCGAAGGAACTGCTAGTGAAGGAGGCATTGCACATCGGCCTAGCACCAAAGTGTGAGCGGTTCAATCGAGATTGTGGAATGGACTTGCTTGGCTGCTACTCTGAAGAGCCTGAAATGACCACCATAATTACATTGTTTATTAATTTTTTAGTTTCATTATCATTATCGTTGTTGTTGTGGTTGTTGTTGTTGTTTGTTGATTTTTTTAATTTATATATATATTTTTAATTTAATATTTATTATTATTATTATTATTATTATTACTGGCACATGGTGGATAGCTATATAGCTACCAGTATATAAAACGCTCACGTGAGCTCATTATTTCTGATGAAGACTAGAGCATCTTGTCGAAACGTCGAGTGAATAAAAATTGCCAAGTTGATTATTGAGAAGGTAATTTTTAAAAATCGTTCTTTTTGTTATTGTGGCTTTGTGTTTCAAATTTGAAACATTGGATGCACAAGTCTCTAGTTGGATTTCATCCAGGCCTTCACTTACATTCAACTGCTATATAAAGGGAAGGAGGTTGAGGTATATACAACAGGCAGCTGAGGGGGTGATATATAGTGCAGGACAATTATAATAATTTTTTCCTTCAAACCGGGTCTTTTCAGAGCCACCACCTTCCAAAGAGTTTCACCTGATACATGTATGCATGTAACTGGGAGAAAAAAGTTTATGGTGAGGTCGTCTAGTGGTGGCCCAATATAACAGTAATCCAATTCAACAATTTCTCAGAAACATGTTCTTTGAAGGGAAACAAAGAAATCTCAAATGAAAAATATATGAATACCTGCTTCATTATATATCATTTTGTAACTGCCTTTGCTCTATGCAGTGTTGATTATTCAATTTGGAAGTATATAGCCCCATATTTTGTTGTTGTTTATATATAGTCATGTTTATATACCACATATGTGCTTGACCTTATCATCAACACAGCTTTTAGAGTTGTCGTTAAATAATCCACTCTGAAAAGCCATAATGCTTATACTACATCCATAAAAGAGAAGTGTATATTTGGTTTATAACTGACGTGATACCTTACAGAATAAAGCCAGCCAGAAATAGGACAAACCCCTAGCCCTCCAAAACTATATACCCCAAAGGCCCTAACCCCCCCCCCCCCCCCCCCCAACCCACTCCCCACATTAAAAATTAAAAAAAAATTAAAATAATTAAAGAGAGAGAAAAAGAACCACTGTATTTTAAAAACAACTAGCTAACTAATAATATATTTAATAAAAAGTTGGCTGTCCTTGCTTGCAAGTCTCCCATCACTTCAATGACTGTGATGGCATTGCCCCTTTGTAAAGCCACAGATAATTGCTGGAGCAGAAACTGGAATGCCTTCTCTTCTCAGGTGTGCTGCTTTATTTCTCCCAGTTTCCTTAGCAATATCAAGGACTTGGGGCCATTAGCACCAAGGTCTCTATAGGAACTGGTGTGAAAACAATATTCCTGGTGAGGCAATAGTACTTGGCCCCCTTCTTCTCCTCAATCACAGCAACATGGTGGCATGAGCACGATAAGACGAGCCAACATGTTAGGGCAGGTTGCATCACAGATCAAGGGATTGCCACACTTCCATGGGATCATGGTAACCGATTTGAATACTTTCCATCTGAATGACTCAGACCCAATGGTTTGAGCCTGAAGGGCACCTGGGAAGATGACATAGCCCTATAGAGTACATTTTTAACTGAGGAATGGTGGTGTTGACCCTCACTCTTCTTGCTTCTCAAACTGTGCAGGTCAAGGTTGCTCACCTCTGCCTCACAGTGCTGGTATTGGTGGGAATCGCAAAGGGGCGACCCCATTCCAAACGAAGGCCCACAGCAAGTGTGATTGTTTGTGCACGTGGTTGTGACGGTGGAGTAGGAAGCTTGCTAGAACTGAGGCAGTGATTGTTGAAGGGGTGTTGAGGTTTAATAAGGCCAGAAGCAGACACAGAAAAGCTCCTCAAGCGACAACACAATTAGAATGACCCACGACAGGAAATTATGACATCGATTATTTTATTACTTCATTGGTGGAAACTTAAGCCCTGATCTCAACTAAAACTCATATTGGCAACTGCTTACCACTAAATAGTTGATGGTTTCTGCTGCTATTAGCTCCAGCATGCCTTGAATCCATCAATAAGGTATATAGTAAACTTACAATTAAAGAAACTGAGAAAAAGTGGTTAAAACCAAAATATTTAAATGTTTCTAGCTATCTATTGCTTTTTCTCAATTGTCAGCAAAAGAGTACAGCGCTCCTTCGAGCTGCCAACTGTTCGGATGTTGCTACCATACGAGAAGCTGAAGAGTATCTCAGGGTTGTCCAGCTAGAGAGGTCGTCTACAAGTAGGCGACAAGTGATTAGTTTTTTCTTGGCATGTGGCACATTTTCACCCCACCACCTCACCTTAAAATTCCTTCCAACTCAAACAATCTTGCTGTGCACTACTCATTTGATTATGCTCAGCAAGTTCACTACCCATCTGATCCTCTGCAGCCCGGCCTGATCTTTTTTGACTCCAAGAAAGTGCAGCATATTTGGAGTGAACTGCGAAGCTCTCCCTCGACAGATCAATTTCCTTACGGATGAGGCTGGGGACTGTGGAAAAGGAGCGAATGCAGTGGTGAGCCAGCTCCATTATTTTTTCGAACACCATGGTCTTGGCGAATATGAAGTTTTCCTCCATTGTGACAACTGCACTTGTCAAAACAAAAACAGCTGTGTTATGCAGTATTTGATGTGGTGATGTTTGACTGGAAGGCACTCAAAGGTAACTCTGTCATTCCTCGTAGTTGGACATACTAAATTTGCACCAGATTGGTGTTTTGTCCTAAAGCGACACTACAGAAGGACTGATTGGCAGCTTGAAAGATGTCACACAAGTTCTTAATGACTCGCGGCTGTGTGTAATGTTGCTCAACTTGTTTTGTCCGAGGATGAGACAGTTATTGTGCCAACGTTTTATTGGACTGACTTTTTTGCCCCTTACATGAAAAAGGTTCCTGGAATAAAAAAATTCCGTCACTTCATTTTGATTTTGATTCCACTAATGTATGCTAAAGGTTACATAGATATGTAGTGTGTACAGCTAAAGGTTACATAGATATGTGGTGTGTATAGCTAAAGGTTACATAGATATGTGGTGTGTACAGTATGCTAAAGGTTACATAGATATGTGGTGTGTATGCTAAAGGTTACATAGATATGTGTGTTGGTGTGTATGCTAAAGGTTACATAGATATGTGGTTTGTATAGCTAAAGGTTACATAGATATGTGGTGCGTATAGCTAAAGGTTACATAGATATGTGGTGTGTATGCTAAAGGTTACACAGATATGTGGTGTTTATAGCTAAAGGTTACGTAGATATGTGGTGTTTATGCTAAAGGTTATATAGATATGTGGTGTGTATAGCTAAAGGTTACATAGATATGTGGTGTGTACACCTAAAGGTTACATAGATATGTGGTGTGTATGCCAAAGGTTACATAGATATGTGGTGTGTATGCTAAAGGTTTGTGTATGCTAAAGGTTACATAGATATGTGGTGTGAATGCTAAAGGTTACATAAAATTGTGGTGTGTATAGCTAAAGGTTACATAGATATGTGCTGTGTATAGCTAAAGGTTACATAGAATTGTGGTGTGTATAGCTAAAGGTTACATACTAAAGGTTACATCGATATGTGCTAAAGGTTACATAGATATGTGGTGTGTATAGCTAAAGGTTACATAGATATCTGGTGTGTATAGCTAAAGGTTACATAGATATGTGGTGTGTATGCTAAAGGTTACATAGATATGTGGTGTGTATGCTTGGGCAATGACTTGAGTTAGGGCTGGGACCATGACTAGTGTTAGGGCTTGGACAGTGACTCTGATTAGGCTTGGTCAATTACTAGGGTTAATAATGCATCTTGTGCTGCATTTTGTGCCATCTCCCAGTACAAGAAGAGCGAGCCATCTACCATACTTCCCTGTCTATGCTGTTCCTGGATAATGCCCACACAGTGGCCATCAATCAATGTGAAACAAAATCTGCATAGCATTTCAATCCTGGGAAGATACCAGTAGTCACCTTTGATCAACCACTGTTTCTCTTAGCCAGTAGATGCAACCAGAGAGAGAGCTGTGGTAAAGACAAGTTAGTGATGTTTGGTGGCCTCCATATCAAGATGACAGCTCTAAAGAGATTGGTTGCAAAGGTGTGACTGGGTGAAGGCATAGCTACGATTATGACATCAAGCATTACACTTCCTGCGAGTAGATCATGTCGTCTGCACTATGTGAGCTCACCAAGTCAACACTGAGCTTTTGACCGCTACTGTCTGAGAAAAGCTGATGATGCAGCAGAAAATCAGCTCTCAAGTTTGGAGTGTTCCCACCAGAGACAACACATGCCCCAGTTCCAGTCTCGGCAACTGGAAGTGTTGTTTTTGGTCTTCATGCATTCTCTGGGCAATTTTTATTCAATAATGTTTCTTGGTGCCCTGGAATTAGACCATACTAACTCTGTCAAATGGATCCCTGTACATTTCCAGACAAGAATGAACTCCCAAGAAGTATCCTGATGTAGACATGAAATTCATGGAAGGTAGTTTCACAGTGGAGAAGAGGACACGAAGAAGGTGTTTTCTATGATCTTGATTGACCAAAAACATGAATAAAGCAATGCCAACACCAATGGCAATGTTGGAGCAGTGGCCTAACTGATAACCCCAGTGCCCTGTGACAATGGATGCTTAACCCTCTCACCGGTAACTTTACAGAGGTTTTTTCCTCAAAATGAATGATTTTCTAAAAATAGATTATATTTAAAGATGCATGATGTAAAGTACCTAGCAACCATATATCACGTGATAGCTAATGAGTGGATGAATATTGTAACAAAATTTGGTGGCCTAGCAATAAACCACAACATCGTGAATCTCATTATAAGAAACGGGCACTGTTTCTAGCTTTCATTATTATGTCCACTAAGAATGTTCAACAGTTTACTATTGCTCATTGAGTGACAGGTTAGAGATTGAGTGACAGGTTAGTAACTGACAATCGAAGAATATATTTTTGGCAAACATATAATTATGAATATCATTATATGAAGCTGGCAATAACCACATAACTGTGAATATCATAACATGGAGCTGAATAGGAAGGGGTACTTGCATCACTGACTCGTTAGAGTCAGAAGGAGAGATGTTTGAAGGACCTAAATATATAAGAATAAATCTTATTATACCTTTACATTACTAGATTATGTTACATGCATATATACCAGCAAGAGAGGTAGCAGCAGGTGTGCAAGGGCTAGGTCTAACAATGACAGATCTTGTCAGAGCTGCTAGCTCATTCACGTCAATGTCGTGGCTTCCCAAGTAAGCAGGGGGATTTTCTTTATCTTCTCAAGAGTTATCACTATTGGAGAGGCCAAAATCATCATAAAAAAGCTGACCGATAATTCATCTCGAACCAACATCTATATTCCAAAACCGGAAGTGAAGTTTAACGTCATGTCTATCATGGTTACCTACGTTATACATACGTTATATTTTAAATACTCATAGAACAAAGCTTTAGCTATGTGAAAATATATTTATTTAATTTTTTTATTAAATGGTTAATTTTGTATTATTTCTTTTGTAGCGGTAATACCATTTAGCGTCTACAGGCGCTTATGCCGGTGAGAGGGTTAATGGACCAGAAGTTGCTAGGACTATATAATAGCAGAGTTCCAAGCTGGGCATAAGCATTGGGAAAGAAGAGTACACAAGTCCAAACACAAACTGAGCAAACCCTGTTCACCAATGATGTCTGCTTTCCTTTGAGGAAGAGAATATAGATCTGGTTATCCTTGACACAAAGGAAATGGTGGATTTTTCAGCAATTGAACCTGTCTGGAATGTTAAAAGGATTGACCCAAGAACAGTTCCAGGCTTTTACAAAATAATGCCTTGTGGAAAGAACCATGTCTCTTTATGATGTCATTCACTAAAGGTGTTCAGCACTTCCCCTCCAATAAGTGTGATCAAATGGAAGCAGAAAGTGTCCTTGCTCAAGACTTGCAGCTCTTCTCATGGCTGTATATCAGTTTCCAGAAAGCATTACAACATGAAAGTCAGAAATGTCCTCCTGCACTCTCTGATGGAGGAAGCATCTTTCTAGGTTCTAAGAGTGGTCTTCTCACATGCTGGCAGGACATATCTACTTAATTGCCAATCTACTCCTGACCACCGGTTTAGTTCTTGAAGAGATGTCACTGTGCAAATACTGAAACCAGGTGAGGCCAAATATTTCGATGAATGTGCCCAGGTAGCTATATTCATTTCATACATGTCTACTAAGCTTCAAACTGTCTCATGCCTGGACTTTGTGTGGGACAGCTAAAATCTTATTCAATGAAAAGTAGCCAAAGATAGAAAAGGAGTACGAAACATGTAGTACCTACAGCAGCCATACTTGGAAACTGGCAGAACTTCCTCAGAGTGGACAGTAACAAGATGAAGATATAGTGGTTCCTGTCAGAAGCTCTCCTAAAGAAGCTGTCGTTACGTGGTGACGCAGTCCTCAAGCAACCCAACATTACAAGGTCTAGCCTAACTCACTTCATACAATCATAAAGAAGCCGACAGTTGCAATGCATTGCTGCATGCAACTCAGCATGGTCACCGAAAGATAATGATCTGGACCGTTGACACAGATGTTGTTGTGGTGGCTGTGTCAGTAGCTCAAGGTTTTCAAATGGAATATGAACTGTGGTTAGCATTTGGAACTGGTAAGTGATTCAGATACCTGGCAGTCCTTGACTTAGCAGCTAGCTTGGACCACAGAAGGCACGGGCATTGCCAATGTTCCATGCTCTGACTGGGCATGACATTCTTTTTTTGTAGTTATGCTGAGCATGGTATATAAGAAATCTGCATGATCCATCTGGAAAGTATTGACAGAATTCACAGATGCAATGCTGCAACTATCTTAGCACAAAGTAAAATACCAGATGTCATGCAGTCCATTGAGAGGTTCATTATCCAGCTGTTTGACAGAACCAGCACAATGTATGGACATTGACAAAGCACTAAAGAAAGTTATTTTGCAAAGAAGAATAACGTGCATCCGATAGCCAACCAAGCAAGTTCTGGAGGAGCATATCAAGAGGGAAACCAACTAGTCAAGCCATGTGTGGGGTTGGACATTGGTACCAACACAGACCTACCTCCACATGGTGGATAGCTAGTTACCAGTATATAGCAGGCTCACACGAATCTTAGCATCTCATTGATGAAGGCTAGAGCATCTAGTTGAAACGTTGAGAGAATACAAGTTCAAGTATTGAGAATGTTATAGTAAGACTATATTAGAAGCCGTCGTGACGTAATTCAGTGGAGGACATAATGAGACACCGAACAAGAACCTATTCAATGTTATGTAATTTTGTATTTTGTGTTAAATGTTTGCCCTTTCAAATCTTCAAACGTTCTTGAATATTTAAATGAACATGCATGGATTATTGCGAATTTAATTCGTATTTGCAATCCAACTGTCTAAGCTCAAAACAGATATCTGTCGGGCCTATGAATCCCAGAAGATATATACACACACAGACATTTATATATAAATATGTAAGGTATCAAGTAACTGTTTTGGCTATTTTTTCCATATATATATTAAAGATATAAAAACAGTACCTTATAGTGCAGTAACTCCTTGGATATTACTTTTAGAATATCTTGAAGCCACCTAGTTCTTCTGGAGTTTGCAGTTCAGAATTCCAATTAAATTTGTCTTGACGCTATTTAGGAAAATGGCTGCCAGGGATCCAATATACGATGGCTCTTGGTTTGTTATACATCAGTCTACATGTGTACCAAATTCACAAAATGAATACTATCCACCTTAACCTGATTCCCCCCCCCCCCCCCCCTCCCTCACAACATAAACTAATAAATATTTCGTAGCTATATATACATTTCTGCCAAACACATTGGTCATAAACTCTCGGCATAAACTCTCAGCATAATGTAGATAGATACAATGGCTTTCTCATTAATCTTAATCGCTCGTCATTTCGGCAACATGCTCTACCCTTTACCAATCAGAATAATCCTGATGAGGGATAGGGTATCTAGCCAAAACATTGAGTGAGTAAATTAAATTAGAAAGTGATCATAGGAACCAATGGTCATATTATAGTAACTGGCACTCACTTTTTCAAAACTGGCTTGGGCCTCAGTAATGCTGCTCTATTACATATCACACGACAACTCAATGCTAGTACATAATTGGCTATGTGTGGTCATAGCTTTAAGATTATATTAACTGGCACTCACTTATTCAAAACTGGCTTGGGCGTAAGTAATGCTGCTCTGTTACATATAACACGACAACTCAATGCTAGTACATAATTGGCTATGGTACACACAAGTTCTGTTAAGTTATATATATACTAATATACAAACAGTTGATAATGTTCTTAGATAAAATGACAACATTTTACACCAAATTTTTGTGGTTAAAAAGACATGTACATATACACACTGTGAGGATACTTCCCTACTCTAGGAACAGTTTACAAAGTAGTACAGATCATGTTAATTGAGTGAAACGCACTATATATTAGATAATGTCATGTGACCTCAATTTTCACGCACTTGCTCCCCCGTCACTTTTGACCCCCTCCTTCTCAGCTGCACCTTTCTTTTTGGAATAATCATTCCAGTAGTAATTGGTGACAGACGAGTGCCAGGTCTGGGGAGACTTGGATCCAAAGGCATCGACAATGGCATGGGGTATCCAACCCTTCATGTCCACTTGAATCAAGAGTGTGACTCGTGTCGAGTTGGGGTCGTCTGGGTGTGGCCTGATAATAGTACCGCTTAGGATAGTCTCCGCTCTAAAACAACAAAAGAACAAAAATATTTATATAGACCGCATTATTATTCGCATTATTATTTTCAGCGTTGATTTTCATTAAAAATCGATCTAAATGCAAGTGATGCGACAATAATATTGCATTTCAACCTTAGATAGTTTCACTGCAGCCATATCTGATGAGCATGAACACACTCCTTCCGCATGGGTGACTGATGTTGAACAGGTAAAGGGTTTTCATTGTAAGTAATGTCCTGGCGATAGTAGCTAGAGCCTTCCTTGCATTCCCTTCCTGTTTTTTATGAAGGAATTGCCACCTGTAGCATCTATTTGCATGAGATATTATCAGGGAGAGTGCTAGTACCCAAATAATAATATTCATCTGGGCTATAACTTCATTGGCCACTTCTTGGATCCCTAATGATGAAGAGTAGAGAGGCAAATGAGATTGGGAGAGGAGAGAGAAGGTAAACTACAACTGATCTACACTACAGATGTACAACTAATGAAATAATCCTGTCGTAAAATGAGAGATTTTGACCAGACTTGAGGGTGGGTGGGGGGGAACACTTTCATGATCATACCATACTTTCAATTCAATCATAGAATTTTATGCATATCTTACTGCTTTAGAGCACTCAAACCACAGCAACGAACCTGATCCTGCTGCTGACTTCAGGCTTGGATGGATGAGTGGCGTGGTAGCTCATGACATAGGTCGTGTTCTTCTCTTCATCGCGGCGAGTGCATATCTTCTGTATGAGATCTCGATCAGTCACTCCTAATGGCATTTTAGACAACCTGTAATTAGAGAAGAAGCCTTTAACTTTATCTTTTCCTTTTTTTTTTAACTCATGCCTGGCCCAATATTTCAAAACTCCATCAAGCTGGGTTGCCTGTAATTTAACACACATGCATACCTCAATTCAATTTTTTCCCAAGTCATGTGACATAGAAACAGCAAGAGCCTTGGCTCTTGAGCCCTATATCTGGTCAGCATTGCTGTGACATGCTAACCAGGTAAGTTAGTAACTTGGCTACACAACCCAGCTTGTCAGTGTTTAAAAAATATTGGGATAGAAATGAGTTTAAAAGAAGCAGCAACAGAAGCAAACATCTGAAGTGTCATTTGGGTTGTTTGTTTCTCCTGCACACACAGCACTCAGGCCAAGAACAGAGCATTACTTCAGCTTTTAGATAGATACTACATCAACTCACTTAAGCTCTTTAGTGACGCAGGCATGAAGTTTGTTGCCTTGGTACTTTTCCAAGTTGTATTATGAATCATTGGCTGCCTTCAGATATGGTTAGCTCTAGGCTTTATTATTTTTAATTTTATTTTTAAAGTCTTCAACAACAGTGCCGTCCACTGTAATATCATCAACTGTGAAGATTTTCCAGTGCAGCCTTGCTAACAAACAGCTTGGGTGGAATTCACCTTGGTTAGTTAGAGTTTAGTTTTTGAGGTAATGGTTGCGAGCAGATATATATGTTCCATCCAATCTATGAATCTGTCCAATCTATAGATTGTGCAGCACAATCTATGAATTCATAGATTGTGCTGCACAATCTATGAATGGCATGCCAATCAAAACATGGTAGCATATTAACACCCTTTGCAACAGAGAAAGTGATGATTGCAACTGTAATGATGTAGAAAAAAGTGATACTGAGAAATAGTTCCACATGGACTTGGCAGAAGAAAAGTGACATGACAAGTGTAGAGCAAAAAAAGATATTTGAAGAATTCTGCAGGGAATGCTATGGAGGTTATGGCAGTGACAGTTCTCACGGATGTGCCAAGAGCAAGACCATAACAATGGCAAAAGGAGCAAAGATAGTGAGAATACTGAAAGGAAGTCTTAGAGAATCAGACTCACCACAATTTAGGCACTGGATAAAACAGAGGTTTTCAGCTCGTGTCACAATCGTCACTTGGACTCAATGATGTACTCTGTCTCCCTTCAAGGAAGGAGGTTTGTGAATACTTTACTCTCAATAACTATTTTTCTTTATAGGACAAGAAAGTGATATTGTATGCGAGAACACCATTGTCATTCTAATTTATCAATTAGAATCCAAATGATCCTACAATTCTATCCAAATGGAGAAGAGTAGCGTACGTGGAAGATTTCTTCACAATCTTACAAGAAGTTCACTTTAAGCAGAAAGGGCATATTGGTGAAAAGAAGACTGCAGAGGAGGTATGAGCTCAACTTAGCAACTGTTACACCAGTTTGATTTGTATAACGATATCAGTGAAACCAAGAGCAGTCTTAAATAGCTATTCCTTTTATTGATGCTACATTGTATTGCTTACTTTTTTTGTAGGTATCTAAGATGTATGACTGCTTGCCACGAGCTGCATGCAGCAAGTTTGTGCAGCTGTGCTTAGTCTGCCATTCTCATAAGCCACAGACCACACGTGCACCACTCAAGCCAATATTGTCATCAGGATTTATGACCAGAGGGCAGGTATGTGAATCCCTACTACATAAAAAAAAATCCCATTCACTTGATTAATTGCTATATTTACCACAGATTGATTTAATTGACATGAGGCATCGGCCAGATGGGATGTACAAATGGATTGGGCACTACATGGATCATTGGTCCAAATTCCATGTCTTGTTTCCTCTGTCGAGAAAATCTGCTGCAGAAGTAGGCCTTAATCTACAAAACAAAATCTTTACCTTCCTAGGAACACCTAGAATTTTACATTCAGACAATGGACGTGAGTTCGTGAATGAAATTGTACACAATATAGTGAAGGAGTGGCCTGGTGAGGTAACAATAGTGAATGGTCGACCAAGAAATCCAAAATGCCAAGGACTCGTAGAACAAGGAAACAGTGTTGTGGAAAAAATGATAGGAGCTCGCTTTCAAAGCGATCAGAGCATCGACTACCCTCATTGGTCAGAGTGGCTACCTTTCATTCAATGTAAGTCAAATGAGTATTTGGCTATGTCATTATTTTTTATAATGTTACTAATTATTTACAGATCAGATCAACACCACCATTCATGGTACGATGAAATGCACACCATATGAATTAGTTTTTGGTCAACCGCCCCGACAAAATGTTTTTCCTGGTGTCTGTGGTAGTAGGATACTTGAGGAAGATGTGGATGATATTATTGAAAACCAAGTGACTTCCAGCGAACATCAAGACCATCATCACCTGCAGAGCGATGATGGCATACAAGAAGAGAGGAGGCAAAGCTTGAACAAATGCCATGTTACTGTCCCTGTAGTCCCTGGTGTAGGCCAGAAAAATCAAGACAATATCCCACCATTTGAAACCAATACTTCATCAGATCCCGAGTTGAGAGAAAGTCCAGACCGTCCCACCCCACCCCAGTTTGACACAATGTCAGACAGTTTATCTTCATCAGATTCAGAGCTTGATGAAAGTACAGGGCTTGGTACTTCTAAGAAACATTTGAAACTTCGCATGGAGGCTGATGAACGATACCGGCAGAATGCTGAGCGCATTAAAACCAAATATTGCAGATCAAAACACAAAAAAGTTCAGACTTACAAGCCTGGGGAATTTGTAAGCATTAAAATTCCTCGGATTGATCGCACTTCCACAGACATGCATCGAATTCCTTGTGTGATCGTAGAGAGGCTTGGTTTGAAGTATCACTTGTATCGGCTGAGGTAAATATGTCCTAGTATATAATTTTATTGTTGTAAAAGGTTGCTTCGGGGACACTTCAACAGTAACTGTCTTGCTGTATTCATTTCCCCCTCTAATTTCAATGCTTCATTATGTTTCATACTTATAGGTGTGAGTATGGTGTACTACAAAAATGCTATGGGGAAGATGATTTGGAATGTTTCAGTGGAAAACTACACTTAATGACCACAGAATGGCAACAGTGTCAGATTATATCTCTTCGTGAAGCAGCTAAGCTTTCAAATCCTCAAAATGAATTTCATGTTGGAAGATGCAACTGCAAGACAAATTGCTCTACTGGTCGCTGTGCTTGTCGTCAGAAAGGTGCTGTGTGTTCTACAAAATGCCATAAAGGGTCAACATGCAGCAACAATCAACCTCGTTCACCCAAAGATGTACGATCAACAAAGAGACCTTGTCAATCTCCCACATACGAGAGTGCACCATCAAAGAAACATAAGCAGAAGAGCAATAGCGTGGAAGTTAGCAACCCTGGCAAGATCTTACCTAAAAAAAACAAGACTAGACCTGGTGACAGCAAAGATAATACACTTGATATTGTCAAACAGGTCAGCATAGAATTCTGGCTACCTGATCCATTCCTCAGCATCAGAGACAAAGAAGTTCTTGAAGGGGGAAATTGGTTAAATGATAGGCATATCAATGCTGCACAAATACTTCTGCAGAAGCAGTTTCCAGCAGTCAATAGTCTGCAGAATACTCTGCTTGGGCAGGTTAACCAGTGGAAAGAAATGAAATCAAATGGAGTCCAGCTAATCAATGAGAGCAATAAGCATTGGTTGTGTATTTCAACATTTAAAGATGATGTCAGAGTATATGATAGCCTGAATACCACTAGATTGAGTAAGAATGTAACCAATCAAATTTGCTCCCTTACGACCAAGTCTGATGTCACAGTACATTTGATGGAGGCCCAAGAACAAGTGGGTGCAACAGACTGTGGCCTCTTTGCAATCGCGACTGCGACTGCTATCTGCCACGGAATTCCTCCCTGTGATTGTGTGTGGAAACAATCACTAATGAGAACTCACTTGAAGAAGTGCTTTGAGAGTGGGACAATGACACCATTCCCTGGACTGGATAACATTCATCAAACTACCCTCTCAAAAGAACAAACTGTGTTCACTGTAAAAGTATAAAAATTACTTACATGTAAACTGATTATAATTATTTTCAAATACCGATTATCAACTGAATTTCGAACTTGCTATTATATCTCGGCCGTTATAAAGAATACCAAAACATTATAATATACTGTTTTATGTCTACTACTTCTGTAGGAAACTGTTCTACAACGCTATTGTTAGCTATATATGTTCCATCCAATCTATGAATCTCCATGTCTCTGCTGAATCTGCCCAAACATTGTGCAGCCCAATCTATGAATTCGTAAATTGGGCAGCACAATCTATAGATAGGGCAGCACAATCTATAGATTGGGCAGATTCATAGATTGGATGGAACACATAATGTTCTATCCAATCTATGAATCTGTTGCAAAGGGTGTTTAATAAGCTACCATAAGTGTTAATAATCGGCTATGTTTTGAAGTGTATAGATTGGCATTCATAGATTGTGCAGCACAATCTATAGATTGGCATCCAATCTATGAATTCATAGATTGTGCTGCACAATCTATAGATTGGGCAGATTCATAGATTGGATGGAACATATCCACTCAAAAACGTAAAAATTGCACATGGGAATTTTTCAAATATCATTCAAAAAGGGTTAACAGAGACCATGTTATAAGTATATTCTTACTAATCCAGTACCAAAACATGAGGCTAGGGTACCTTGAGACCAAGGTTTCTCAAAGCTTCAGTTACCAAATGCAAGGCATTGAGTGGCAAGCGAAGGTGTGATGGAGAAAGTGAAGAGAAAAAAAGAAATAATTTAGTTTAAAATCCTAATATTGCATTGCTCTAGCCATTGCCCTAGTACTAGCACAGCTGAAGGTCTTATATAGTGTACATTATTGATGTCATCGTGATGTTGAAATACTTGCATTGTGATGTGGGGAAGTAATAATTTATATACTATATATTCCTTGCAGATCTTGCAAGATTAAACAATCTGATGACCTGCAACATAATGGGATGGCAAATTACTGTGACAGGACGGAAATCTATACTACCCAAGATTACACACTTGTCAGCTGGTTTGTTTGGTACGCTGCCACCAGGTGACCTCTGATGTGTTACCAGCTATATTACTCAAGCTAATGCAAGCAAGTCTCTCAACAAGAATTGACCTTTATTGCACACGTCTACAGACTCGGTGTAATGACCGTCAAAATCTAAAGGACTGTAAAACTGCTACTTTAAATAGGCTACAGCCAGTCACTCCAGACATGCCCATACAATTCAATGTTGTCACACATAAGAGTGACCAATGAGATGCGTACAACATATACTAGCTTAGGTGTTAATTATGGTTTCACAGTTCTATACAATATGCTTCACACATTAGTACGTTATTCATATTAAAGTGGCTTTCTGAAATTGGGTTTGTAATCTCAGGTATGCCCTGCGACAGGCCGCAAAATGGAAATATGCATGGAAGTATGGCTGTGAGAGGAGTTTGTTAGGAGTACTTGGAAGCAGCTTCCCTTGAAGATGGGAAGCACACTACACTACGAGTGAGCTCATCAGGGAATATTTCTGCATGAATTCTCAGAGTACTAAAGGGAAGTGTGGAAGATTGGTTGGTGGAAATTGTCACTGGTGGAGGACGGACCACGTGAAGAGATTTCTTATTTTGAACTCATATGTCATGTGTGATCTATTATAAATATTAAGATACTACACCACCTGTAGATATCTGCTTATGCTAAATAAGGAAGTGGTGACGGCATGGTTGCACATCTAATTATTTGGTGATCTTTCATTTCTGGCATAAGGAATGTAATTATTGGCTGCTTATGCTAAATAAGGAAGTGGTGACGGCATGGTTGCACATCTACTTATTTGGTGATCTTTCATTTCTGGCATAAGGAATGTAATTATTGGTAGTTTGTTTTGATTTACACCTATTCATTTTCCAACCACATGCTTGACCAGTACTGGCCTAATGAAAAAACTCATTGTTTGTAGTTGGGCTTCCTCTAGCCACTGGTGCTAATTTCATCTGTTAGCACTTGAGAATCTGGAGAAAAATGTGTTGCAAAATCAGGCACTCGGGTACAACCACTTTAGCTCCAGTAACTTGATAATAGTTATACCTATTGTATATATCCAGTCCATACCATGAAGTTTCCAGAATCTATGGAGCTATAAAGTGGTAACCACAAGTTTTTAGCACCTATTTTGTTTATGGTATCGGTCTCCTTAAATTTACCCGTTCGAAGTTTTGGTTAGATGCTCTAGTAAGTAGCTAGTCTAGCTAGAGCTATGTACTTGCTTGCAGGGATGTGAGGCACACCTAGGTACAAGTCACAGTACAAAATCTGGTTAGCACTGTAGTACATTGTTAGTGTTCCTATACGCGTGTGCTAGGGTGTGGTTTGTATCACATGTTGAATAGCTAGCTGGTACATATGAGTCGTAGCATCTCATTATTCCTGACGAAGGCTAGAGCAAACGTCGAGAGAGTAAATTTTAAGTCGATTAATTATAAATAGATGCTTAGTTAGGATATATTGCTAGATCTGATTCAATTAACTTATGAACCCCTGAGCTAAACGTCAGGGGGGTCCATGGACCGCACTTTGAGAAACAACAAGACTACTCCAAGTATTCTTGCTTGTTGCCACCCCTCCTACACATGAACTACTGCCTTTGCATTATAAGGTGCCAGTCATCACATGTGTAGTGCGTATGCATATCTCACCAGTACACAGTTCGGCAGTCTTCGGAAGACTCCAGCACTTCAATGACTGGGAAATGTTTGTCCCATTTTGTACGCGACTCCATGTCATAGAGTATGTCTCGGACTGTAATCAAATTACAAGTATCATTATCTCTCAATGAACTCTCAGTTGACATAATATCAATACAATAACCTTCTCAATAATCAACTCGAAATTGTATTCTCTCTCGACGTTTCAACTAGATGCTCTAGCCCTCATCAGGAATAATGGATGCTCTAGCCTTCATCAGTATTCCTGATGAAGGCTAGAGGCATCTAGTTGATACGTCGAGAGAGAATACAATTTCAAGTTGATTATTGAGAAGGTTATTGTACATTATTATACACATCTCCATTATGTTGGGTGTCCTTTAGTCAATTTAATTTTTTTTTAACCTGTGGTTACAACTTTAGAGCTCCGTAGATACTGCAAACTTCATAGTATGGACTTGATATATCTCTCAAAAGATAGATATCTCTGTGTGCTCTCTTTTGATACTAAAATATGTTTCATAGGTATAACTATAGGCAAGTTACTAGACACTAAAGCGGAGGGACCTCAAAAACCTGAAACCCTGCAACCTCCACAGAAACCACTCCATATTGAGAAGTGCCAAAAAATTGAAAATGGTACGAGTGGCTAGAGGAAGCTCTTACGCACGCAATCACCGTTTTGAATAGGCGTTAAAAATTTATTACCTGGTCAGACATGTGGGTGCAAAATTGAAGGCGTTGATTTTCAACGCCCTCAATTTTCCACCCGCGCGCTTGACCAGGTAATAAATTTTTAACGCCTATTCAAAACGGTGATTGCGTGCGTAAGAGCTTCCTCTAGCCACTCGTACCATTTCAATTTTTTGGCACTTCTCAATCCGGAGTGGTTTCTGTGGAGGTTGCGGGGATTCAGGTTTTTGAGGTCCCTCCGCTTTAGTGTCTAGTAACTTGTATACCTATGAAACATATTTTAGTATCAAAAGAGAGCACACAGAGAGATCTATCTTTTGAGCTATATATCAAGTCCAGACCATGAAGTTTGCAAAATCTACGGAGCTCTAAAGTTGTTACCACAGGTTAAAAAAATTAAAATTAAAAAATACAGTCGTCCCCGTCCCCCCTTAGTCCCAATTTAATTACTACCCTGCTAAATATCTACATACACATAATTAACACTACTTTGATGACTTAAAAAAATATATATACATGTACGATCGATTGTTATATAATTAATTATATCTCTTAATTAAATATGCATCTAATTAAGAACACTGAACTTTAAATAATTAATTGCATATCACTAATACTCATTTAATCAATGCACATTATTTAGTTACCATATACTAATTAACACACCTTACCGGAAGAGAGTCATGAATCCTTGACACAATTTAAAAAAAATTAAGTGTGAAGGATGATCGTCATGGATATGTGACTTGCACATTAGTTGTCATAAGGACGAACGTCACAAATTCAAGATGGGCTTCTTCTCTACCATGCACCACTACTGATCAATATGTCCCCAACCCTTCAAAAGGTTCAGTTAATACATGAATTAGGAACACATTATACAGGAATTATCTATATACATGTTGATGTCACTTGAGCAAGATGGACGTGTGCATAGTTTTTATGCTTTGAACATGCATACCCACATGCATGCACACCAACACATGCATACACATGCATTAAATACACTAACAAACTCACTTGCTTGTGGAGAAATATCCTTAAAGCTGAGAAACCCCTGCAATAATAGGTTTAATAATAATGTGCAACAATGGATGCAACAATGCCTGCAACAATACATGAAACAATACATGCAACAACACATGCAACAATACATGCAACAAAACATGCAACAATGCATGCAACAATACATGAAACAATACACGCAACAACACATGCAACAATACATGAAACTACATGCAATAATAAATGCAACAATGCATGCAACAATACATGCAACAGTGCATGCAACAATACATGCAACAATGCATGCAACAATACATGCAACAATACATGCAACAATGCATGGAATAACACATGTAACAACACCACAGATCCATACAACAATGCATGCAACAATACATGCAACAATGCATGCAACAATCCATCACAAATCCATAACCATGCATGCAACAATACATGCAACAGTGATGTATGTACAGGAGATGAAAGAGAAACTTAGATTACAGGCAAAAAAGATTTTTCTAATTACACAGGGTTCTATATAATTTGATAATAAAAGTGAATACTAACCATCTCCTTAGTAAAACATCATTCATGCATGCAGTGGTACCATCCAACACAACCACTCACAATGCCAACTACTGCCAGGCTCTATGTGCAAAATCTGTGTAGTTTGCACAGCACTTTTGAGACAGGCCACCACGGAGTAAGCTGGTGTAAGTGGGAGTGCAGCTTTCTGTTGGTGCAGAGATGGTGATCAAGCATCAGCTTCTGCAAGTTGCCAATCTTCCTAAAAGTCTGGGGAAGAGCCAAGCAGGAAACTTTGCAATTGCCACATAATATGAAACAGTTAGCAAAGTCCGACAGAGGTCACTTGATTTTCACTCTTCAAGACTCCACAAGTATATGGACAGTGCATGACAGCTCCTTGAAGCTGTTGGCTGCCTAGGTGCAGGATTTTTGTCCAAGCAGTGCCTCGGCAGTCACAGCTAGGAGGCCAGTGTATAACAGCCCGGCTCCACATATAGTGGATCCTAGATACTTAAGCTTGACGTCAATACATGGGAGGAAATTCGTAGGTCTTCAATGGAATACGAGTTGTCGCACGGGTGCTATGAACAGCTCAGTATCGCAGTGTGATGCAATGCGATGGCCTCGCGATGTATGAACGTACCTAGTAGGAGTACATGAAGACTAATAAGTCGGCTCATTGTAATCTTGCGGAGTTGTTTATTAGTGATGATAGTGTGCTGGTTTCTACTCCATGAGTGTGCACTACCACCATTGTAACAAACAATTCTCTTTGTCCACACACAGCTGTCATGATTTTTATCCCCCATCCAGCCCTGGCACTCTACACCTCAGCTCTGACTCTAGTATTTGCCTTTGCCCCTACCTAAGCCATGAGGTGACTAGTGCTGGTGAGTGTCTACATCCCACTTCATTGGAAGCTGAGCTGGTATGCACTAGGCACCCAAGGAGCTGTGTGAGTGACTAGGCCCGGGAATCCACTGCTAGGCACACTATAGCATAATCTAGTTTTTACTCCAACACAATTCAGTGTCCAGACCACTTTTAGTCCTGACTGTTCTTGGTCATGGCAGTGCCTCTATTGTTCTTGTCACCCATTTTTAGAGCTTCCACCATCCTTGTCACCCTTTCCCAGAGCCTCTACCATCCTCGCCCTTTCCCAGAGACTCTACCATCCTTCACCCTTTCCCAGAGCCTCTACCATCCTTGTCACCCTTTCCCAGAGACTCTACCATCCTTCACCCTTTCCCAGAGACTCTACCATCCTTGTCACCCTTTCCCAGAGAGACTCTACCATTCTTGTCACGCTTTCTCAGGTATTACTATGCTAAAATTAAATGTAGCCAACGTGGTACCTAGCCTCGTGGTACCTAGCCTCCTAATGGAGTCCTAGGCAGCTGTGATTACATTACAAGTGTGGTTAGGAAGTGTACTCGATTACAGCTAGTGTTTTCATTTAAGGGCTAATGAGTCTTATAAGTAGACAATAGTGAAGCATGGCCACTAAAAATGTAAATACCATATATAGTTGCCAAATAAGAAAATTGATATTCATGAGGTTACTGTAAGCTAATTGCTGCTCCCTACAAGTGCAGCTAATCCTACTCAACCAAATAGGCCTACACCCAGGGGGTGTTCAGATTAGTGAATTGGTTATGATTACTCAAACTGTACTTTAGCTCAAACTGTACTTTAGTTGTTGTAATAATTGATACAGCACTGCATGTGTACATGTAACTTCATCCTTCCCAAGCTTACCTGCTGCTTCACTCCCACATCTGTGATCTTGCACTTGTATTGTCTGAGTGAAGAAATTCCTTCTTTTTAATGTAAGAGATTGTAATGGCCAATTCCACAGAGCGCACTGTATAAGACTTGCTTCCAATCTGGTCCAGAAACTCCAGCTTCTGATCCTCTTGTGTGCTCTTTTAAGTATGCCTATCTAATCATACTGTACAGTGCACTGTAGGCCGAGTTTTAAAGCAGATTTTAAACAGTATACCTGTATTGTAATTTAAGACCATATAATTTTACTTCCTGCATAACTTTGGCATGGTTATATATATACCTATGCAACATCAAAAGGGAGCACACAGAAAGAGAGAGCTATCCTTTGAGCCATTATATCAAGTCCATACAGTGAAGTGTACTGGTCCCTTAATTTTTTTAAAATTATTAATGATATTCATCTTCTAGTATTTTGTGTATATCACTTTTCACTTTTTTAACTTGCATACCCTAGATATAAGAAGTCTCCAAATTGTCCACTTTTAGCTCTTGTCAATTTGCTCTTCCCATTCTAACTGAGAAATTGGAAATAGCTTATATGTGTCAAGAAAGGAATACTCAGTCAGTTTTGCCTCTAGGACTAGGTTTGATGGCTAATAATATGCACAACTATGGGGTGGATATATGGTTATTATGCACAACTTGGGGGAGACATGATGGTTAACAACTGTGGTGGATATGTTGACAAGCACTTCAGCTCTAGAGCCACTGCATGTTCACTCAATTAGTAATTACTCTCCTGTATGTGCAATGTGTTGCTCACCTTCACTAATTTCACTGGCTTGTTGGGATCATTCTTTCTCCAAACCTCGCACTGATCGTTCTTACTGAGTAACCCCCATCCTTCCTCCTTGGAAGCTGACTGTTCCTCGTGCAGGAGCTTGGCCAGATCTGCAAGTAATTTATTCGAGTAAAAGCGACGCAGAGTATGCGAGCCCAACGACTGTGCTTGGGCTCCGCTAGCTACGTACCGTCGTCGGTGAATAGGTTGCCACCGGATTCGGGGACTCCTACTGTAGCCATCACTGTATAGCTCTCCTAAGTTAAGAAACCCAGTAAACGTCAACTTGAATCCTCTGGCTTGGGTTTATATATAATTGAATTTGTAGTCGTAAAATAAAATGGCGGTGAACAAACGTACAACACGAGGTGGGAAGAGAAGTGCAGGTGTGTCTTAAGGACGAAAAAAACTCTGAGGAAGGTTCAAGATGGATTGGATGTGAAGGTTCTTGTGGAGATAGCATCATCAAAGTTACGTTGGGATAGCTGAGGAAGATGTCAAGAGGTTGAGTGAAGTTGGATTTGTAGTCGTTCCCAGAGTGGAAATTGTTTCGTTAGGGCAAATGTGGAAAGAAAAGTAGCTGAAGCACCGGAAAAGAGGGAAGGAATACTGGTTGGGATGAATGTTGATTTGAAGGCTCCAAAGGAGGCATGAGGCCAGAACAATGGAAAAGGTAAAAGGGTATTTTAAGGACAAGGTTGTTTTGTTTTTATAAAGGGGGCAGAACAGTATCGGGAAGAAAGGGATGGCGCAGGATTTTTAGAGACTAATACTACTAACACTACAGATGTTGATGAGGGAGGTGCTAAAGCAACTGGAACATGGGGAGAATGCTGGTGTCTGGATTAACTCAATATAATGGAAAACCATGAAATGGGAGATGAAAATATTGCATAGGTGGCAACTGTCCAGGATCTTCTTTGACAGTAGGATTTGTCACGATTCCAGGAAAGCTGACCACTGCTCCATTGTTATGTCCAGGAAGAAGCCAGACTTACTTTTCATTGGGGGGGGGGGGGGGGGAAATGGTGGTCAGTTGTTCTGTGGTTTCATTAGTTACAAACCACTAACCACTTGTCAAAGGCATGTGGTAGCATTGGAGCCTTGCCTCCAACCCAATTGAACCTCACACACATCGAAGTCCAAAAGCAGCTGCTTCAGAGTCTTGAATCTTGAGTTTTATATGATGTCTGTCTCCGAATCAGAAACATCTCCTAAAAGAAGGCAGAAGGCAGTGTCGCTGCAATCAAAAGGAATTGGTAGAAGTTCAAAAAGTTAGTTATAGCTTAGAATTGAGATCATCCTATTGTGGTTGTTTCAACCAGTGAGATGTTTGCAAGATGTTCTATTTGCTCATCTGACTTTAACATAGCTGGTGGAGGCCGAAGTGATGTTGCTACCCATGTGAAAGGAAAGGAAAACGCCATAGAGATATGGCAAGGGCTATATAGTACTTCATCAAGGTCAGTAACAGCCTTCTTTAGACCCCAGGCTTCACAGAGTGTTATCAAAGCTGAGGCTTGTGGTCTTCATTTGTTGTTGAGCACAACCTTGCCTTCAATGCTAGTGACCATGCAATTAAGGGAGGCTTTTACCATTTCTGGGGTGGTCGACACAACTTGTCATAACTTTTTTGTTTCCTTCTCAATGTAGGTGAATTTTTATCAAGATGCAGTGTATTGAATGTGCTTTCTTTTGATATGCTCAGATTTTGCATATCTACTACCTAGGTGAAGTTATGGATCCCAACTCAGTATCAGGGGCAAATATTCTAACTCATGGCCACTTAGTCCTAACCACTTCCCACTTAGGAAGTGCTCATAGAAGTGCAAAGTGAATGGCTAAAAATATCATTAGCACAACAACTGAATTTTAAGAGAGGTCAACCTGAAGTTCTAAACATGGTATGTATATCCTTATGCATACCTCCACCATGGATGCACTTAAACATGTTTTAGCCATTCACTTTACAGAGCAGAGATAGGGCTTTCAAATGATATATTAAAATCTTGTATACATTAAAAAATGAGCAAGTGAGAATATTTCCAGATTCGGAAACTGATTTTCAGGAGAAGCCATGAAAAGTGGGTGTTTTTTTTGTTGTATTTTTTGGTAAAAATCGAAATGATGACGGTTGCCTGACAGAATGCGCAGATCATGTGATGACAACACAGGGCTGCGTGGTAACTATGGTAAAATTGGAAGCTTACTGAGAGCTTCATTTAGAGTCCTTTTCCAGACTTCTATCATGAACGGTTAGGGAGATACGCTTACCTTTGGCAGGAGTGCCGTCTTCAAGATACAAACGGTATTTTCTATGTAGCTTGATAATGTGAAATAGCATGCACAAAAAGGTGCATAACTTCATAATGGAGCATTGAAATGCTCTGAAACTTGAAACATAACAACAACTACATGCATCAAGGTATAGAATAGAGCAATAAAAGTGTTGTTGTTTTTAATCATAAAAAAAAAAATAGTAAAAGCCTGCTTCCTCGAAAAATGTTCCCAGACTCTGAAGTAGCAAAAAGGTTTGCTGGCTGTACTAAGACTGCAGCAATCATCAAGGGAACATTAGCACCTCACTATTCTGATTGGATGTTGGAAAACCAGAAAAAGAGTGGTCCATTTTCAGTGCTGATGGATGAATCCAATGACAAGATGGATGAATCCAATGATAAGATGGATAAATCTTGTATAATTGTAATCAGATTCCTTGATCATGATGATATATACTGGAACAAGATTTTTAGACAGACACTCCAACTTTTCAAAATTGAAATCCGGGACATTGACCACACCCACCATGAATATAATTAAATTTTAAATTGTTTGAAGTGTAGAGTAACATTGCATAGAAAATCATTTTTGGCATAGAAATGTTTGTGGCTTGTTGGCGGAGGAAAATCCAGCTGCCACCTGACAGTCAGAGCTGTTAAGTGAAGCGCTGACTTGTGTAGGGGCCTGGTGTGGCAGCTGCTAAGGAGGAGCCTTTAGTCTCACAGAGCGGAGGAAAATCCAGTGACAGTCAGAGTTGTGAAGTGAAGCGCTGACTTGTGTAGGGCCTGGTGTAGCAGCTGCTAAGGAGGAGCCTTTAGTCTCACAGTGCTGTGCCAGTTGTAAATTGACTAATCCAGCATTTCCGGGACAAACACCAAATCCGTGCGGGACACATTTTATAAGTGCAAATCCGGGACCGTCCCGGAGCTTCCGGGACAGTTGGAGGGTATGCTATTGTCAATATTGGCACTGCTAGGAATCTGTTTGATGCTTTGAAGTCTTCTTTGTCTAAGAAAGGGTTAAATTTTGAGAAGTGCATTAGCCACATACCACCAACGTTATGAAGGGGGTGAGATCTGGTGTCCAAAAGTTGATAAAAAGCAAGTTTCCAAAGTTATTTGATGTTGGTTGCATTTGTCACTTGACTGATTTAACCATTAAAGCTGGCACGAACACTCGTCCAGTTGACATTGATCAACTTTTTGTCGACATATTTTTTCTTCTTTTCCCCATAGCAGCAAAGCAAGAATTCGTGGCATTCTTTCTTTTCTACTACTGAGCCTGAAACAATCCTTAAGCATTGTACTACCAGATGGTTGAGTCTTCTTTGCTGTGTAGATAGGTAGCTACATCTCTCAGTTTGATGGTTTTAAGGTGGTCTTGTGATGAGTCTGAGCATTATAGATTCATTGGAAAACCCTTTAGCTAAACCTACTTATTGTACATTCTTACTTCTATTGGATAAATTCAACAGAATATTTCAAAATTCTACTGAAAACACTACCTGTCAATTATATAGTGAAATGAGTATATAGTGAAATGAGCAGGTTAGTTCGTCAAATCTGTTGAAAGCTGATGTAATCAAAGCAGCCGAATATAACCTCAGCACTGTTAAGGGGGTCCACTACCCCAAAAAACCAAAAAACCAAAAAAACCACAACTTCTCTCTGCTTCAGAATTTTTATTTGAAATCTTGTATGATGTGTACCTATACACAGACCTACCTTCTGGTGCTGTGCCAACTACCCAGCTACAACTGATCCGGACTTAGTGAACATTTAAGATTTCACGAGGACGGTCATATTTGGAGACAAATTTACTTTGGGATTTCACAACTTACCACAGGGGAAATTACAAAGTATGAAACACAATATAACATTGAGTTTTTTTAAAATAGTGTGATCATGGACTTTAAAAACTATTGCAATATCTTGGTAGCATTTTCATTGTTTTTTTGTACCTGTTGACATCATACTTGCTTAAAATTAAAAACAGAGAATGTCATCTTGTAGCTCTCATTGAGAGGAAACAGAATTTATATAATTTTTTCTGATTACTCCAAATATGAAGCAGGGAGAACCGTCCTTGGCTCAAAAAAACACCTTTTTTGGGACAGGCATTTTAAGGACTAGTATAGTATTTCAATGGTTGAACTGACCATACCATTAAAAAAACACCAAAAGTGGTATACATAATTATACATGCTAGAAAAATCAAGAATAGGGAGGGGAAGTTTGGTCTGTCCTATATAGGCCGCTTCCTAGGGGGATGACCAGAATCACTGGTTTGCTTCCCTTGTCGGTCTCCGCGGCCATTGAAACTCACTATTACGTGAAGCATCTTATTCGCAAATTGGGAGTACTCAAGTTAGTATAAGTCCAGAATGGAGCATCCAAATCTTCTCCAATTTGGAAGGCAGCATCTTGCATGTACTGTCATCATAGGAAAAACCAAAAAAACCAAAAAAAAGTTTTTTGGGGTAGTCGACCACTTTTAGCAAAGATTGGTCAGCTTTCTGTTGAAAATTTAGGGGTTGGTGATGGTACTTGGGCTCTTATCACACAGATGGAAGAGGAGCTGACATCAAGCCCTTCTATACATCTATACGTAACTTTTTATGTAGCAAAAGATGTTAAAAATATTTCCCTTGGAGATTCTCTTTTGAAGGATTTGGTGATTATTAATCCTGCATCCACATGCACTTATGAATTCAGCACAGTGAGAACTCGAGCCAAGCGCTTTCCTAAACTTGGTTGGCTTAGCAGTCTTCTTACTTAGGGAGGAGTTTATGGATTTGTGCTTATCACCAGGTGAACACCCATCTGTCCAAAAGTACAAAGCAGCAGATAAAACATGGAAACCTCGGGCGGGAATGTTTTTGTGGGAAGTGGGGAAAATGAAAACTCTTGATGGAAATGAGAGATTTCCCTTGTTGACAAAGGTAATGGCTGGACTCCTGTTTCAAATGGAGACTCTGAGAGGGGTTTTTCAATTTTGAGAAAGATCAATACGGATCAGAGGCCTATATAGCTTGAAGCAGGAAACCCTGATGGCTTAGACGACCATAAAGTTCAATACCAACAATGACTGTTATGAGTCTTGCTTCAGTGATGAACTTCTTACAAAATGCAAGAAAGCAACATGCTTAGCTGTCAAGGACTCTCAGAAGCCTGCTGATGATAACTTTGAAGGTGAACAACTAGAAGATGAACAGTTGTAACTGCACAGCACTGAGCTAGCTACTAGCCACTGTATTGTTTGTTACTATTTTTAGCATGATATCACTAAAATGGCATCATTTGGGGTGTGGTCTTTGTCAAGGAAAGAAATTGCGAAAGGTTGGCACCTATGATATTGCTAAGGTTGGAAGAATTGGAGAAACAAGTGGAATGTAAGCAGACAAGGATCGAAGTTTGGGGGAGAAATCCAAATCAGTTGGGGATTGTAGAGGAAGTCGAACCAGACGGTAAGGAAGTTAAAACAGAGAAGGTGGTAAAGGACATAGGACAAACAAAGTCTGTGATGGATGGAGGCAATATATTATATGAGGATATTACGAAAGGAAGAAGAAATTTTTCAGGATGTCCTGAGCTATCTGGTAGGCAGGCCAATTATCATGAGAAAGAGAAGAGAGTTTATGGGGAAATGCAGCGTATATGGTGCATGGGGTGAATCAGCAGCGGCAAGTGAAGTGTCTCCAACATGTAAAACACCAGGAGAAGGCACGCAGGGAGAGAAGTCGATATGGAAAAGGGGTGATGGGAAGCGGTGGGAGTGGGAATGGATGCCAGGAGGAAGAGTCAAGTGGAACGACATGTTCACCGCAGCTTGGCTGCTGGAGGGAGATCCTCCAGCAGTAAACACAGAGCGGGTCGGAGAGAAGCAAGGACCATCAAGTGGGGGAGCAGCAGGAGGAGAGTCATCCACAGGGAAGGCACCTGTTAGCCAAATAGAATATGTCAAAGATCTCAGTTGTGAGTGAAAAAAGTTTGTTAAGGAGGGTGACGGGTGGGAGAGGGACCAAAGATAGAGAAATTGGGTGGCTGAGTGTGGTGCTTGTTAATGGTAGAGGATGGTGGTCTAGAGAGGTGGATTTGAAGGTAGTGTTGGGAACGAAGTAGTTTTATGTGCTGGGATTAGCGGAGACATTTTTGCAGAAGGAGGACGAGGTGAGCGTGGCAGGATATGAGTGGTATGGTGTCAGAGAATCCTCTAACTAGGGAAGTCCTGAATGGAACTCTGACTGGAGAAGCACTAAAAAAATCAAAAGAGAACAATTACCAAGCTAATTGGATTGAACAGACATATGAATGCCAAGGAGAACTAACCACTGTGGTTAACAAAACCACAGAGGGTTGAATGAAGCAAATGTGTACATAACAATCAGACTCACTGGACCAAGAACGTGGAGACAGCTCATTGAACTGTGGGTCTCCATAGAGATGGATGATGTCAGTCTGAAGGGGGGGGGGGGGATTTAGGAGGGGTTAACTCTGTTAAGTATAAGAGAGTGAACTAAGAACTGAATACTGGAAGTGTCGTGTTTGAATATTGTCATTGCCAGTTTGGCTATTCAGTTTCTTTAATATATACTAATCGCTTTCAAGAAGGTTATACAGTAACCTGGTGGTGATTGATTTCGGCTTGGACTAAGGTTTCTAGTGGGATGGCTAGAAACAGGGTCTAGGCGTCGGGTGGAAAATGGACCCTGATCCAAGTGGACGGTTCCATCACATACGGCGCAGGAATAGAGAGGGTGGCAGGCGGGGAAGTGGAGGTGTGGGAATTCTGGTGCATGAGAGAGTTTGGATTCTAGGGCGAGGAAGTCGAGAGAAGGTTTGCTGTGGGCGGAGTTGAGCAGAGCAGGGAGAAGAAAAACTATGGTAGAGGTAGTAGTGTATATAAACCCAGAAGGAGTGAGATTGAGAGAGACGGAGGGATTGTTTGAGGTATTGCAGGAGGATGTGGTGAAGTATGAAGAGAAAAGTATGAAGAGAAAAGTTTCGATGTTGTAGGTGGACTTCAATGCAAAGATTGGATTAGGAGTGTGGAGGACAACCCAAACAGTATTGGAAGGAGGTTGTTGGAGTTGGTTAGGGTTGGAGGTCTGGTTGTAAGGAACGAGTTGCAGTGCTGGGAGGGTAAGTGGACGTGGGAATGTGGGGAGAGAAAGTCGGTCATAGATTATGTTGTTTAGTGAGGTCATGGATGTAGCTAAGGTGGTAGTTGAGGACTCAGGCAAGCTGGATATACTATTAGTAAAGAGAAGAGGAAGAGAACTATCAAGAAGATTAGAGAGCTGGGTGGGACTAGTTGTAAGCTGTTTTGAAATGATTTAAGAGCAAAGAGGAAGGAGAGAAGGATAAAAGGAGTGAAAGGTGATGAGGGAAGGATGGTGGTGGAGGAAGGCGGGGTGTTGGAGGTGATGGCAAAACACTGGGAAGAGCTGGGGAGGAAAAAAGAGGATGCCCTAGTACCAGAATTAGTGATAGGAGATGTGAGTGGGCATGAGTTGGGTATATGTGAAGAAGAAAGTTGAGAAGAAGTAGTAGAGGTAATGAAGTGTTTGAAGAGAGGAAAGGCACCAGGCCCTGATGGGATGTTTAATGAGATGCTGATGTATGGAGGTAGAAGGTTGGTGGAGGTGATAGCGCAGGTGATGAGGATCGAGTATACTGCCCAGTGGACTGGAAGAGGAGTTTGCTAGTACCTATCCACAAAGATGGCCACAAGGATGGCTACAAGGACGAAGTAGGGAATTATAGGTAATTGCATGTTTTAGTGTGGTGAAGGTGTTTGCGAGAGTGTTGGCGAGGAGGTTGGGAGTGTTTGCTGAGGATAGAATTTTGACGGAAGCACAAGTAGGATTTAGGAGTCGTAGGAGATGTTCGACCAGTGGTTGGTGTTAGGAGGAGTTTGTGAAGTGCGAGAAGAAAAATTCATATCTGGCTTTCCTGGACATAAGTAAGGCATATCACAGTGTGTGGAGGGAGGGACTGTGGCAGAAGTTGAGGCAGTATGGAGTAGAGGAGAAACTTGTGAGGACATGTGTAGGATTGTATAGTGGGGTGGAGACGACGGTGATATTGAGCGGAAGGAGGTCCAAGTGATTCGCTGTGGAAAATAGACCTAGGCAGGGATGTCCATTGTCTCCACTTCTTTTCAATATTTATTTGATGGGAATGGCAGAGGAGTTGGGGAGAGCTGATCTAGGAGTCATAGTGGAAGGCTGTTGGTGTGGGACACTTATGTATGCAGATGATGTTGTTCTGGCAGACTCAGAGGTGGAACTGCTTGAATGTGGTACATGTTTATGTGTTAAGATGAAGTTTAATAGAAAGAAGAGTAAGGTCATGGCAGTAGGGAAGAAGGAAGCAGGAGTGAATTGGAGGATTTGGTGAGGAGATATTGGAAGAGGGCAAAGAATTCAAGTACTTCGGACTGTGGTTTGATAAGAAGCTAAGGGGTAATTTCAGTTTAGAGAAGATGGCAAAGAAGGCTATGAATTGGAGGATTTGGTTGGAAAGGTGGCATGGATGAGTAAAGTGAATGGGCATGTGGAAGTAGACAGGAAGAATGATGTGGGAGCTTCTAGTGATACCTAGTATCGAGCATGCAGCCAAAGTGTGGTGGACAGGAGGACGGAATGCTTGCAAGAAGTTGGAGCAGCACATGAGAGTGGGTAGGAGACTGTTGGGGGCAAGTAGTACAGTAGCAGGAGTGGCAGTACGGGGAGATATGGGGTGGAGGAAGCTAGAGGAGAGGAGGGAAGAGATAAAGGTTTCGTTTGGTAAGAGATTTGATGTATTTGAACAGAGCAGATTGGTAAAAAATAGTTGTAAATAACTAAGAGAGGTTGGAGGAATCGGATGGTGGGAAGAATATGAGATCTTGAGGAGAAAATTCGAGGTAAACAATGAGGTGGGGTCAGTACATCAGTGGAAGGGGAAAATGAAGATGAGAAATGAGAAGGATTGGGAGGAGGAAGTAAACAGAAAAACGCTGATGTTTTATAAATTGGCAAAGAATGTTGCATGGGTGGAGAGGTATGTCAGGTCCATGCATGGTAAAGAAGGAGTGGGGTTGCAATTGATTTAGTGTTAGTTACTTTTACATAGTTTCGCATTGTGTTGTAGTATATGTGGTGACCTTAACAGGCTCAGCAGTATCAAGATTAAATCAGTCGTTCTGCAACCAATTTTGATATGACATCACACAGGAAACTATGATTTGGGCCACTATATTCGGTCTAGCTTAGTACTGCTCGGTTGCTCACAGAATGGCCAGCTATAATTGGCATAGCCACCTTTGGTACAAAAGTAACTTCTGTCCAGTTATTTTTTTCTGTATTTGTTTGCTTTTATGATACCCAGAACACAGTTACTCGTCATCTGTTGGTTGCTAACTCATTTCCAGAATACACACATTTAGTGTAGGTAAATTTTAGCTCATAGCTCATATTTTTATATGGAATCTGATGTCAGAAAATATATTTCACATAAAAATATTACAGGATATTGATGATTTAAAATGCTGAGTCCCACCCCAGTGCAGTACAAAAATAAATAATAGTAATTGAGGTAAGATGACTTGTACTGTAATAAATACTATGACACACATATCTGATAAACATTAATCCTGCACAAACTGTCGTAAGCCTTACTGATGTCTAGAAAAGCTAGGTAAGACGATCGATCCCCTTACCCTTTTCCAAATCTCACAAAAAACCTTAGGACCCAACTGGTCTGCGCATCTCTTCCTTCTGGAACCACCCTGTGCCTCCGTGAATTCTCACAAACCTCCCTAACCTTGCCACCTTTGCTACATAATACCCACTCATATCCCTGTATAAATTCCAGGGCCGGATCCAGGGGGGGGGGGTTGTGGGGGTTGCAACCCCCCCTTTTGAGGTATTGATCATGCATGTGACATGTATGATCAACACTTCAAATCCCTTACTACATGTAACTAGGTAACTACACCAGCCAAAGAATGCAGTTAAAATTCCGCAGTTATGACTTGTACTTACTTCGTGTATACATACAAGTGTAAAATGTATTATAATAATCAGGGTTTCATAAAGGGGGCAGGGAAGGGAAGCAAACCAACCTTACCCTTACTGAAATATCCCATTCACTAATTCCAATTACAGCACACTACTTTTCAACTTGAAAACTTCTAAAATCTCTTCAAATGAGACATATTTCTGGTACTTCAACAGTTATCTTCAGAACATATAGTTTCCCTCCCCTTCCAGAATATAATGCATAAATTACTCAATTGATATGAATGATGGACTGAGGATTTGAGGATTTGGAATCTATCGCAGGTTGTCCATATGCCTGGCCTGCCCCACTCACTGGGCGCTAGTGTAGAATGCTAGGTAATTGCTAGCTAATTTACGTAAGATCTTTAGGAATCCAACTGCTTGCAAGTTAGATGATCTGGACATTCATCTTCGAAACGATGCACCTTGGCAAATGAATAGTTGGAGGGAGGGGCAATCCTCATCATGGAGCAAACATAGCAAAGCAAAAAAAAAGTAGCAGTTCATACTCTGCTGCTGAAAATTGTAGCTAACTTTCTGTAATCTTTCTTGAAGTAGAAGTTAGTCTTGTTCAGCATACAAGATTGCTCTGGTGTATTGGCTTCAGGTTCAAAGTTCATTTTTCCCCTTTTTTTCTTCTTTTTTTTTCCTTTTCTTTTTTTCTTTTTTTTCCTTTTTTTTCCTTTTCTTTCTTTTCTTTTTTTAAATGCAATTTTTTGTGTGACTAATACAATGAATAAAGTTAGATGACCCAAAGTTAATATTTTTTAACGAAAGCAAGTTCAATTGGTTGACGATATCGCGTGCGCTGTTTATTTTTTTAATTTTTTTTTACAGCAGCGCCTCTAAATGGGCAATGAATAAATTTAAAATACTATGTATATACATATTATAATGTGTAAGCAAATTTGAGAATCAATCATTCTACAGCAATCTTTGAGATGCTTGGCGAAACTGTGCAATTCTGAAGGTGATATATATATCCTGCTTGATCACCACAGAATTTACACACACATATTGGATGAGGAGTATGAAAAGAAGAATTTGTACACAATTTGAAGTGGAAACCATGACACGAGTATCTTGTAATTGCATGACGATTATCCCTATTTCCTTTACTCCATTCCCTATTTACCATGCCTACTGATTGATAAAACTCAAGAGGGATGGCACAAATCTTCTCAGTGTATGAACGGAAATGGGAGGCTAAAGCAGGAGTGAGCTTTAAGGCAGGGATAGATAAATACAGGTTCTGAGTGAGAGGCTCCTCATGACAAAGGGACAGCACCAGCCTATTCTTGGTGTTTGCAGGTAGACCCAAACATTTCTTCAGCTATGTTGTTTTCACTATCTATGATCTGAAAATCTCTTTCCTTCAGATGCTTCTTTCCTTCAGATGCTATTTATTGCCCCTACCCAGTACCGTATTATCCATAAGGCTGACTAGGCTGAAGCCTAGGGGCCCACCAAGAGCAGGGGCCCACCAAAAACATGGGCCCTGCAACATTATTTCTTATAGGCAGGCTCTTCCCACTTCGCGCAAGATATAAAATTTGAGTTATTGGCACTAAGATATAGCACACCTTATTACTTTCAAAATAGTTTAAGATGTATCATCATAGCTAGTTGGTTTGCTGAGCTATGACCAATCTAACACAAGGCCTTTCAATGTTTACTTACGGCGCCAATTTCGATTTCTGTAATCTTCCGCATTACGCGATTTTGAGGTAGCACGTGATTCTACAAGATACGCCCTTCATAATTCGTGGAGAAAAGTAACACTTCTTGGAGGAGCTTTTCTTCTCTTCCACGGCGCAGCCCGGGACTTAGAACTCCACTAGAGCAAAAACAAATTCGAGCCTTCATGAAACAAGCAGCTATTCTTAGAAGGAAAAGCAGTTGAGAGATTTTACTAGCTGTGTTGAACCACCAACTGTAACTTTTTTGTTTAACTTGTTTTCTAGCTCACAGTTGGCCTTTGTTTAACTTGTTTTCTAAGAAGCCCACAGTTAGCCTTTGTTTAACTTGTTTTCTAGCCCACAGTTAGCCTTTATTTAACTTGTTTTCTAGCCCACAGTTAGCTTGTTTTCTAGCCCACAGTTAAACTTGTTTTCTAACCCACAGTTGGCCTTTATTTAACTTGTTTTCTAGCCCATTTTTTTCTAGCCCACAGTAGCCTTTATATATTTATCCCATAGTTAGTGTTTAGTTTCTAGCCCATAGTTAACTTGTTTCTAGCCTACAGTTACTATTTATTAAACTTAGTTTCAGTTCAGCAGTAAGCCGGCTACTTGTCCTAACCCAGTTTTCTTTATCTTTTGTTGTTGTTAGAACTAAGTATTATTAGATACCTAAAAATATAAAGTAGGACAAGAATAATAATTATACAGTGTTGCAACAACATTGGTTAAAGAGGCCTATTGTTGCATGATCTACTGTTATGTCCCTCCTTTCTGCAGATCGTACAAGTGCATTTCTTGGCAGAGGGAAGATAATCCTCTTTATTCTGATTACCAGTTGGTGAGGAGGGAGTGCTGGGACAGCTGGCAAAGGACAGGTACTATCCTTCTCATCTTCAGGACAAAATTGTTGGTACAAATACCACTGTATCTCAGCTGACATTGGTTTTGGATGAATAACTGCTGGAAGATCTTCATCATCAGGAGTCCAAGGAGCTTTTAATAGGTTGAGTGAGTGCTCAGAGGTGTCAGAATGTGTTTTTATTACCACAACCCGTGGGATTACCAAGTCAAAGTGAAAGTGAGAGAACTTTTATACCGACGACCTTCATTTCTCAGCAAAAAAGTAGGTCCAGTCATACGTCGGCACAATGGTGGTCCCATCCACCCTAGACACTAGCTGTGGTATATTGCACACAGCACAATCCTCAACTACTTGTGCAATACCCATCAATCTGCAAATCTTTGTACTACGGTATAATCGTTTGACTAATCCAAAGCACCAATCAGGTGCAAACTTGGTATGCCGTACGACAAGAAAGGACAAGGTGACTTTGGTATGTCTTCCTGTCAAGCACCGCCACAAAAGATATTATACCATGCAACTATTTTTGTTCTGACCGGTACAATTATCAACATGCAGGAAGACTTCTTTTTCACCAAGGCCATGATGTTGGAAAAAATAGCGAAGCTGACTGACAATTACATTTGCTCCTTTTCCACAGTTTCCAGCCTCATCAGTTAGAAAGTTAGCAATTAACACCAAAAATGCTACACTTTCGTGGTGTGAGGAAGAAGATAGGCCCAGGCTGGAGTGGATCGGAAGGGTAATGCACTTGCTGTGCATAATCAAAACTGTAATGCACCTTGATGTTGTTTGAATTTGCTGCAATTTGGGATTGAGGTTGTGGGGGTAAAAATTTTTGGTGAAGTACTCCCGGGCTTCTCGCCGGCACTCATTACAGGTGGTTTTGTACAACGACCTTTCCAGCTGCACAATTCAAAGGTGCTCTTCTGCTGCTTTGATAATTTCTCCACATCAGGACAGTTAGCACTCGGAGGATAGCTGTACTGTTCTGTTGGCATTGCCAGCACAAGTCAGACATAGGCTTCATAATAATAAATGATGGAAGCTGTGACTGCCAGAGCTTATTGAAGGTGGAGTATGCAGCAGGACATGCACAGGGTGTGGAGTCAGCAGCTTCAAATACACCCTCTAGATCCCTCTCTTGGACACGTTAGAAGGTAGCAGCTTGATGTCAGATCTGCTATAACCTGGTATGCGACTAGGAAGGAGGAGGCCATTCTGATCAGCATAGTTTAGTAAGAACCTGACAACAAACTCTACCGAAGCAAATGCAAGGGCATTGTGAGGAAGACGCCTGGTGTTTCCATGGACACGTGGTGCAAGCCCATTGTCCTTGAAGTGCGTCACCAAGTTCTTTATTCATTTCTCACCAACAGTGTGAAGGAAATGAAACATGGAAGGATACACTGGTTGCCTCTGATGGTAATATGGTGTAATTTTTCTGTCGACTCAACAGTGAATGCCGGGAGTTTACAGCAACCATCTCCATCGAATTTGAGGTAGCCATGAGCTGCCCAAGCAAGACCATGTCCAACTCATTATGTGTCAGGGAATTGCAGTGTGAGCGAAAATCGAAGACGTGCTGTAAGAAAAATTGGAGTGAGCAACTTTTCCCATCATGAGGACGACAACCACATCCAGCATCCAAGAAATCTCCAACTTGCTTATTTTCCTCTATGTCGGAAAGTGTTGGTTCGACGACATCAATCATGTGAAGATTCCAGGGCTTCACTCACCTGCTCATTACGGTCCAAATCTTACTCCTCAATTTCTTCATCCTCACTGATTTCCTCCTCCACACCCATCTCGCCAACCTCTACCACTCTGCTACTGCACAAAAGTTCCGTCTCTGTAAATAGTATGCACACAGATGTACTATAATTCCAACACATTACTCCTAAATACAAATTTTTGTCGTTACAGTGTCTTCACTAAAATTACCATGATTTGCTGCTCCAGTCACATCATCACTGTCCATTTCTCCTTCAAAAGGAGTGTCGAAGTAGTCTTGTAAAGCATCCAGCAAATGTTGTTGGTCTTTCTCACAAAAGTGAAGCAAAGCATTTACAGCTCTATATAGCAGCTTCTCGACACTAGTTTGAGAAGTTATTCTGCAGCTGTTGTTGCTGTTGCTGTGGTAACGTGTCATAAGGCATGCGGGTACCTCCCATACTTCCACGTGCGCATAGTATTCTTCCGTGGCAGTTAATTATTATTATTTTATTTTTTAACGGTTTAATTTAGATTTTAGTATAGTTTAAGTAAAAGGCGTATCATTTATATATATTGTGTGTGTGTGTGCGTGCGTGGTGTGTATGTGTGTGTGGGCGGTGTTCTATTTAATTGTGTCAATCTTGGCTAAAAAACAAACAAACAAAACAAAAAAAACACTAACTAAAAGTTCCAACGCACCAACGAAACAATAGCGACAAAAAGACAGCAGCAAAAACAAAACAAGACAAAAACTGCAAAAACCACAAACAACAACAACAAAAGTCCAAAATCAAACGACACCATCCACACAATCTATCGGTTACGTGTCAAGAAGTCTGAGTCCGAGTTTTCTGAGGCCACGCTCGGCATGAAGCAGACGCTTTTAGTCATCAAACTTCACAGAAAGTTAGGTAAAAGATAATAGATACCTATAAGCTAATAAAAAGGATTTTATAAAATTTTGCCCTCAGCACTGTTTTAGGTTGTATCTCAATTTCAATATCTGCACGAAGTGGGCCCTTTTCTGCAGAGCTTATAACAATAGTGTTAAATGTTACTGGATACGGTAAACGCTCCCCGCGCGTCACTGAAAATAATTTATTGGAAATCTCTTTGATACGAGAGGCGCATAAAGGGGGGGCCCAAAGAAGCTCGAAGCCTAGGGGCCCTGCCATGGGTTAATACGGCACTTCCCCTACCCAGATGAAACTGGTTAGGTACAGCCTTGAGACTAGCAGATCTTGTAGTGAATAAGTTTGTGGTGCGTGAGATTCATCTGTATGCTTATGTCCAAGAAAGCCATAGCATAAGTAAAGGACATTCACAGGCCGCGCAGACCAGCGCAATCATTAATTACTTTTTCCGCCTGGCATGTAATACGCTCTAGACCTTCCCTGCTGACGGTTAATTAGCCAGCCAACCTGGCAGGACTTCGCATTGTGGCAGTAGATTATAGGCATTTATGAAAGAATGACTTACTATCATGTTCATAAACTCTAGTGTCATAAATTCAAGTTGACTAGTTTTTCTGTCATCTTAAATGTGCTATATTCCTGCTTCTTTTTAACAGCCGTGTTAGAAACCCTTTTGGCGAACTTTGACCTCTACGGGACATCAAACGCTACGGATCTCCGGTATTTAGCCCCTAAGGCCTAAGCGGTAAATCTTGCAGTCTGCCCTGCCCTCACAATCAATTGACCTGTGTAATGATCCCCGCCCCTAGTAGATTTGGGTTATTATATTAAAACTCGTTGAGTCCGTCCACAATACATAGTTGGCAGTACAAGGAGTTCTGAAGAGAAGTTCGGCAGTAATGAGTACCTACGCCTGCGGTTGCACTAACGAAACTGATCAAGGTATGTTGCCTAATCATGCTCCCAAACGTTGTGGATTTAGTTGACTGAGCTACCTTGCAGATGTGACCAATCTCGACGATGAGGAGAAATCATTTTCCAAAGAGGAAGGGTGGAAGATACTCAAGAAGGACGATGAGCTCGAAATTTGGAGAAAGGACGACCACCTTAACCCTATACACTTGGTGAAGGTGAGCAACATAGCATATTATTCTCTGTAGCTTGCCAAGAACTTTCCTTTTCACAGGGCATGGTTGTTAGCTGCTATGTTGAGGGCAGTGGACTGGCTGGCCTAGCTATGGCAGCCGATTAAAAAAAAGTTCAATGTTCATTTCAATAGTTGTGCAGTGTTTAGTGCCAGTTGAGAGAGTTGTGTGGGAATGACTGCACTACTTAATAATATAATAATATAATAATGTTTTTCAGCATAACATGACAAATACTCAGTTATGAGATGATATAATTATAGTGATATATAATTGATGTATTGAATGATGATGGCTTACCAGCTCTGTCATTGGCAGCCATGATTACTTAGTACTTGCATGGGCATATAGAGTGATAGGTACATGGGTTTGATGAGTTAAACTGTGAGGTGAAGTGTGACCAAAGATAATCATAGCTCAAAGCTGTTCCTGAATTCAGGTTTCCCCCTGGGAAAAAAGAACAAACCTAATCGTTCTTGTTGCTCATTATTTTAGTATCTGAATTACTAATTATGACATCATCAAGTGGTCACTATGTAGCCAGGTCTCTCTTTCAACTTCTGGGTGTGGCACTTATATACATGACCTGACCAATACTTCCTCCTTCTCAGTGTGGCTGAAAGACAAGCTCTACCTTGTAATATGTGAGTTACAATCCATGTAAAGATGGACGTAATGATCAGCCATACATTGAAGGGCTTCCTAGCAGGTGAACCTGAGAAGCTTGTTTGCCAAACAACCTTTTTACTCAGTGGATTATCGCTGGTCCCTCTGAAGGAACTTCTTACTGTGGTACGTGTTGGAATGCTCATAGCCTTTGTGGTCTGACTGGCTCAGGACTTCCCCTATTCCCAGTCTGAGGTATCAAGCTGCCAGGTGAGTGGCTTGATGAGGTCTGGACTATAGAGAATGTGCTTCTTGCTATAGCCACTCCTTCATATGTCTGAGCTCTGGTCAATCCTATCTTCATAGGTTATTGGTGAGATCGGTGAGCAGAGCTGCAAGATTTAGTATGAAGAAGCGATAATAACCAATAATTCCTGGGAAAGCTCGCACATTTTTCTCGGTCTCTTGGGCTGTCCACTGCTGGTTTGCTGCGAACTTGGATTGCTCATTGGACTGTCCCCCTAACCACTTGGTGTCCTACATAGGTGCAGTGGGAAGCCCCGAACTGACACTTCCTGGCCATCACAGTTAGCACGCCTCCCTTAACACGCCTCCCTTATCCGAATGAATGTCACTCATAGATGATGGAGATGAACCTGCTTCACTAAATATGACCGGACCTTCAAGAGATCCTGCACATTCAGCTGGTGTATAAGCCTCTTGAAGGTTGCAGGTGCTCCGCTGAATGGCATGACTACAGACCAAACAAGAGTGTCATAGGTTCTTTTCTCCCATCCTCTATTAGCTTGCCAGTCTGAGTGAGGTCAAGTGTCAAGATGCCCTTTGCCTGACCAAGTCAATCAATGAGGTCATTCATGTGTGGTGTGGGGCCTGTGTCCAATTCTGTCACTCCATTCAGGCACCTATAGTCCACACAGAGTCTCAATGGGCCATCCTTGTTCTTGAAGAGAAAAAAGGGAAGAAAAAAATGCCCAGAAATTTGACAATCAAAGTGACTCTGTGGTGCTCCAGATATTCCTGGGATCATCTACAGAGGGCCAGAGTTCAAAGTTGTTGCCCACCTAGTCCTAGCCCTAGGCAGTGTTAGGTGAGCAAAGGATTTGGAGTTGGACTTCCCGAGATGATCACGGGATTGTTCACTTACCGATGTAAGTCCACACGGAGGCCATCCTTGTTCTTGAAGAGAAAAAAGGGAAGAAAAAAATGCCCAGAAATTTGACAATCAAAGTGACTCTGTGGTGCTCCAGATATTCCTGGGATCATCTACAGAGGGCCAGAGTTCAAAGTTGTTGCCCACCTAGTCCTAGCCCTAGGCAGTGTTAGGTGAGCAAAGGATTTGGAGTTGGACTTCCCGAGATGATCACGAGATTGTTCACTTACCGATGTGGATTTTGCGGATGATTGAATGTGGAAGATGACGGGCTTGCGAAGAATGAACTTGTGCGTGGTCTGATGGAAGGATTGGTGATTGGAAGCAAAGACAACTGGGACAGGGAACATAATGGAAGACACACACAGTTGATGTACAGTGCATTGCAAGGCATCCCAACAAGTGCAGAAGTGCTATCACAACATATACACCAAGACAGACTTCTTAGAGTCTTCAACCACAAGAGACCTAACAGATACCAACCTTGGTAATTCGCTGCCACAAGAGTCTCTCCCTGACTTCTTCTAGCTAAACCACAAGCTTGACAAGAGAGTTTTAGATCTTAGTAGCTTATATTAAAACAACAGTCAGAGTAGCAGAATATGGAGATGGACTAAGCCTAGACTGCAGAGGGGTTACCCTTGCAGCCAGGCTTTCACAGTTGATAACAGTGTGAGAGTAGTAGAATTACTATAATATAGTAATTCTACTACTGTAGGGACATGTCCCTACAGGTCCTTATCTAAGAGTGTGAGATGATATCATGATTGGTCCTATGTGTTGATAGTAAGTCTGACGTCATGAGTTCTGGTTGTCCTGTATGTTGATAGTCTGAAGTCATGAGTTCTAGCTCTATTTATAAATTCTATCTAGCTCTATTTATAAATTCGATTTATAGTTTAACCTTTGCAGGGCTGCTCTGCAGCCAGTCAGGGCTGAAGCCTGACACAGACTACATGACGTGTACCTGGCACAGTTCCACTACTGGACTTGGGGCTTGGTTAATAGATTTCCCCAGACATGAATCCTGACTTCGCTAAGAATATTCTTCAAATGGTTTCCAACTGCCCTTGACATAAGAGAAGAACAACAGTGGATTAGGGTGGAATGTCAGTGATGTAGGATCACCTTCTCTACTGCACTAGCATAGAGGTGGTCTAGGGTGGAAGGTCAGTGATGTAAGACCACCTTGAACTCTAGTAGGAGACAAAAAAGTTACGGTTCCATACCAGTTCCAGTTCCAACACTAATGTTACGATGTCAGAGAAATTTGCAACGTGGAATCAACACATTAAAAAATCCGATGAATCGCATAACAAACACCATTATGTTTACGTTTCCAATTTTTCAATCTTGCGCTTTTTTATAAATGTGTGCCATGTGTTGATGCGTACAAGGGGTGGGTGCTGCAGTTGTTTACAACAAGCTAAATCTAGCGAGTGTTTTTTTGTTCCACTTTGGTTCTTATTCCCAGATGTCATTTTGCCCATCAAGAAGAAGTTTATTGCTGACTGAAGTAAGTATTAGTTATTTCTCTTCCTAACCTTTTGGCCTGTGCCCACTAGTGTCTCTACTTCAGGTCTAGCTCTCAACTTAGTATTAGTAGCTTTGCCTTCTAGTTCATTGCTACACTGTGTAGCTGAGATGCATTTAGGTAAGCTTGCTATATAATTTTGTAGAGGTTAGGTTTCCTAAGCCTAGTGTTAGGCAAAGCCTGGGCTTGTAAAACATGCCCATTTTTAAAGCCCTCACAGAACCTCTAGCAAGCCTTGCCTTAGAGAGACTTCACAGAGTAGCTTAGCAGCATTTTCTTGGAAAAGTTGAAGATTTTACAGAGCAGGACTTGCCTTAGAAAACTTAACCTCTAGAAGCCCCTAGCTAAGCTTTTGTATGTAACGAGCCATGTCTAAATATTATGCATCACATCAACCATGTATAGACCAAGAGCTGATACATTTACATATTGCCCAAAGGAGAACTCTGTGTCAGTTAATTATGGTGGAGGATGGTCATGTCTTTGGTAACAGGTTTACTGTAAGAGTGGAAAAGTTCCCCAACGGAGAACTCTGTGTCAGTTAATTATGGTCGAGGATGGTCATGTCTTTGGTAACAGGTTTACTGTAAGAGTGGAAAAATTAAGGTGGAGGATGGTCATGTCTTTGGTAACAGGTTTACTGTAAGAGTGGAAAAGTTCTGTCAGGAGTGCAAAATTTCGGCAAGCATTACTCTATTACATAATGTCTTTATTATGTTTTGTTGTACATGCAACAGGACCTCAGACTTCTATGGTTGAGTTATAGGATGAGTCAGCATACACATACTAGTCTACATCTCCTCTGCATTCGCTAGTTCCAACTACTTACCCTCTTCATGGACCCTATTGAATTTGAGCTTGGTGTTTGGAGTCGATCCAACAAACATGCAATTGTTTATGCTCGCAAAATAGCAATGACATGGAAAATGTTTATAGTGTTAGTTTTGTAACTCATCTTTTATTATGTGAAGATGTCTGTTAATAAACTGCTACAAGGCAAGTTCGTCTATGCTTCACACAAGAATGTTCAAATGTCAGAGAAATAGTGACACACTGAGACACACAAACACTTGATTATAGCTTTAAATGTAAGAGACCATGCTTCACACCAAAAATGTGTCCTGCCAATTGGGTAGTCCTGGTTATGAAAGCCAACCATCACAAGCCTTACATGATACAGTGTTAATTGTCATGAAAGTTCACTGGTGAAAGTTATGCATGCTCAATGATTATGGCAACCTTATTATATAGCAATTTTGTATATATGCATGAACTACTAGTGAATAAGTACAACATTCAATAGCCAGTTGCTGCTCCTTGTAGTTCAATAGAATTGAGAGCGGTCTATGGATCTCGAGTTTGACTGCATTCATCAGTCCATATAACATCCTCTACGCCACAAGTCACCTCCCCAAGAAAATGCCAGATTCACTCCAATCTTTCCATCTGTAAAGGCAGGGAAGGGAAGATATAGTGTTGTAATATTACCTTGCCTTTATGATTTGGAAATGAAATGTTTCAGTGACTCAAGCTAAGGTGCTAAGAAGTAGGTTAATCCTTTAACGGTCACGGGCGCTTTAAAGCGCCCTAAGAAGTCTCGCAGTTAAAAAATTCATAAAAAATAGATCGTTCGAACTTACCCCATAAAAACTTATTAAACGACGCCTAAAACGTAGCTCTATCACGTGGTATTCACAAAACAATGACAGCATAACGGTTGCTAAGGACTTTGAACCAGGAAAGCTCACACGGAAATCAGAAATCATGGCTAAGCGCTTGAACGTTAGCGATGTGCTGCTTTTACTGGAAGACGACGATTTCGGCCTTTCTGAAGAGGATGACAGTGATTTTGAAGGCGAAGGTATTGAGAGCTACCTTCCCAGAGCAAACCCTGAGTTTAGTCACTCAGAAGTAACGGAGGAAGATGAAGATCCAATAGATATAGTTTCTGATGACAGCTCCAGCTCTAGTGATAAGAGTGTTACTCAGCCTTTAGGTAAGTATTACTGTTCAAAAAGGTATAGAATATAAAAATATCTGTTTCTATGTCCACAGTTTTTGGATCTACACAAAGTCTCAGCAGTCCCACCTCTCACAGAGCTCAAATACCCAGCAGTCATGATGAGATCTCATCAGATGGTAGTGAGTTAGAGTTTGCTACATCAAATGATGATGATGATGATAGTTCTCGGGTGGAAGATCAGCAAGAGGAAGGTGGTAGTGTTAGAGGAAGGAGAAGGGGTCGTGGACGTAGTATGCAACCAAGGGGAAGGGGTTGTGGACGTAGACCTGGAAGAGGGCGTGGCAGAGGTGGACGTGGGACTTCCAGTCAAGCAATGTGTGGAATGGGCATTAGGAAGGGGCATGGGAAGAATACTAGTGGAATAACACAGGATCAGCTCGTACTAAATGGCCCATGGCGGCAAAGAAAAGAATCTAGTGCTTTGAATTATCCATTTAGAGGAGGTGAGCCTGGTCCTACATTTCCTGTTGACAGTTCCGTGTCCACCTTGGACTTATTTTGTCGATTTTTCACGGATGAGGTATGGGAGATAATTGTCACACATACCAATAGATATGCTGCCAGATTGAGGCAACAGAGTCATCATACCTCTCTTAGGGCTTGGCATGATGTCTCTGTTATTGAGATGAAGACCTTCATAGGAATTTTGATTCTTATGGGTATTTGTAGGCTGCCTCGCTTGAGGCTCTATTGGACAACAAAGCACCCATATATTTGCCCTAGCATCTGTGAAATCATGTCCCTCACCAGGTTTGAGCAGATTTACCATTTTCTTCACCTCTGTGATTCTGATAAACAAGTTGTCGCAGGGCAGCCTGGATATGATTATCTATTCAAAGTTAGGAATCTTTTAGATTTGTTATCCCCTCGCTTTCTATCTCAATACAACACACATGAGGAACTGTCAGTGGATGAAGTGATGATTCCTTTCAAGGGTAGGCTTAGGATAAAGCAGTACATGAAAGATAAGCCCACCAAGTGGGGAATCAAAGTGTTTGTTCTTGCTGATTCTAGAAATGGCTATACTGTTCGCCTCCAAATTTATGCTGGAAAAAATTCCAATTTGTCAAGTTCTGATTTGGGATTGTGTTCACGAGTAGTTCTGGAGTTGTTGGATGGTCTTGAAGACAAGTGTCCAAAACTTTATATGGACAACTATTATACATCCCCTGAACTATTTTTAGCATTGTATAATAAGAAAGTGAATGCGTGTGGAACTGCAAGATCCAACAGGAAGTATTATCCTAATGAACTGAAAGTAGATAAAAATGTTAGTGTAGGATATTGTGATTTTAGATCTAGTGGTCCACTCTTAAGCTTCTGTTTGGAAAGACAAAAGAATTATTCACTTCCTGTCTACTATACATGCTAGTTCACCTGTAACAACAGTACAAAGGCGTGAGAAGGATGGCACAAAAAGAAATGTGGAACGTCCCCCGTTACTTCCAGATTATCAGTCATTTATGAGAGGCATAGACAGAGGAGATCAGCTAATGGGTTACTATAATGTAGGTAGAAGGTCAAAGAAGTGGTGGAAACGTGTTTTTGCGTACCTTTTAGAAGTCTCTGTTTTGAATGCGTACATTTTGAAAAAGTCCATTAACACGGGGTGGGAAGGAACAGGACTATCTGAATTTTCGTCTGGTTTTAGCGGTAGAGCTTGTGGGTACCAGCAGGAGATCTCAGGGTGGTCGACCTCGAACTTTTGACCATAGGCAACTTCTAAGACTAGACAATTCCCAAAGTCATTTGCCAGAATGTGTTACATTCAAACGGGATTGTATTTGTCTGCTCAAAAGTACGTGAAAGGAAGGGTCTTACGAGACAAGAATACAGACATGAGAGCTGCATCAAATGTAGTACATGTCACGTGCATCTGTGTCTTAGTAAAGGTCGAAACTGCTACAAAAAGTATCATACAGAAGTAGATTATTGCTAATTTCATATCTATAGTAACTGTTTTCTTTGTCTAATTTTTGGTTGTACTTTGCAATTTTCATTTATTGAAATGTAAGCTTTCTTCTGTTTTTCTTAATTCCATGCTGCAGTCTGGTCAGTCTGGTCATTATGGTTGAAATTTGTGTACCTGCAAATGTATAAAACATGTTATCATAAAATATACTTGAAAATAGAAAATAATTGCCTTGAAATTCAAAAATTAATTACTAAAACCACAATTGCAACCACATACTTTGTTGCTAGGCAACATAAACCACACCTACATATTAAGTAACAATGTGTGATTCCAAAAATATATGGTTGCTAAGGACTTTAATAAATATTTGAGACGATACAGTTAATTGTAGTAATGGTACCAATATTTTTAAAAAACACCTGACCATGAAACGGTTAAGCAGTCAAAAGATTATCTATGTCTTAGCTTACGTTAAGCTGGTCCTTCAAGCCCGCAAGCCATAGCCTAGGCAAAGCTATGCTCTTCTTGAGCTTACCCATCAAATTTATAACAAGCTCATTCAAACTTTCTTAAAAGCCAAGCCAGCTTATGAACTGTAAGCTTAAACCAGGTTGTTAGCTAAACTAAGCTTAGCAAGGTTTAGAAATGACAGACAGCTTACCTTGTACCATCAGTCTGACAAGCTGATAGTAGAGCTACCTAAGGTCTATTCTTGAGTGATCCTTCACAGCACAATGGCGCACAGTGAAATGCTGTAGCCCTTGATTGGTCTGTAGCAGACACTGGAGCTAGTCAACAGTCATTTCATTGGTCAGCTTCTTCTCCTCCGTTTCTTTGAGGCTGGCATTAATATCGAGGGCCTTTTTCGCTGAAGAATGACATTATGAATGGTACAAGAAGCGAGAGGCTGCCAAATGACAAAAGAACTAGAAGCAGCTGGAGGACAGAGCCTGATTTGAACTTGTTGCACTCGAGGTTTGCGCAAACAAGGATGAGGATGTTGAACCGCAAACTATTTGAAAAGCCAAAAAAGATTCTTCTCCATTGGAACAGGGTCTTTATTAGTCCTCTCCCTAATAGGCCTCTCCCTATAGTCCACCTCCCTAATAGTCCACCTTCTAATAGTCCTCTCCCTAATAGTCCTCCTCCCTAATAGTCCTCTCCCTAATAATCCACCTCCCTTACAGTCCACCTCCCTAATAGTCCACCTCCCTTACAGTCCACCTCCCTAATAGTCCACCTCCCTTACAGTCCACCTCCCTAATAGTCCATCTCCCTAATAGTCCTCCTCCCTAATAGTCCTCTCCCTAATAATCCACCTCCCTTATAATCCTCACCCTAATAGTCCACCTCCCTTACAGTCCACCTCCCTAATAGTCCATCTCCCTAATAGTCCTCCTCCCTATCCTCTCCCTAATAATCCACCTCCCTTATAATCCTCTCCCTAATAGTCCACCTCCATAATAGTCCACCTCCCTTACAGTCCACCTCCCTAATAGTCCACCCTCCTAATAGTCACCTTCCTTATAGTCCTCTCCCTAATAGTTCTTCTGTCTTACAGCCTAAACACTAGCTATCGACTATTGACCTAGCCCTCTCTAACCCTGGCTATTGAACTATTCCTATCCCTAGCTATTGGACTGTAGTGGTTACATAACTGCACATCCGGTCTTCGTCTACTCCGTTCACCACACCCACTTGTGTGGGCAGACATTGTATTAGGTAGTGACTTATTTTCTAATTAACGCTCATTCGATTGTTCTAAAAACCATGAGTCCTTTTGTGTGATTGATATAAATGTTAAGCTCATAACTTTCATTTCGACTTGGTAGCCCGCCGCTACATTGGTGACCCCGACGAGTATACAAGAGAACACCATTGTCTTCGTCGTCTTCGTCGTCTTCGTCGTTTCGTCTTCCTGCATCAGTAGTCGGCAATCTCTCTATTTGAATCTCAGTCAGCAGCTCCGAGTTTACGTTTGGTCAGGCTCATCATGGCAGAGAGTATCAACACTGTGTCAGTCAAGCTTCCGCCGTTTTGGCCTCAAGATCCTGAACTCTGGTTCAGCCAAGTGGAGGCCCAGTTTGTTATCCGCAATATCACACAACAACTGACCAAGTACCACTATGTGGTAGCCTCCATCACTCCTGATGTTGCTGCTGAGATTCGTGACTGCATTCTCAATCCTCCAGCTGACACGCCTTATGATGCCTTGAAGAGAAGCCTCATCAAGAACACAGCTCTGTCAGAGTCTGAGAGAATGGAGAACTACTCTCTCTACAGCCACTGGGTGACCTCAAGCCTACTCAACTGCTACACAAAATAGAAATGCTGGCCGGTAGAGATGTCTCCCATGATCCAATCATACGTAAACTCTTCCTCAAGCGCCTACCATCCTCTATACAACTATTGTTACAGTCTGATGGAGCTCTATCCCTCACTCAGCTGGCTGAGTGGGCCAATGACCTCTGCACCATTAACAATGATACCCTTTTCCAGCCACATGTAGGTGCTGTTGATGCCAATGCAACCATCGCCTCCCTTCGGGCTGAAATTGATGTTTTGAAAAAGAGACCCACTCCAGTCAAACTCTCCAGGAGACTCAGGGTTATGCTGGTATCATGCCAAGTTTGGAGAAAATGCCCAAAAGTGTCGACCCCCATGCAAGTTGGCGGGAAACGCTTCCCCCGGCCACTAATTGCAGGTAGTGGACCGGGGAGCAAAAACCGCCTTCTCTTCATTAATGATCACGTCTCTGGCCGTGATTTCCTGATCGATTGTGGAGCAGCCGTATGCGTGTTTCCAATTCTCCCACACGAGCGACGATCCATGAAGGAAGGTAAGCCTCTCATAGCTGTGAATGGCACCTCGATATCTACTTTTGGGTCTCGCCATATCACACTTGATCTTGGCCTCGACACGACCTACGACTGGGAATTCATCCTCGCAGATGTCAGCTATCCAATCATTGGCGCAGATTTCTTTCGCCACCATGATCTTCTGATTGACATCCGCCACAACAAACTCATTGATGCAATAACATTCTGCAGCGTACCTGCAGGTGCGTCTAATATTCCAGCGGCTGGTCTCAACTTCCTCCAAGTACTCCACCATCATTAAGGAGTTTCCATCCATCACCATCCCCGAGTTTGACACAGTGGCACCTGCTCATGGGATAGAGCATCACATTACAACCACAGGCCCTCCGGTTTTCGCGCGTCCACGAAGACTTGCACCTGACAAGTTCTTAATAGCCAAAAAAGAATTTGATGAGATGCTCAAAATGGGGATTATTCAGTCTTCTTCCAGCAGTTGGTCGTCCCCATTACACATGGTGCCCAAGAAGTCAGGAGCATGGCGCCCCTGTGGTGACTATCATGCCCTCAATGAGAAGACTGTCCCTGACCGCTATCCAATTCCTCATATTCAGGATTTCGGTGCTCAACTCAGGGGAAAGACCATATTTTCCAAAATCGATTTGGTGCGTGCATACCACCAAATCCCGATGAAAAAGGAGGACATTGCAAAGACAGCCATTATCACACCATTTGGCCTATTTGAGTATCACAGGATGCCCTATGGCCTTTCCAATGCAGCGCAAACTTTCCAAAGATTCATGGATGAAGTCTGCCGCGGTTTAGATTTTGTCTACATCTATTTGGATGACCTCTTGGTTACAAGCATGACCCCAGAAGAACATGAGTCTCATCTCCGGCAACTTTTCGAACGCTTGGCTAAGTTTGGTTTGGTCATTAACCCTGAAAAATGCGAGTTTGGCGTATCTGAACTTCACTTCATTGGTCATCACATTGATACATCTAGTGTACGGCCCCTTCCCGATCGCATTCGAGCCATCAGAGATTTTCCGACCGCATCTAATACTTCTACTCTTCGCGAATATCTTGGGCTAATTAACTATTACCACCGCTTCATCCCGAACTGTGCAAATATACTCCATCCTCTTTACGAACTCCTCAAAGGCAAGCAAAAGATCTTTCACTGGACTGACAAGTGTACGACAGCCTTCCAGCAAAGCAAGCAGATACTGACAGAGACCAGCATGTTGGCCCATCCAAGCCTGGATGCCCTGACCAGCATCACAGTGGATGCCTCTGATGTAGCTGTCGGTGTTGTCCTTGAGCAGTACCTCCACGGGACTTGGACTCCAATTTCCTTCTTTTCCCGGAAGCTTCGTGACCCAGAAACACGATACTCTGCATTCGACCGAGAGCTCCTTGCTGTTTATCTCGCTATTCGTCATTTTCGACATTTCGTGGAAGGTCGCCAGTTTCATGTATACACAGATCACAAGCCATTGACTTTCGCCATTGCTAGTGGCTCGGATAGATGGACACCACTGTTGGGGTTCAACTTCTGCCTAGTCCCAATATGGTAGGTATTGCTGCCACCAGAGCCTAACAGCTAGGAGTAAGTCGCCTAGTCTACCCAGAGAAATTTAGGGTATAAAGTTAGACAAAGTTTTATTACTCAAAGCAACAACAGTAGACTAAAACAGTTTGGCTGGCAGGGTTTTTTATAACCACTCCCAGCCTCACACAGTAAGTGACATATGGCTAACACCTTACAATGCACAGTCCAAAGTCAAACATACAGATGACAGGTAGAGACACATAAGCCTGTATAAATCCAGGTGTGAACCATATCCATTAACAGTAATTAACCATGGTTAGCTAATTAGAACTAACAACCTCTAGCTACAGGTTATGGCCAGGCTTGGCCATGTCAGGCGGCCCCTGACAACCACGCCAAGTTTGTCACATGTCTTATATCTCTGAGTTCACCACGGACCTCCGTCACATTCAGGGCAAGAAGAACATAGTAGCTGATGCACTTTCTCGAGTTCAACTGAATGAAATTGCCACTACTTCTTCAGACTCGATGGACTACGAGGCAATGGCGGATGCTCAATAGACGGATAAGGAAACCCGTGCCCTACGCCATGCTGTTACATCACTTCAGCTCGAAGAGATTCCAATCGGATCTGGCCGCCTGCTTTTGTGTGATATATCTATGGGCCGTGCTCGCCCAATTGTTCCAGTACCATTCCGGCGGTTAGTCTTTGATACACTACACAATACCTCCCACCCAGGAATCAAGACAACCAACAAACTGATAGCTGCACGTTTTGTTTGGCACGGCCTCCATCGTGACATCTCCAAGTGGGCAAAATGTTGTCTCTCTTGCCAGCAATCAAAAGTCCATCGACACACAGCCAGTCCACTTCAGGACTTTGAGACACCGACTGCCCGTTTTCAGCATGTACACGTCGACATTGTCGGGCCTTTACTGCCTTCCAAAGGGCATTCCTACCTGTTCACAATGGTTGATCGCTTCACTCGATGGCCAGAAGCCATTCCATTGGTCGATATGACAGCAGAGTCTTGTGCATACGCACTAGTGAATGGTTGGATTTCGAGATTTGGTGTTCCATCTACTATTACTTCTGACAGAGGTCGACAGTTCACATCCAACCTTTGGGCAGCAATACTCAAATTGTTGGGTATCTCAAAAACGCACACTACTGCTTACCATCCCCAGACCAACGGCATGGTCGAACGACTGCACCAGCAGCTGAAAGCCTCCCTCCATGCTAAACTCTCGTCAGTCACTTGGTATGATGAACTTCCGATTGTTCTCCTAGGCATTCGGGCGGCATTCGGGCAGCTTTTAAGGAAGATTTATCCTGCTCTGCTGCCGAGCTTGTTTATGGCACTAACTTACGTCTTCCTGGTGAATTCATCGCACCATCAAATACTATTCTCGATGTTACGACTTACGCTGGTCGACTTAAGCAACACATGAGCCGTCTGCAGCCGACCCAAACATCCAAGCATGGCAACAAGACCTTCCATGTTCCATTCGACTTGCAAGCCAGTTCGCACGTTTTTGTCCGCCATGATGCACATCGGACACCACTGCAACGACCCTATGATGGTCCATTTGAGGTTCTTGCCCGACACGAGAAGTATTATGACATTGCTTTCAATAACAGTGTTGACAAGGTCTCCCTTGACAGACTGAAACCAGCTTATCTCGATGAAGATGCATCATCTTCAATTTCACCCTCATCATGTCCAACCGATCGACAGCCAATGTTTTCTCCTACAGTTAGTCATCCAACACTGTCGCCAAATGCCACACCCTTCGTTCCAGCCTCCCAGCTGACCACCGCTCCATCAGCTGTTCCAAGTACGCACACCACTCGTTATGGTCGGGAAGTACGCCTTCCGGCACGATTTCAATGATCGCCTGGTAGACTTCCACTGGTGGGGGAGTTCTTATAGTGGTTACATAACTGCACATCCGGTCTTCGTCTACTCCGTTCACCACACCCACTTGTGTGGGCAGACATTGTATTAGGTAGTGACTTATTTTCTAATTAACGCTCATTCGATTGTTCTAAAAACCATGAGTCCTTTTGTGTGATTGATATAAATGAGTTCATAACTTTCATTTCGACTTGGTAGCCCGCCGCTACAGGACTATTCCTAATCCAGCTATTGACAAAGTCATATCCCTAGCTATTGACCTAGTCCTAACCCTAGATATTGACCAAGTCCTATCCCTAGCTATTGACCTAGTCCTAACCCTAGATATTGACCAAGTCCTATCCCTAGCTCTTGACCTAGTCCTCTTAGATATTGACCAAGTCCTATCCCTAGCTCTTGACCTAGTCCTCCTAGATATTGACCAAGTCCCATCCGACCTAGTCCTAACCCTAGATATTGACCAAGTCCTATCCCTATCTATTGACCTAGTCCTAACCCTAGATATAGACTTAGCCATTATCCTATGGGGACACTCTAGACCAACACCACACTGGGTAGAGAGTTTCATCTAGAGGAGTTCCTCACAATGTGAATTAGCTATTAAGATCATGCCTATTTATGAAAACTCCACAGAGTGGCATTCATACAAAAACCTCATGCTCTATTCTCCACTGAGCACACACACAAGTCAACAAAATAGCCTCCTTGGCTACAAGACAGCTGGCTCAATGTTGCCATAAGACTTGCCAGTGTAGAGGTGAGGTCACCATCTGAGGGAGTTATGACTCCACTATCAGCTGGTCATACACACATCACATGAGTGCACACACACACACACACACCCAATTGTGAGGTGGACATGGTCAACAGTTCACACATAAAGTAATTGTGTAAATGCCAGTAGAGTACACCACAAATATTCACTGGAATGCCACTGCCCTGGCCCTAGCCAATGTCCTAATCCTAGCCACTGCCCTGGTCCTAGCCAATGTCCTAATCCTAGCCATTGTCCTAATCCTAGCCATTGTCCTAATCCTAGCCATTGCCCTAATCCTAGCCATTGTCCTAATCCTAGCCATTGTCCTAATCCTAGCCATTGTCCTAATCCTAGCCATTGTCCTAATCCTAGCCATTGTCCTAATCCTAGCCATTGTCCTAATCCTAGCCATTGTCCTAATCCTAGCCATTGTCCTAATCCTAGCCATTGTCCTAATCCTAGCCATTGTCCTAATCCTAGCCATTGTCCTAATCCTAGCCATTGTCCTAATCCTAGCCATTGTCCTAATCCTAGCCATTGTCCTAATCCTAGCCATTGTCCTAATCCTAGCCATTGTCCTAATCCTAGCCATTGCCCTAATCCTAGCCATTGCCCTAATCCTAGCCATTGCCCTAATCCTAGCCATTGCCCTAATCCTAGCCATTGTCCTAATCCTAGCCATTGTCCTAATCCTAGCCATTGCCCTAATCCTAGCCATTGCCCTAATCCTAGCCATTGACTCCAACTCACTCCTACTAATACACTAGCACAGACTCCAACTCACTCCTACTAATACACTAGCACATACTCCAACTCACTCCTACTAATACACTAGCACATACTCCAACTCACTCCCACTAATACACTAGCACATACACCAACTCACTCCTACTAATACACTAGCACATACTCCAACTCACTCCTACTAATACACTAGCACATACTCCAACTCACTCCTACTAATACACTAGCACATACTCCAACTCACTCCTACTAATACACTAGCACATACTCCAACTCACTCCTACTAATACACTAGCACATAGACTCCAACTCACTCCTACTAATACACTAGCACATACTCCAACTCACTCCTACTAATACACTAGCACATACTCCAACTCACTCCTACTAATACACTAGCACATACACCAACTCACTCCTACTAATACACTAGCACATACTCCAACTCAGTCCTACTAATACACTAGCACATACACCAACTCACTCCTACTAATATACTAGCACATACTCCAACTCAGTCCTACTAATACACTAGCACATACTCCAACTCAGTCCTACTAATACACTAGCACATACACCAACTCACTCCTACTAATATACTAGCACATACTCCAACTCAGTCCTACTAATACACTAGCACATACACCAACTCACTCCTACTAATATACTAGCACATACTCCAACTCAGTCCTACTAATACACTAGCACATACTCCAACTCACTCCTACTAATACACTAGCACATACACCAACTCACTCCTACTAATACACTAGCACATACACCAACTCACTCCTACTAATACACTAGCACATACTCCAACTCACTCCTACTAATACACTAGCACATACTCCAACTCACTCCTACTAATATACTAGCACATACTCCAACTCACTCCTACTAATACACTAGCACATACTCCAACTCACTCCTACTAATACACTAGCACATACTCCAACTCACTCCTACTAATACACTAGCACATACACCAACTCACTCCTACTAATACACTAGCACATACACCAACTCACTCCTACTAATACACTAGCACATACTCCAACTCACTCCTACTAATACACTAGCACATACTCCAACTCACTCCTACTAATACACTAGCACATACACCAACTCACTCCTACTAATACACTAGCACATACTCCAACTCACTCCTACTAATATACTAGCACATACTCCAACTCACTCCTACTAATACACTAGCACATACTCCAACTCACTCCTACTAATACACTAGCACATACTCCAACTCACTCCTACTAATACACTAGCACATACACCAACTCACTCCTACTAATACACTAGCACATACTCCAACTCACTCCTACTAATATACTAGCACATACTCCAACTCACTCCTACTAATACACTAGCACATACTCCAACTCACTCCTACTAATACACTAGCACATACTCCAACTCACTCCTACTAATATACTAGCACATACTCCAACTCACTCCTACTAATACACTAGCACATACTCCAACTCACTCCTACTAATATACTAGCACATAGACACCTACTCACTCCTACTAATATACTAGCACATACTCCAACTCACTCCTACTAATACACTAGCACATACTCCAACTCACTCCTACTAATACACTAGCACATACTCCAACTCACTCCTACTAATACACTAGCACATAGACACCTACTCACTCCTACTAATATACTAGCACATACTCCAACTCACTCCTACTAATATACTAGCACATACTCCAACTCACTCCTACTAATACACTAGCACATACTCCAACTCACTCCTACTAATACACTAGCACATACTCCAACTCACTCCTTAATACACTAGCACATACACCAACTCACTCCTACTAATACACTAGCACATACTCCAACTCACTCCTACTAATACACTAGCACATACTCCAACTCAGTCCTACTAATACACTAGCACATACTCCAACTCACTCCTACTAATACACTAGCACATACTCCAACTCACTCAATACACTAGCACAGACTCCAACTCACTCCTACTAATATACTAGCACATACACCAACTCACTCCTACTAATACACTAGCACATACTCCAACTCACTCCTACTAATACACTAGCACATACTCCAACTCACTCCAACTAATACACTAGCACATACTCCAACTCACTCCTACTAATACACTAGCACATACTCCAACTCACTCCTACTAATACACTAGCACATACACCAACTCACTCCTACTAATACACTAGCACATACTCCAACTCACTCCTACTAATACACTAGCACATACACCAACTCACTCCTACTAATACACTAGCACATACTCCAACTCACTCCTACTAATACACTAGCACATACTCCAACTCACTCCAACTAATACACTAGCACATACTCCAACTCACTCCTACTAATACACTAGCACATACTCCAACTCACTCCTACTAATACACTAGCACATACTCCAACTCACTGCTACTAATACACTAGCACATACTCCAACTCACTCCTACTAATACACTAGCACATACACCAACTCACTCCTACTAATATACTAGCACATACACCAACTCACTCCTACTAATACACTAGCACATACTCCAACTCACTCCTACTAATACACTAGCACATACTCCAACTCACTCCTACTAATATACTAGCACATACTCCAACTCACTCCTACTAATATACTAGCACATACTCCAACTCACTCCTACTAATATACTAGCACATACTCCAACTCACTCCTACTAATACACTAGCACATACTCCAACTCACTCTTACTAATACACTAGCACATACTCCAACTCACTCCTACTAATACACTAGCACAGACTCCAACTCACTCCTACTAATACACTAGCACATACTCCAACTCACTCCTACTAATACACTAGCACATACTCCAACTCACTCCAATAATACACTAGCACATACTCCAACTCACTCCTACTAATACACTAGCACATACACCAACTCACTCCTACTAATACACTAGCACATACTCCAACTCACTCCAACTAATACACTAGCATATACTCCAACTCACTCCTACTAATACACTAGCACATACTCCAACTCACTCCTACTAATACACTAGCACATACTCCAACTCACTCCTACTAATACACTAGCACATACTCCAACTCACTCCTACTAATACACTAGCACATACTCCAACTCACTCCTACTAATACACTAGCACATACTCCAACTCACTCCAACTAATACACTAGCACATACTCCAACTCACTCCTACTAATACACTAGCACATACTCCAACTCACTCCTACTAATACACTAGCACATACTCCAACTCACTCCTACTAATACACTAGCACATACTCCAACTCACTCCTACTAATACACTAGCACATACACCAACTCACTCCTACTAATATACTAGCACATACTCCAACTCACTACTACTAATACACTAGCACAGACTCCAACTCACTCCTACTAATACACTACACATACACCAACTCACTCCTACTAATACACTAGCACATACTCCAACTCACTCCTACTAATACACTAGCACATACTCCAACTCACTCCTACTAATATACTAGCACATACTCCAACTCACTCCTACTAATATACTAGCACATACTCCAACTCACTCCTACTAATACACTAGCACAGACTCCAACTCACTCCTACTAATACACTAGCACATACTCCAACTCACTCCTACTAATACACTAGCACATACTCCAACTCACTCCTACTAATACACTAGCACATAGACACCTACTCACTCCTACTAATACACTAGCACATACTCCAACTCACTCCTACTAATACACTAGCACATACTCCAACTCACTCCTACTAATACACTAGCACATACTCCAACTCACTCCTACTAATACACTAGCACATACTCCAACTCACTCCTACTAATACACTAGCACATACTCCAACTCACTCCTACTAATACACTAGCACATACTCCAACTCACTCCTACTAATACACTAGCACATAGACTCCAACTCACTCCTACTAATACACTAGCACATACTCCAACTCACTCCTACTAATACACTAGCAACTCACTTAGTCCATCCTAAGAGGCTTGAGAAATCGTGTTTTGTCAATAACCAAAGTTTCTATCTCATCTGCCGTACATATGTACACTGTTGCAGTATTGTTGCATGCATTGTTTGTTTTGTTGCCTGCATTGTTTCATGTGTTGTTGCATGTGTTGTTGCATGTATTGTTGCATGTTTGTTGCATGTGTTGTTGCAGGGATTTCTCAACTTTAAGGATATCCCTCCTCAAGCAAGTAAGTTTATGATGTGTGTGTGTTGTGGGGGGGGGGGGGGGGGGGAAGTGTGCTATCCTCCCTTCAAAGATGGCTCTTGCTCGAACCATTTCCTTGAAGATTTTCTGCAGCCATCCATCCTGGGAAGACTGCAGCTATGTGGGTTATTGGCGGTCCATGCAAGCCATCAGTGGGAACTTCGATAAGCTTCATATTGCTGCATGTGACTCTATGAATCTATGTATTCTCCATAGGCTCACCCATAACAAAATATGAATGGGTCACCCGCCTAGCCCTAGCCCTAGCCCTAGCCCTCGCCTTAAATAATGCAAATTGGGAATGGTCCTCTTAATGAAGAGAATGATCGAGACAAAACCCTGCAGCAGATTTGAAGTCAACTAGGTCTGGTTCATTTGAGAATGGGCTACAGCAGGGGTGCCCAATAGATCGAGATCGCGATCGACCGGTAAATCGCGCATGTAGTACGGGTAGATCGCGCGCCTTCAATATATATATATATAGGTATATATATTTTTTTAATTATTTTTATTATTATTATTATTATTTTTTTAAATCTTTTAAAGATGTTCTATCCTCCCTTTGGCAGTTGCCACTTGATTGACGTACAGGGCGGCTAGTCTTGTGTTACTTAACTTCTAACACACGGGGCACCATGTAGAAAACGCGTGAGCTACTGCAAAACTACAATGAGCTAGTGACCTAGTTAGCCTGCCAATTTATATCTACTAAAGAAGGGATATAAAAAATGAGTGAGGGAGCCAGAACAGGTAAGAAACCAAAAACTTACCACTTCCATGCGGAATGGGAGGACTTTTTTCCTTTACCATGTCATATTTGGCTGACTCCAGTCAGTGCAAGTCATCAGAGTAAGGTAGTGACCATAAATGTATTCAATTGTTTTGTGCCGTAACGGTTCATGTAGTGATTCAAGGTATGCCAACATATATTATATATATAAAGTATACTCAGTACATATATAAATAAATATATTAGCATTTTTTAATACAGGTAGATCATTTTGACCTGGTCATTTTAAAAGTAGCTCGCAAGCCGAAATTTACCCAACAAGCTGCCGGATAAGGGAGCTGCCTGATAAAGGAGACTTGTAGCTGCCTCATAAGAAGACTTATAGCTGCCTGATAAGGGACACTTATAGCTGCCTAATAAGGGAGACTTGTAGCTGCCTGATAAGGGGCTGCCTGATAAGGGACACTTATAGCTGCCTGATAAGGGACACTTATAGCTGCCTAATAAGGGAGTCTTGTAGCTGCCTGATAAGGGAGACTTGTAGCTGCCTGATAAAGGGAGACTTGTAGCTGCCTAATAAGGAGGACTTATAGCTGCCTGATAAGGGAGACTTGTAGCTACCTGATAAGGGACACTTATAGCTGCCTAATAAGGGAGACTTGTAGCTGCCTGATAAGGGACACTTATAGATGCCTAATAAGGGAGACTTGTAGCTGCCTGATAAGGGACACTTATAGCTGCCTGATAAGGGACACTTATAGCTGCCAAATAAGGGAGACTTGTAACTGCCTGATAAGGGACACTTATAGCTGCCTGATAAGAAGACTTATAGCTGCCTAATAAGGGAGACTTGTAGCTGCCTGATAAGAAGACTTATAGCTGCCTAATAAGGGAGACTTGTAGCTGCCTGATAAGGGACACTTATAGCTGCCTGATAAGGGACACTTATAGCTGCCAAATAAGGGAGACTTGTAACTGCCTGATAAGGGACACTTATAGCTGCCTGATAAGAAGACTTATAGCTGCCTAATAAGGGAGACTTGTAGCTGCCTGATAAGAAGACTTATAGCTGCCTAATAAGGACTTGTAGCTGCCTGATAAGAGACACTTATAGCTACCTGATAAGGGAGACTTGTAGCTGCCTGTCAAGGTAGACTTGCAGCTGCCTGATAAGAGAGAAGAGAGATTGCACAAACCAACAAATGTGCACGTCCATTATTTCAGCAGCGTTGTGGTGATGGTACTTGAGTTATTATTGCAGAGCTAGAAGAAGCATTTGATTCCAAGCCATTCTATACTGCTGTTAGTTTCACGAAGCTACATCTCAAAAAAAAATTCTCTCTTGAAAGATTTGGACATAAGTAATCCAGAATCTGTGTGCACAAGATTTATCTTCTGTAATTCCCTCTTCAAGATATTTCCACGGGTAGTCGGACAGATTCTAGCTCATTGCAGTAATGTGTGGTGAATAAGTCTGACATAGGACAAATTGAGTGGAGGATTGAAACTGTTACAAGGAGATCAGTCTCCCATTGACAAATACAGGTTAGCTGGCAACACAAGGAGACCTCAAGCAGGAAAGTTTTGGTGGGAGATTAGCGAGCTTAAAACCTGATAGGAAGAAGAGGTTTCCTTGCTGGACTAAACCAATGCCAAGGCTGGACTGGACTAAACTAAGCTGGACTAAACTAATGCTGGACTAAACCAATGCTGGACTAAACCAATGCTGGACTAAACCAATCTGGCCTAAACCAATGCTGGACTAAACCAATGCTGGACTAAACCGATGGTGGGCTAAACCGATGCTTGGCTTAACCAATGCTGGACTAAACCAATGCTGGACTAAACCAATGCCGGGCTAAACCATTTCTGGGCTGAACCAAGGCTGGACTAAACCAAGGCTGGACTAAACCAATGCTGGACTAAACCAATGCTGGACTAAACCAATGCTGGACTAGGTGTTTGTACAATGAAATTATGTCATCTCTATTACATAATATTGCACCATGATGGGAGTGGTTTGTGGGTGCATTCAAGACTTTCAAATGGATGTAGCTCCCAAGCTGATTTGAAAATGTTAGCACTCGTGTACAAAATCGTTTAAGATGTGAAATTAAGAAATTCAGAAAAAGCAATCAATAATTAATTAAAATGAACATTAATTAATTAGTGATATGTATAGCGAACCCTGATTATTCATTATTATGTTCACTTAGTACATGTTCACTTAGTACATGTAGTTTATTAATGTGTAATTTTTTATTCTAGTTGTGGACATTATCTATGACCTGGAGTCTCGCAAAAAGTGGGACAAACATTTCCCTATCATTGAGGTGCTGGAGACTTGCGAGTGCTGCCGAACTGTGTACTGGTGAGATATGTAATTATATATGTGGTGCATGACAAGTTGTAATTAAAGGCATATAAGGAGGCAGACGAGCAAGAATGCTGGTAGCGGATCCCAGTCCCTATGCATGTTTATACAATATTTGGTGTGCAGTTAAAAAAAATGTGTACAATATTTGGTGTGCAGTGCTTTAAAATCTGTACAATATTTGGTGTGCAGTTTTTTTAAATCTGTTCAATGCAGTGTTTTAAAATATGTACAATATTTGGTGTACAGTGCTTTCAAATCTGTACAATATTTGGTGTGGAGTGTTTTTAAATCTGTACAATATTAATATTGTACATATTTTAAAGCCCTGCACACCAAATATTGTACAAATTAAAAAAAAACTGCACACCAAATATCGTACAGATTTTAAAGCACTCCACACCAAATATTTTAAAGCACTGCACACCAAATATTGTACCAATTTTTAAAAACTGCACACCAAATATTGTACAGATTTTAAAGCACTGCACATCAAATATTGTACAGATTTTAAAGCGCAGCACACCAAATATTGTACAGATTTTAAAGCACTCCACACCAAATATTGTACAGATTTTAAAGCACTGCACATCAAATATTGTACAGATTTTAAAGTGCAGCACACCAAATATTGTACAGATTTTAAAGCACTGCACACCAAATATTGTACAGATTTTAAAGCACTGCACATCAAATATTGTACAGATTTTAAAGCACTGCAAACCAAATATTGTACAGATTTTAAAGCACTGTACATCAAATATTGTACAGATTTTAAAGCACTGCACATCAAATATAGTACAGATTTTAAAGCACTGCAAACCAAATATTGTACAGATTTTAAAGCACTGCAAACCAAATATTGTACAGATTTTAAAGCACTGTACATCAAATATAGTACAGATTTTAAAGCAGCACAGCACACCAAATATTTTACAGATTTTAAAGCACTGCACATCAAATATTGTACAGATTTTAAAGCACTCCACACCAAATATTTTACAGATTACACTGCACACCAAATATTGTACTGATTATGTAGCACAGCACACCAAATATTGAACAGATTTAAAAAAGTAGTATTATTTTGTTGCATGTTGTTTAAAAAGTAAAGGGTCAAACTAACTTCTGCTCAGCTTCTGGCAAGAAACCTAGAGTTGAACTGTCTGTTAAGCGGAGGTTAAAATCAATGAAGAGGCAAAAATAAGATACTTTAAAATTTTAAATCTGCAAGCAGAACTTTGTCACAAGTAGACCAGACACGACTAGAAAATCAGTTTGATGTCACCTTAAAAATGATCAACCGAATTCTCTAGAATGCTGAGGCTAGCAGACAGCATCTCTGCACTTCACCAGGTGATCTCCAGTAAATTGTGCCACAATGTATGGTGCTGTCCAAGAGAAACTTGTTACCTTTGTAACACTGCTTTAAAACAGACCTAAGCCACTCCCTATTTCACTCGGAATGATCAAAGAATACGCTGAAGGAGTTATGAATGGGCCTACACTAACAAATTATGTGAGAAGAAAACTTCTGGATTGACATAGAAAATGTATTTCAAGCTACTGTTTTAGGTCTGCTGGTTTACTATATCGAACGATCAAGGAATGTTGGGAGTCTTTTTCGAGCTATTATCAGTTGAAAGGCACCAGTTAGGCAGCCAAGAATCTATCGATGTGAGTTTTGAAAGAACAAAACTCTGCATGCAAAGAGGGTCCTTAAACCAGGCAGAGAGGGAGCCACATACATAACCCTAAGCAAGTCAATCCAAAATCTGGGAATGAGGCGGAAAGTTGAAGCCTTACAATAGGTCAAAGAAATTACACACCAAGCTCCTCCCAGGCTCAAAGGTGCCATCCAGCCTTAACGCCAATAAAAATTGCCTTTTACATTGAATTTCTAGGCCTGATCCAGTTTTGCCTCTCCGACAGCAGCCCATCATCCAACATGTGCCCATGAGAGAGCAATATGGACCTGACAACGTTTGAGATGACAGCTGTGAGGTGAGCCTGTAGTTGACTGCAGTGGATGGGTCAATAGCCTCAAGAATGGCATGGTGGTAACACTTCCATTCATATGGCACCTTCATAGTTATGGGTAAGATGTCAAATGGATTTTCAGGCAAGAGGTAATGAAGAAGCAGTGCTTCTCAGCATTAGACTGGCTATGCCATCAGGTCCAGTAGTTTCCTCAAGATTGTAAACTCACCTTTGACCTCATCCAAGATGAAGATAATGGCACACCAAACTGTGCCTTGGAGAGAGGGAAGACTCCTGGACATGATAATGATGCTACATACTGTGCCGGAGAGGTGGAAGACTCCCTGCTCTAGGACATGATAATGCCCCATACTCTGCCTTGGAGAGGGGGAAGATTCTTCCACCCCTGGGTATGATAATGATGCACCATACCATACCTTGGAGAGGAGGAAGATTCCACACTCCTGTGCATAAAAATACAACACAAAGTGAGCACTCCGCATCGCTGCCTGTTTAGCTGGATCTGTGTCAGTAGCGACCCTTTTGAGTAGTATGGGTAGAACACACTGGTGCTTATTGGAAATGAGATGAAGTGGTAGTTTTTCCAATTTCTCTGAGAACAACAGGGTGTCTTGTTACATAGCTTCCTGAGGCTATCCCACAATTCAGGCATGTTATATGTCTTTGTATCTGTGTGTGTCCGGTCTTGTAAACTCATGCTCATCCATGGGTGTCACTAGGGTGCAACCATGTGTATGCACAAATACCAGTGAACTAGTTAAGTCAGTGTGAGTATCATAGGTCATTAGGAATACACCATAGACATCTGTGGGAAGCACACTTTCATGCAGATTCAATGTTTCATTGAGTATCTACATAAGTTGACTGTTCTAAAAACAATGGTTTAGACCTAAACTTATCTCATGCAAATTATCCTGGCTTAACTTTCAAAACATCACATGATAATCTCTATTTTTCCTCAACTTGCACTTCTTTATCCCAAAAGAGAAAGGTTCCTTTGTGTTTTCTTGGCCATTTCTCTTGAGTACTAGGAGAAGGGGTGTAGAATTCGAAGCACACAGTAATTGTGAATCAGAACACAGCTAATTTTAATCATCAATACAGCCAATCAATGCTCACATAAAGATGATTTATCATGTTGATTTCTCAAGGTGACTTCTCTCTCACATAAACAGACCTTTATCGATGCATAGTGAGCCTGTGCCCATTGTCAGAATCTTTGATTTTTTTTGATAAAAATATGATGGTTCAACATTAGGGCCTAGGTTGTGAATGGTAATTTAATTTTTTTACCCAGGCTATGCCACTTACTTTGAATTATTTTTTACCCAGGCTCTGTCAGTTTTTACCTGGGCTAAAGATCCGAATCCCAGGTTCTAATGATGCCACTGTGCTCAACTACACCTTCTTTGTCAGCCAATTGTTACACCTGAGAAGCCTTTTGGGGTATACCTCCCAAATGTTCCCATGAATATTGATTTAAATAGAGGTCAACCCTTGGTTGCCCTTCCTCCTTGATGTCAAGGAGTTCATTTTCTAAGGCTTCATTTACTCCCAAAGTCTGCCTCATTTTAGAGCCACGTGTGGCAACAAGGAGGTAGTTTCTCTGCTGAGAGGCTTAGGGAGATGTGGTGGTGGTCAGAGCTACCAAGAGGAGGGAGAATTAAACAGCTAAACAGCTGAAAATGAAGGCAGGGGAGGAGACATAATCATGGTCTAGTAGGGTGCTTTCTAAGGAGCTAGATCTTATAGTCCTCTCAACAACCTATGGGAGCCTCTAAACTAGACGTGAGCCCAGAAACTGCTGTAGCTGATGTCACAAGTGTTGAATTCTCCCAGAATAAGACTCCTCGATATTGCAGAATGGATTCCAGCATAGCTAGTGATGGATCTGTGCTCTCAGCCTGTCAGACATGCCAGGAGCAGTGAGCCTTGCTTCTCACGGCAGTGGACATGAACTCTATGCACTGGTCACAACCATGTGATGTAACAGGTAGGGATTTACTGATTAACAAGACAGATGACTCCACTATGACATGCCCCATTCCATTCAATCAAATGGTATTGTGGAATGGGCACCTCACTTGAATGTGTGTCTGAGGATTTTGGTGTCTCCAAGGACCCTCCGCTCCTTCCATCTTGGCTAATGTGTTTCTACAATTCGTATAGAAAATAGACAAGCCTGAGCAATGTTTGATGACACTCTCAAAGTCTACAGATTGTAGTTGGGGTCCTGTCTGGACTTGCTCCAGATCATTAGCTCAGACACTGTCAAGGTGGTGGTAGTGCAGAGACTGGCCTGTGCTCTGTAACTGTTTGGTAGTCTTAGTTAGTCTGGTACGTAGACTCATTGAACGTGTGGGAATGTTAGAAGTCTGTATAGACATATATATTCTCTGCTGATTATCCAGCTGAGCTTCTACGGTGTTTTTGAAATGTTATAGGTTTAAAAATGAATTAATAGAATGTGTTGTAATAATTTATTCTCCTCTAATTCTAGGTTGTGCAAAATGCCAGTGGGAGTGGAAGACAGAGATCTCATCCAGAGGATATGCATTCACTATGATGAAATGACCCAAACGACCTTGGTCAAGAGCTACCATGCCACTCATCCATCTAAGCCTGAAGTCAAGGGTGTGATCAGGTTAGTGAATATTATGATACGTGTGGATGCTATTGGAGCATCCAAGTGAGAACATGATATTTTCAACAAAGCGCAAACTGTTTGATACACATATATACATGTATACACACGCACACAAGTCAAAAATGTTTTACTAATATATATTATATATAATATATATTTTATTGAACTGTTAAAAATGATTGGAAACCAGGATATAAACCACAAACATTTATAATACCCTTTACCTTTTAAGCTTATGAATACCAAATATGAGTGTTCATTATTTTTTAAGGGTATTGGGTTCTCTAAATGTTTGGGGTCCACAATCATAGATTCTTGATTACTTCCTTTTTTGATAAATCGATCAGATATATATTTGTTTTTTAGATTGTTTTCTCTATTGTCTGTATAAATATTATAGCCAAGCAGTCTCCTTCAAGAAGTTGAAGGTTCTGCTCTTGTCGTAATAATAAGCTTCTCAATAAACCAAGTGATGATTAACCTCTTTGCAGCTAACACGTGTAGCAGCTACTGAATCAGCTCAGATTCAAAACTGAACACACATGTCTCTGTTTACTGCGTTGATATCTTTTAGCCGTTTTGTTGAATTGAGAAACAGATTGGCCTCCACAATGTATTGGAAATATGGAGTCTTCTGGTAGTAATATTACAAAGAATGGACTTACAATGCACAAATTACGTGATGAGTAGACAGATGATAGATTCTTGAAAATGAATTTCAAGGCTTTTAACTGTTTTCGGGCAATAGGTTTACTATATATGGATTCAAGTCATATTCAAGTCATGTAGGAAATAGGAAATGATTTGAAAAAAATCATTTAGGATCCTAATGCACTGCCAGAGTAGGACAGAAGTCTTAAATTTATTATTGTTTTATTTTTTTAATGTTTTTGAAATGCGGTACAAGCAAATATGGAGAGTGCTCCTGCACAGTAGAACTGTTATTGAGCAGAGCCTGGAGAGAGAATCAGATGTGGACATCCTATGTTACCACCAAAAATGCAACAAAGATTAACAGGAGGAGACATAGTCACAATCAACTCTTAACAAAGAGAGGCTAGAGCCAACAGTGAAGTAGGTGCTTAACAAGTAGAGGCTAGAGCCAACAGTGAAGTAGGTGCTTAACAAATAGAGGTTAGAACCAACAATAAAGTAGGTGCTTAACAAATAGAGGCTAGAGCCAACAATAAAGTAGGTGCTTAACAAATAGAGGTTAGAACCAACAGTGAAGTAGGTGATTAACAAATAGAGGCTAGAACCAATAGTGAAGTAGGTACTTAACAAATAGAGGCTAGAACCAACAGTGAAGTAGGTGATTAACAAATAGAGGCTAGAACCAATAGTGAAGTAGACGCTTAACAAATAGAGGCTAGAGGCAACAATAAAGTAGGTGCTTAACAAATAGAGGTTAGAACCAACAGTGAAGTAGGTGATTAACAAATAGAGGCTAGAACCAATAGTGAAGTAGACGCTTAACAAATAGAGGCTAGAGCCAACAGTAAAGTAGGTGCTTAACCCTCTCACTGGCATAAGCGACTAAGTCGCAAAAACGGATTAACCGCGATGAAAAAATTCGTAAAAAATTAACCGTTCGCGGTATTAACTTAAAAAATTGTACGAATATGCCTAAAGCATGCCTCTAATATACCCCTGAATATCTGGAAAATACGGAATGAGGAAAGGGAAGTAAACGTGCCAGCAAACATCACTTCCGGTTAATTCCCGGTCTCGAAGAAGAAATGGCGACCCGCTTTAGTAGTTAGACTTCCTATTTGAGGATGACTTCGGCCTGTCCGAGATTGACATTAGTGAAGAAGAGGAAGAAGGTGCCTGTGCTTACCTGGGAAGTAGCGTAGTTGACGGTGATGCTATGGCAGCTATAACAGAAGCTGTTGGCACTGACCACGAAGCAAGTTTTCAAAGTATAGATCACCCTACTCTGCCAAGCGAAGCTTCAGACGATAGCGATGGTCATGAAGACTTCCCCCAAGGTAAGAATAGATAAGAGTTGTATAGTAAAGCCTAGTAACTAGCATAATAATAAGAACTATTTCTCCTGGGAAGATAGTTTCACTCATGGAGCTGGAGGAGGATGAGGAAGCAGCAGAGGAGAAGACAGGGTTGTAGGAGAGGTTATTATATATATATATATATATTTTATAATGTAGCACTATGTGTTTGTCTGAGTTATGCTGAACATGCAGACCTTCACAGTGCCAAGGGCATTGCCCTTTTATTTTTTATCTATATTTATTTATAATTATGTTATGCACACTTTGCACATACTTTTATTTATTTTTCAGTACTTATGGACCCTAGCCCTTACTTCCTCTTTGTTATGATTTTCACATCTTTGTGGTTTGTTATAATTGACCAAAAAATGTTGTTGACAAATAGTAACGTTGACTAGCTAACATTGCTGATTTCATGTGTATGAAACCGAGCTGAAATAGCCTTTTCAACCTATAATGATATTCACATCTGTGTGGTTTGTTGTAATCGACCAAAAAATTGTTATTGACAAACAGTTGTTGTTGTTGACCAAAAGTTGACCGGTTAACATTGCTGGTTTCATGTGTAATATGAAATTGAGATGATATAAACCCGATATAAACCCTTTTATTTTACTTCCTGTCTCTTATAACAATATTCACATTTCTGTGGTTTGTTGCTAAGCAACTAAAATTTAATATGACGTCCCTTCATGCATCAGCTATCACCTGATATATAGTTGTTGGGTACTTGTCTTCATGTGTGGTCCTCTATAATAAAATAAATGTGAAATTGTGTCAATTTTTGTAAAAAGTCCTCCGTAAATCTGCCAGTGAAAGGGTTAACAAATAGAGGTTAGAAGCAACAGTGAAGTAGGTGCTGAACTAATAGAGGATAGAACCAACACTGAAGTAGGTGCTAAAAGCTTAACAAAGAGCAGGTTCTTAATATAGATGCCAGCTAACAACCAACTTTTACGGTTTGTAATCTCATGTAACAAGCCCCTTTACCCCGGTCTTAAAAAAATTATAACAGGAGTATCAAACATTACCAAAAGATTTGGCTATGTACCATTTCTTATTCTCGAGTCCAAATTGCTGAATGAAAGCGATAAAGTCTAGCTTGGTAGAGCTAATAGTACATCATGTATTTTAACTGGTGTCACAGAGATGCTAAAATGGTGCCCTCTCCCATCGGTGGTAAGGAATCATCCAGCACAGGCTAACAGTTCTATACTTATGACTAGGTACATAGCTGAGAAGCTAGAAGCTGGTGGAGCCAATGTGGTCTATCATGCCCCTTTATAAAACAGCTAAACTGTCTGAAGAAACAGTTTGGAAAGACGTCCGGAGGAGTCTGAGTAAAGGCTAAGAGAAAAGAGAAAGACAACACCACTGCCTAGATTTACCTTGAAGCTCTCGAACAATAATTTCAAGGATGATAAATGAGGCCCTCAGAAGCAAACTACACATGAAATGTACAGTAAAAATGCAAGGAGAGAGCAGGAAATCTCTGAGCAGCATCAGTATCATCAACAGTCTGAAACAAATATAGCCCACAGAATGGAAATGGTAGGGCTAGTACAGATACAACTATAGTAAGCACCAATAAGCGGGGTTTAGCCATACCAAAATTGACACGTTACAATTTTGCACGTCTGTTCAGAGTCCAGCCACATGGTTGCCTTTCATAAACATGATGGCTACTGTACCACAATCATGATAACATGACTGAGTCTAGTGTTGGTCAACTAGGCTAACCTGAAGTCATCAAGTTGTAGGAAAGCAAACCTACGTTCAACACTCCCAATTATAACTATTTCAAGTCTTCTGATCCCATGAGAATGAATATTCACTTAACTTTGGTAACGAACATGATGGTGGTTGTCATTACAATGCCAATAAACAATGAAGCTGAATGGAAAATAATGAGAATGGTGATGAACCTGCCACTGAACTTTCCTCGTGTGATGAGCCCATTGTGATCGATGCTCCATAAGCCTGGTAGGCCTTTATGACATCTGTGCTCACATGCTGAGCACCCACCACACAAACAAACGAGCATGTTCATGCACAAGGGAAAATACATAAGGTTCTGCTTCCACATACATTTACAAAGATACTGCAAAGAAAGCCAATGGCAAGCTCAAGGAAATGTGGTCCATAAATATTATTCTTGTCAATATAACTAAATAGAGATTTTATTGTTGCTGTCATTGTTGTAGAGCGGAGACCATCTTAAGTGGTATTATCATCAGGCAAGACCCAGATGACCAGAAATCAACACGAGTAACCCTCCTGTTTCAGTTTGACCTGAAGGGTTTGATACCTCACCCCATTGCCAACATCTTCCTTGCCAAGGTTCCTCTGGAGTGGCAAAGATCTGTCACCGAGTACTACTGGAATGATTATTCTAAGAAAGGTGCACATAAAGATTGAGCCCTGATGATGGAATCAAGTGGACAGTTTCCCTCAATTGACATGTATAACTCTGTTAGCTACTACTAGAGACATGTAGTGTCCCTTAAGAAAATAATTTTTTCCCACAAACAATTGATACTATTCTGGTCAAAAGAACTAGTTTGTAACTTTTGTTATGATTTCTATGATATGAATATGTATAGTAGACTAGATGGGATCTGTGCACACACATAAGCCAATCACATGCTATATAGCACTGTACAAATGTACCTCATGCGGACATGCTTGGCACCGGCTGTCTTGTACTTATTGGTCGATCATGTGGCTGCTTATGGAAGGTGCTCCTTGATTCAATAAACACAGTGGATAGCTATCTACCGATATAGCAGGCTCACATGAGTCTTAGCATATTATTCCTGGTGAAGGCTAGAGCATCTAGTCGAAACGTCGAGAGAATACAATTTGAAATTGATTATTGAGAAGGTTATTGTATATTCTCTCAATGTTTCGACTAGATGCTCTAGCCTTCATCAGTATAATATTATTATCACCATCATTATAAATCATCATCATAATCATTATTATTATCATTTAGTGGCTGAGGCAATACCTAGTCTCGCGTAGCCAGACCCTTGATCGGTCACTACACTCATATGTGTAGTGAGTGATTGGTAAAAGGTGTCTGTGCTTGATCGATCAAGTCATTTCACACACACACTCACCCCACTCCACTACTCAATCTGTAGTGTTACGTTGTGTTGCCCCATTTCCTGCTATTCTCGGTTGAAGGTTGCTGCAGAGCAGATCAGCAATTTTTAATGGGGGCGGAGGTTGTGGTCACACCCTAACCACACCTATATAGATATTGCAGCCATATCCTTAACTACACCCACATATGGCAGGCCATCAACCAATTCTCACAATTAAATTCAGATCAGTAAAAATATAATCATTATAATGATAAGAAATCAGTTCTAGAAATCAGTTCTAGTCTTCTCAGAAGAGAAAAACGACCATTCTGCCTCGGCACTAGAAGTGCAAGCAATTACTACGAGGTTGAGATTTTAATGCAAGGATAGGTCAGGGGGAGGAAGCACTCCCTAACAGCAATGGTAGAAGGCTTCTCAACTTGGTGTTGCTGGGACGATTGGTTGTAGTGAATAATATTAAGAATTGGAGGGAAGTTTGATTGTGGGGAAGGTAGTGATTGAAAAAAGACTCGTCTTCTGTCAACATTTCAAAAATTACTTCCACAACCTGTTTATTACAGTACAAGTCATCTTACCTCATTTACTATCTGTATACTGCACTGGGGTGCGATAGTCCCAAGAGACTTAGCATTTTGAAGATTAAATTATCAATATCCCGTAATATTTTATGTGAAATCTTTTTTCTGGCCATATAAAAATATGAACAAAGTCACTGCTATGAGAGAAAATTTACTACACGAAATGTGTATATTCTGGAAATGAGTCGGCAACCTAACGAGAAACTAGTTCTGGGTATCATAAAGGCAAACAAATCCAGAAAAAAATAACCGGACAGCAGTTACTCTTGTCCCTTGGGTGGCTACGCCAGCCATTCCACAAGCAAAGCAACTGGGCAGTACTTAAGCGAGTGAGTATACCGAATGTACTGCCCAAATCATAACTTCCTACGTGATAGCATACCAAAATTGGTTGCTGCAGAACGACTATAAATTAGGTGACCCAAGCCGGAAGAGGCTTAAAGTTGACGTGACTGACTCCAGAGAGCTATCGGCAATGGCTACTGGAGGAGCCCCCGAATCCGTTGGCAACCTCTTCACCGACGACGGTACGTAGCCCATGCACGCGCCTCGCATACTCTGCGTCGCTTACTCGACTAAATTACTTGCAGATCTGGCCAAACTCCTCCACGAGGAACAGTCAGCTTCCAAAGAGGAAGGATGGGGTTTACTCAGTAAGAACGATCAGTGCGAGGTTTGGAGAAAGAATGATCCCAACAAGCCAGTGAAATTAGTGAAGGTGAGCAACACAATTGTATGTACACGAGATTGCTAATTGAGTGAACATGCAGGGGCTCTAGAGCTGACGCGCTTGTCAAGTCAACATATCCACCACAGTTGTTTACCATCATGTCTCCCCCAAGTTGTGCATAATAAACCATATATCCACCCCATAGTTGTGCATATTATTAGCAATCATACCTAGAGGCAAAACTGACTGAGTATTCCTATTTCTAGCTTCTCATTTAGAATAGGAAGAGCAAATTCACAGGAGCTGAATCAGATTAGTCTCTGCAATGTAGTGGACAATTTGGAGACTTCTGGTATCTTATGGTATGCGAGTTCTACTACGTAGGAAAAAAGTGAAAGATGAATACACAAAATACTAGAAGATGAATTTAATTTTTTTTTAAAGAAGAGGCCAGTAAACCGTTGGGGGGGGGGGGGGGGGGGGGGGAATGTGGTAACGACTTCACTTCACTGTATGGACATGATATAATAGCTCACAGCTCTCTCTGTTGTGCTCTCTTTTGATGTTGCCTGGGTATATAACCATGCCAAGTTATGCAGGTTAGGGAGGGGATTGCAGGGGGGGAGGTCTGCTGCTGTGTGGTTTGGTACTCATTACAGTGCACCTCAACTAATCCAGCCACAATTAGGTGCCACTACCAAGTGGTAGTTTGTATGGACAGTACAACCCAAACAGCTGTTTGTGGTGAGTAGTACAAGTTTTGTGGTGTGTACCTGTAAGTTTGTGGGCTTAAATTTACAATTATACACCATTTAAAACCAGCTTACAGTATACTGTACATACTTAAAAAGGGGGAGACAGTTGCATTTATTATTATTTTTAACTTATGGTTACCACTTTAGAGCTCCGTAGATTCTGTAAACTTCATGGTATGGACTTGATATATAGCTCAAAAGATAGGTCTCTCTGTGTGCTCTCTTTTGATACTAAACTTTTTTTCATAGATATAACTATAGACAAGTTACTAGACCTAAAGTGGAGGAACCTCAAAAACCTGAATGCCTGAAACCTCCACATAAATATCTCCAGATTTCACAAGGGCTAAAGATTTGAAATTAGTACCAGTGGCTAGAGGAAGCCCTACTCTACGCAATGACTGTTTTCATTAGGCATTTACGGATCAAGCGCGTGGGTGGAAAATGAGTTTTATGGATTATTAACGAAATTCATTTTCCACCAGCGCGCTTGCTTACATTTTAACGCCTAATGAAAACATTCATTGCGTAGAATAGGACTTCCTCTAGACACTGGTACTAATTAGCACTTTGCAATCTGGAGATATTTATGTGGAGGTTTCAGGCATTCAGGTTTTTGAGGTCCCTCCACTTGTAGCTCCCGTAACTTGGCTATAGTTATATTTATGAAAAATAATTTAGTATCAACAGAGAGCACAAAGAGAGACCTATCTTTTTAGCTATATATCAAGTCCATACCATGAAGTTTACGGAATCTATGGAGTTATCAAGTGGTAACTACCAAAAAAACAAAAAAATTAGCACACAAGAGCTGGAGTTTCTGGACCAGATTGGAAGCAAGTCTTATACAGTGCTGTGAAGAGTGTGGAAATGGCCATTACAATCTCTTACATTAAAAAGAAGGAATTTCTTCACTCAGACAATACAAGCACAAGATCACAGATGTTGGAGTGAAGCAGCAGGTAAGCTTGGGAAGGATGAAGTTACATGTACACATGCAGTGCTGTATCAATTATTACAACTAAAGTACAGTTAGAGTAATCCTAACCAATTCACTAATCTGAACACCCCCTGTGTGTAGGCCTATTTGGATGAGTGGGATTAGCGAGGTCCCACTGTACTTGTAGGGAGCAGCAATTAGCTTACAGTGACCTCATGAATATCAATTTTCTTATTTGGCAACTATTTATGGTATTTACATTTTCGGTTGCCATGCTCACTATTGTCTACTTATAGACTCATTAGCCCTTAAATGGAAACACTAGCTGTAATCGAGTACACTTCCTAACCACACTTGCTGCCTAGCACTTCCAGTAAGGAGCTAGGCTAGGTACACCTTGGCTGCATTTCATTTTAACATAGTAATACCTGAGAAAGCGTGACAAGGACGGTAGAGTCTCTCTGGGAAAGGGTGACAAGGATGGTAGAAGCTCTGGGAATGGGTGAAGGATGGTAGGGTCTCTGGGAAAGGGTGACAAGTATGGTGGAAGCTCTAAAAACGGGTGACAAGAACAATAGAGGCACTGCCATGACCAAGAACAGTCAGGACTAAAAGTGGTCTGGACACTGAATTGTGTTGGAGCAAAAACTAGATTATGCTGCTAGCACTGGATTCCCGGGCCTAGTCACTCACACAGCTCCTTGGGTGCCTAGTGCATACCAGCTCAGCTTCCAATGAAGTGGGATGTAGGCACTCACCAGCACTAGTCACCTCATGGCTTAGGTAGGGGCAAAGGCAAATACTAGAGTCAGAGCTGAGGTGTAGAGTGTCAGGGCTGGATGGGGGATAAAAATCATGACAGCTGTGTGTGGACAAAGATAATTGTTTGTTACAATGGTGGTAGTGCACACTCATGGAGTAGAAACCAGCACACTATCATCACTAATAAACAACTCCGCAAGATTACAATGAGCCGACTTATTAGTCTTCGTGTACTCCTACTAGGTACATTCATACATTGCGAGGCCATCGCATTGTATCACACTGCGATACTGAGCTGTTCATAGCACATGTGCGATAACTCGTATTCCATTGAAGAACTATCAATTTCCTCCCAATAATGTATAGACGTCAAGCTTAAGTATCTAGGATCCACTATATGTGGAGCCGGGCTGTTATGCACTGGCCTCCTAGCTGAGACTGCCGAGGCACTGCTTGGACAGAAACCCTGCACCTAGGCAGCCAACAGCTTCAAGGAACTGTCATGCACTGTCCATATACTTGTGGAGTCTTGAAGAGTGAAAAATAAGTGACCTCTGTCGGACTTTGCTAACTGTTTCATGTTATGTGGCAATTGCGAAGTTTCCTGCTTGGCTCTTTCCCAGACTTTTAGGAAGATTGGCAGCTGCTGCTTGATCACCATAAACTTCCATCTCTGCACCAACAGAAAGCTACACTCCCACTTCCACTAGCATACTCCGTGGTGGCCTGTCTCAAAAGTGCTGCGCAAACTACACCAATTTTGCACATATACTGTAACCTTTACACTGCGTCTACTATTACTTCCATTGCAGGACTTCTGTAGTATACTAGTTAATACTTCCTGTAGTATACTAGACACCCATGCAATACTCCTTTAAACCAAAGCAACCCCCTTCAATTATACAACAATAGCCTGGCAGTAGTTTGGCATTGTGAGTGGTTGTGTTGGATGTCACCACTGCATGCATGAATGATGTTTTAGTAAGGAGATGGTTAGTATTCACTTTTGTTCTCAAATTATATAGAACCCTGTATAATTAGAAAAATCATTTTTTGCCTGTAATCTAAGTTTCTCTTTCATCTCCTGTACATACATCACTGTTGCATGTATTGTTGCATACATTGTTGCATGTGTTGTTGCATGTATTATTGCATGTATTGTTGCATGTGTTGTTGCATGTATTATTGCATGTATTGTTGCATGTGTTGTTGCGTGTATTTGTATACATTGTTGTATGGATTTATGATGGATTGATTGTTGCGTGCATTCTGGCATGAATTGTTGCATGTATTGTTGCATGTATTATTGCATGTGTTGGTGGATATATTGTTGCATGTATGTATTGTTGCATGTGTTGTTGGATGTATTGTTGCATGTACGTATTGTTGCATCCATTGTTGCATGTATTATTTCATTACCTATTATTTCAGGGTTTTCTCAGCTTTAAGGATATTTCTCCACAAGCAAGTGAGTTTGTTAGTGTATTTATATGCATGTATGCCTGTGTTGGTGTGCATGCATGTGGGTGTGCATGTTCAAAGCGTAAAAAACCACGCCGTTTGCTCAAGTGACATCAACATGTCTGTATAGATAATTCCGTTCCTAAAGGGTTGGTATAGAGAAGAAGCCCATCTTGAATTCACGATGTTCGTCCTTATGAGTACAAATGTGCAAGTCACGTATCCATGACGCTCGTCCTCACACTTTAAAAAATTAATTGTCTTAAAGATTCATGACGTTCATCCATTCATGACGCTCGTCTGGTAAGGGTTGGTGTGTGATGTATAATATGCATAACTAAATAATGTGCATTGATTGAATATTAGCCCTTACAGGACTCAAAGTGTCACGAATCCTAATTAATCATGGAGTCAGTGACATGCTAGATCTGTTATTAGGTCTTATGTCAACAGCAGCTGTGCTATGTACAAGAAAAGTTGAACATGACCACAACTGAGGCGCACAGGTGCCATGATCCAGCTGTAAGCAAACAAACTAGCTATTTATTTTTCCTGCTTTAAAATGGCCAGAAAATTCTATACAAGAGAGGAGTGCATAGCTGATGTGGAAACTAATCAGGTAGAGAGTGTGAATGAGTGTACTTGTGAAACTGATTGTACAAGTAGTGATAGCTATCGGGAAAGTAGTGAGGGTAATGAAGAAGACTAGGGTGGGGCCGCTTTGATAGGGGGTCCAGCCAGCAGCGCTGGTCAGGATAGAATGGGAATTAGTGATATGCAAGCAGGAAGCAGTAGGATAGTAGTGGGTAGCAGTGGGTAGCAGTAGGATAGGAGTGGGTAGCAGTAGGATAGGAGTGGGTAGCAGTAGCTTGGGAGTGGGTAGCAGTAGGATAGGAGTGGGTAGCAGTAGGATAGGAGTGGGTAGCAGTAGCTTGGGAGTGGGTAGCAGTAGGATAGGAGTGGGTAGCAGTAGCTTGGGGGTGGGTAGCAGTAGGATAGGAGTGGGTAGCAGTAGCTTGGGAGTGGGTAGCAGTAGCTTGGGAGTGGGTAGCAGTAGGATAGGAGTGGGTAGCAGTAGCTTAGGAGTGGGTAGCAGTAGCTTGGGAGTGGGTAGCAGTAGGATAGGAGTGGGTAGCAGTAGCTTGGAAGTACAGTGCTGTAGCAGGGGTAGTGTGGGTCTTGGAATAGAAGGGATAGAATGGGATGACGGAGAGGAAGAGTAGCCTCAGTCACTTCGCAGCAGTATACCTGGACAGAGGTTGGAACAGGTCATTTCTTGTTCATAATTATTTTGCACATACTGCACAACCATTATCACAGATGACATAGCTCACACTCCAGCACCCTTTACTGTGGTGCTGGAAGTAATCTATCAATGGCACCCAGGACACCAGAGGACTTCTCTCTCTTTTTTACTGACCAACTCTTGCAGTTTTTGGTAGACAACACCTGCCAAAAAATCCAAGCAATGAATGTATGTAAAATTAGTTAGTGTAAGGCAATACATCTACAATTAAATTATAATCTCATATATATATATATCGGTGATCACTCCCTCTATAAGAGCTGGACGCACTAAGCCTCTTGAGTGTGGAGCACCTTCAACTACTGTGTCACTTTCAGAGGAAGACAATGAAAAGAAGTGATCGTAGCAGAAGAAAACGTTACATTTTATAAGAGTGTAGCACCTATAACAACAATCCTGCTATGTGCCTTCAAAGCTTATCACACACAACAACAAAAAATTACATCTAACAATACATCAATAAGTACAGTAGTATATTATATATGCATTCATGTCGTCATTTATTGCATATTATGTGTGTATTACTTATTCATACTTGGCTGCTGTTACTACCTTAGTCAAGATATACCTTAGTCATGATGTCCTATCTGAGGTATATGTGACCCCAAAGTTAGACAGCTGGCACATTTCAGGATGTATTATAGCTAGAGCCCAGAAGTATCCCACCTCTCCCCTACCAAATCCTGATTGAGAAATAACAACCAAAAAAATTGATTTGACATGCTTGGTTAGAGTTGGCTCTCTTTAGCTACAACCTAATGACTCGTAAAAGCTAAGAAGCTACTTACTATAGCTTCTTGAAATAACGACAGCATCTTTTAGTGTCCTGTGAGGTAGAGAAGTCAACCACTAGACAAAATATGTCATAGTAACAAAGCCATAACACAAAATATCTTAGCTATATCTAAAACTCAGCTCAAGTTGCCAGCCACTCAGATGCCAATGAAGTCACGATGTTCTTCACAGCTTCATGTCGGCTAAAAAGAAGAGGTGAGAAAAATATTTATTGGCGAGGACAACCCATTTCTTTCAGTAACTAGCTAGCTACTAGCTATCCACTTACCAGACTGAGCAATGTTAGTAGTCTAAGAGATGCCCAACTAGCAAACAAAGTTTACAATCTATGCGCTAAAACACTATCTTGATGTTGGACAAGGTTTGTAGTATTCCTGTAATGATGGAGGGTACCATGGGTCACACAGAACTTCCTTCACTGCCATGAGCAAACTGCCTGTAGATTCTTAAAAATTTTAAAAAATGCCATCCTCGTGACTAAACGTGACGTCATCTTGGTACATGTAGGTAATATTCAATTTTTTACGTTCGTCCAATAAGGGTCGAGATGAGTAAGATGTGATACACAATTAATTATTTAAAGTTCAGAGTTTTTAATTAGATGCATTAAAAATATATAATAATAAATTAATATACACATATATACATGTATATAATAATAATATTACAAATTAGGAACATTATAGTGTTAATTAGTGTGTATGCAGATATTTAGTAGAGTAGCAATTAAATTGGGACTAAGGTCAACATAATGGAGATGTGTACAATAACCTTCTCAATAATCAACTTGAAATTGTATTCTCTCGATGTTTCAACTAGATGCTCTAGCCCTCATAAGGGAGGGCTAGAGCATCTAGTTGAAACATTATTTCTGATGAGGGCTAGAGCATCTAGTTGTCCTGATGAGGGCTAGAGCATCTAGTTGACTGATGAGGGCTAGACCATCTTGATTAGGACTAGAGCATCTAGTTGAAACATTATTCCTGATGAGGGCTAGAGCATCTAGTTGTCCTGATGAGGGCTAGAGCATCTAGTTGACTGATGAGGGCTAGACCATCTTGATTAGGACTAGAGCATCTAGTTGAAACGTCGAGAGAGAATATAAATTATTCAGAAGGTTATTGTATTGATATTATGCCAACTGAGAGTTCATTGAGAGATAATGATACTTGTAATTTGATTACAGTCGGAGACATAATCTATGACCTGGAGTCGCGTACAAAATGGGACAAACATTTCCCAGTCATTGAGGTGCTGGAGTCTTCCGAAGACTGCCGAACTGTGTACTGGTGAGATATGCATATGCACTACACATGTGATGACTGGCACCTTATAATGCAAAGGTCAGTAGTTCATGTGCAGGAGAGATGGCAACAAGCAAGAATACTTGGAGTAGTCTTGTTGTTTCTCAAAGTGGGGTCCATGGACCCCCCTGACGTTTAGCTCAGGAGTTCATAAGAAGTTAATTGAATCAGATCTAGCAATATATATATATATGTATAATATCCTAACTAGCCAGAACTTTTAGCTATTTACAATTTAATCAACTTAAAATTTACTCTCTCGACGTTTGGACTAGATGCTCTAGCCTTATCGAATGGCTATTCAGTATGTGATACAAACCACCACACCCTGGCGCACACATCCAGGAACACTAACAATGTACTACAGTGTTAAGCAGATTTTGGACTTTGAATTGTACCTAGGTGGGCCTTACATCCCTGCAAGCATTACTACTTAACTAGAAGGCTAGAGCAAAACTAGTAGGGGCTAAAAAACTTATGGGTACCACTTTATAGCTCCATAGATTCTGCAAACTTCATGGTATAGATTTGATATATATTCAAAAGATAGGTCTCTCTGTGTGGTACTAAAACATTTTTCATATATAGGTATAACTATACCCAAGTTACTGGAGCTAAAGTGGTCGTACCCGACTGCCTGATTTTGCAACACATTTTCCCCCGGATTCTCAAGTGCTAGACAGAACCAGTGACTAGAGGAAGCCCAACTGCATACAATGATTAGGCATGTACTGGTCAAGCACATGGTTGGAAAATCATCATGGCAATACTTTATAAAAACCTAAGATTAATTTCATTCCTTAGGCTTATCTATACAGAAATGAAAGATCACCAAATAAGTAGAATTGTAACCTTGCCATCACAACTTCCTTATTTAGTGTAAGCAGATATTAAGATGTGGTGCAGTATCTTAATATATCACGGAATTCAAAATAAGACATCTCGTCACATGCTCCATCCTCCACCAGTGACAAGTTCTACCAACCAATCCTCCACATTTCCCTTTAGAGTACTCTAAGAATTCATGCAGAAATATTCCCTGATGAGCTCACTCGTAGTGTACTGTGCTTCCCATCTTCAAGGGAAGCTGCTTCCAAGTACTCCTAACAAAACTCCTCTCACAGCCATACTTCCACTCCTCTCACAGCCATACTTCCACTCCTCTCACAGACATACTTCCACTCCTCTCACAGACATACTTCCACTCCTCTCACAGCCATACTTCCACTCCTCTCACAGCCATACTTCCACTCCCCTCACAGCCATACTTCCACTCCTCTCACAGCCATACTTCCACTCCTCTCACAGCCATACTTCCACTCCTCTCACAGCCATACTTCCACTCCTCTCACAGCCATACTTCCACTCCTCTCACAGCCATATTTCCACTCCTCTCACAGCCATACTTCCACTCCTCTCACAGCCATACTTCCACTCCTCTCACAGCCATACTTCCACTCCTCTCACAGCCATACTTCCACTCCCCTCACAGCCATACTTCCACTCCCCTCACAGCCATACGTCCACTCCTCTCACAGCCATACTTCCACTCCTCTCACAGCCATACTTCCACTCCTCTCACAGCCATACTTCCACTCCTCTCACAGCCATACTTCTACTCCTCTCACAGCCATACTTCCACTCCTCTCACAGACATACTTCCACTCCTCTCACAGCCATACTTCCACTCCTCTCACAGCCATACTTCTACTCCTCTCACAGACATACTTCCACTCCTCTCACAGCCAGCCATACTTCCATGCATATTTCCATTTCATAATTTGCCATCCCATTATGTTGCAGGGCATCAGGTTGTTGAACTTTGCACCAGTTCAGGATCTGCAAGGAATATATAGTTCTTGTCTACTTCCCCACATCATAATCCAAGCATTACATCACGATGACATCAATAATGTACAGATTGATACTGTATTAGCTGTACTAAGACTAGGGCAAAGGCTAGAGCAATGCTAACTAACAATATTAGGATTTCAAACTAAATTAATTTCTGTTTTTCTCTTCACTTTCTCCATCACACCATCGCTTGCCACTCAATGCCTTGCATTTGGTAACAAAAGCTTTGAGAAACCTTGGTCTCAACGTACCCTAGTCCCTCATGTTTGGTACTGGATTAGTAAGAATATGCATATAACATGCTCTCTGTTGACCCTTTTTGAATGATATTGGATAAATTCCCACATGCAATTTTTACGATTTTGTTAGCGGATGTATCCGCTCACAAAAATACTTCTTGATATTCAAGGTGAATTCCACTCAAGCTTGTAAGGCTGTACTGAAAAAAACTGCACTAGAAAATCTTCACAGTTGATGATATTACAGTGGACAGCACTGTTGTTGAAGACTTAAAAAAATAATAAAGCCTAGAGCTAACCACATCTGAAGGCAGCCAATGATTCAGAATACAACTTGGAAGAGTACCAAGGCAATGCCTGCCTCACTAGAGAGCTTAAGTGAGTTGAGATAGTATCTATCTAAAAGTTGAAGTGATGCTCTGTTCTTGGCCTGAGTGCTGTGTGTGCAGGAGAAACAAACAACCCAAATGACAGTTCAGATATTTGCTTCTGTTGCTGCTTCTTTTAAACTCATTTCTAGCCCAATATTTTATAAACACCGACAAGCTGGGTTGTGTAGCCAAGGTGCTAACTTACCTGGTTAGCATGTCACAGCAATGCTGACCAGATATAGGGCTCAAGAGCCAAGGCTCTTGCTGTTTCTATGTCACATGACTTGGAAAAAAAATTGAATTGAGGTATGCATGTGTGTTAAATTACAGGCAACCCAGCTTGATGGAGTTTTGAAATATTGGGCCAGAGATGAGTTGAGATGAGTAATAAAAAAAGGAAAAGATAAAGTTAAAAAGGTCTTCTTCTCTAATTACAGGTTGTCTAAAATGCCAGTAGGAGTGACGGATCGAGATCTCATACAGAAGATATGCACTCGCCGTGATGAAGAGAAGAACACGACCTATGTCATGAGCTATCACGCCACTCATCCATCCAAGCCTGAAGTCAGCAACACGATCAGGTTTGTTGCTGTGGTTTGAGTGCTCTAAAGCAGTTAAGATATGCATAAAATTCTATGATTGAATTGAAAGTATGGTATGGATCATGAAAGTGCTCCCCCTCCCCCCCCCCCCCCCACCCACCCTCAAGTCTGATCAAAATCTCTCATTTTACGACAGGATTATTCTGTATTATTTCCATCTGTAGTGTAGATCAGTTGTAGTTTATCTTCTCTCTCTCTCTCCTCTCCCAATCTCATTTGCCTCTCTACTCTTCATCATTAGGGATCTAAGAAGTGGCCAATGAAGTTACAGCACAGATGAATAAATAATTTATTATTATTACTAACTATTATTTGGGTACTAGCACTCTCCCTGATAATATCTCATGCAAATAGATGCTACAGGTGGCAATTCCTTGCATGCAAAGAAACAGGTGAGACAAAAAAACACACAAAGAGAATGCAAGGAAGGTTCTAGACAAGGACATTAGTTACAATGAATACCCTTTACCTGTTGTACATCATTCACCCACATGGAAGGAGTTTGTTCAAATACAGCTGCAGTGAAACTATCTAAGGGGGAAAGTTGCATCACATGCATTCAAATCGATGATTTTAATGAAAACAACTGTGAAAATATTCAAGGAAATGCGGTCCATACAATCTTTTGTTGTTTTAGAGCGGAGACTATCCTAAGCGGAACTATTATCAGGCCACACCCAGACGACCCCAACTCGACACGAGTCACTCTCTTGATTCAAGTGGACATGAAGGGTTGGATACCTCATGCCATCGTCGATGCCTTTGGATCCAAGTCCCCCCAGACCTGGCACTCGTCTGTCACCAATTACTACTGGAATGATTATTCCAAAAAGAAGGGTACAGCTGAGAAAGAGGGGGTCAAAAGTGACGGGGGAGCAAGTGCGTGAAAATTGAGTCCACATGACATTATCTAATAGTGCATCTCACTCAATTAACATAATGATCTGTATTAATTTGTAAGCTGTTCCTAGAGTAGAGAAGTATCCTCACAGATTTGTGTATACATATCTTTTGAACAACATAAATTTGGTGCAAAATTTTGTCATTTTATCTAAGAAACCATTTATTATGATATAAATTGCTTGTATATTAGCTCAACAGAACTTGTGTGTACGCATAGCCAATTATGTACTAGCATTGGGGGTTGTCATGTGATATGAGCATTACTGAGGCCCAAACAAGTTTTGAACAAGTGAGTGCCAGTTACTAAAATATGACCAATGGTTCCTATGATGACTTTCAATTTAAATTTACCCACTCAATGTTTTGGCTAGATACCCTATCCTTCATCAGGATTATTCTGATTGGTAAAGGCTAGAGCATGTTGCCGAAATGACGAGTGATTAAGATTAATGAGAAAGCCATTGTATCTATCAGTCTGCTTAGAGTTTATGACCAATGTGTTCAGCAGAAATGCTATAAAGTATTTATTAATTTATCTTGTACACAGGAAGTAGTAATCCCTGGTACATGGTCACCAAGTAGTTAGCCTGGATATGCTGTTTACACTGACGACTGTTTCAGAATCAATAAAAAGGATCAAACACACGGTCTTTGGGGTGGAACAACTGGGTTAAGGTGGATAGCGTTCGTTTTGTGATACAAGCATATATAGAATGATGTATAACAAACTAATGAGCCATCGCATATTGGGTCCCTGGCAGCTATAACAACTAATTTCCTAAAATAGCGCAAAGAAAAAATTAATTGAAGTTCTGAACTGCAGACTCCAGAGGAACTAGGTAGCTTCAAGATATTTCAAAAGTAATTTCCAAGGAGTTACTGCACTATAAGTTACTGTTTTTATATCGTGAATATATATTATAATTATTATAATTATGTAAAAAATAGCAAAATAGTCGCAACCTTACTTGATACTTATATTTAAATGTGTGTACATATATATAAGCCTTCTGGGATTCACAGGCCTGACAGCAATCTGTTTTGAGCTTAGACCGTTGGATTGCAAACGAATAATTTGCAGAAATCCATGTATATTCATTTAAATATTCAAGAACATTTGAACATTTGAAAGGGCCAATCAACAAACATTTAACACAAAATACAAAAACACTTTGCATTGAATAGTTACAGGTGGTCCTTGTTTGATGTCTCGTTATGTCCTCCACTGAATTACGTCACCAGGACTGCTAATAGTCTTACAATAACCTTCTCAATACTTGAAATTGTATTCTCTCGACATTTCAACTAGATGCTCTAGCCTTCATCAATGAGATGCTAAGATTCGTGTGAGCCTGCTATATACTAACTAGCTATCCACCATGTGGAGGTAGGTCTGTGTTGGTACCAATGTCCAACCCCACACATGGCTTGACTAGTTGGTTGACCTCTTGACATGCTCCTCCAGAACTTGCTTGGTTGGCTATCGGATGCACATTATTATTCTTTGCAAAAGAACTTTCTTTAGGGCTTTGTCAATGATGTACATTGTGCTGGTTCTGTCAAACAGCTGGATAATGAGCCTCTCAATGGACTGCAGTATTTTACTTTGTATGCTAAGAAAGTTGCAGCAGTGCACCTGTGAATTCTGGCAGTACTTTCCAGATGGCCCAAGCAGATTTCTTATATACCATGCTCATCATAACTACAAAAAAGAGTGCACACCCAGTCAGAGCATGGAACAATGGCAATGCCCGTGCCTTCTGTGGTCCAAGCTAGATGCTAAGTCATGGTCTGCCAGGTATCTGAATTACTTACCAGTTCCGAATGCTAACCACAGTTCATATTATGTTTGAAAATCTTGAGCTACTGACACAGCCACCACTACAACATCTGTGTCAACAGTCCAGATCATTATCTTTCGGTGACCATGCTGCGGCATGAGTTGCATGCAGCAATGCATTGCACCTGTCAGCTTCTTTATGATTGTATGAAGTGAGTTAGGCTAGACCTCGTAATGTTGGGTTCCTGAGGACTGCTTCACACATCCAACCACTTTAGAAGAGCTTCTCACCGGAACCATTATATCTTCGTCTTGTTACTGTCCACTCGGAGGAAGTTATGCCAGTTTTCAAGTATGGCTGCTGCAAGTACTATATGCTTCGTACTCCTTTTCTATCTTTGGCTACTTTCTATTGATTAGCTGTCCCACACAAAGTCCAGGCATGAGACAGTTTGAAGCTTAGTAGACACGTATGGAATGAATATACCTGGGCACACTCATCAAAGTTTTTGGCTACACCAGGTTTCAGTATTTGCACAGTGACATCTCCTTCAAGAACAAAACCAGTGGTCAGGAGTAGATTGGGAATTAGTAGATATGTCCTGCCATCATGTGAGAAGACCACTCTTAGAACCTAGAAAGATTCCATCAGAGAGTGCAGGAGGATATTTATGACTTTCATGTTGAAATGATTCTTCAAGCTTTCTGGAAACTGATATAGAGCCATGAGAAGAGCTGCAAGTCTTGAGGAGGACACTTTCTCCTTGCATTTGATCACACTTCTTGGAGGGGAAGTGCTGAACACCTTTAGTGAATGACATCATAAAGAGACATGGTTCTTTCCACAAGACATTATTTTGTAAAAGCCTGGAACTGTTCTTGGTCAAATCCTTTAAACATTCCAGACATGTTCAATTGCAGAAAAATCCACCATTTCCTTTGTGTCAAGGATAACCAGATCTATACTCTCTTCCTCAAAGGGGTTGACAAGAAAGCAGACATCATTGGTGAACATGGTTTGCACAGTTTGTGTTTGGTAATGATGACTTGTGTACTCACCTTTCCCAATGCTTATTCCCAGCTTGGAACTCTGCTATAGCCCTGGCAACTTCTGGTCCACTAACAATCCAATGCCTCAAGGCACTGGGGTTATCAGTTAGGCTACTGCTCCAACATTGCCTTCGATGTTGGCATTGCTTTGTTCATGTTTTTGGTCAGTAGAAATCACCTTCTTCGTGTCCTCTTCTCCACGGTGAAACTACCTTCCAAGGCTACTTCTTGGGAGTTCATTCTTGTCTGGAAATGTACAGGGATCCATTTGGCAGAGTTAGTATGGTCTAATTCTTTCAGGGCACCATGAATAAAAATTGCCTCAGAGAATGCATGAAGACCAAAAACAACACTTCCAGTTGCCGAGTACTGGAACTGGGGCATGTGTTGTCTCTGGTGGGAACATCTCCAAACTTGAGAGCTTTCTTTCTGCATCATCAGCTTTTCTCAGACAGTAGCGGTCAAAAGCTCAGTGTTGACTTGGTGAGCTCACATAGTGCAGACGACATGATCTGCTCGCAGGAAGTGTAATGCTTGATGTCATAATCGTAGCTATGCCTTCACCCAGTCACACCTTTGCAACCAATCTCTTTAGAGCTGTCATCTTGATATGGAGGCCACCAAACACCACTAACTTGTCTTTACCACAGCTCTCTCTCTGGTTGCATCTACTGGCTAAGAGAAACAGTGGTTGATCAAAGGTGACCACTGGTATCTTCCCAGGATTGAAATGATATGCAGATTTTGGCATAGACAAGGAAGTATGGTAGATGGCTCGCTCTTCTTGTACTGGGAGATGTCACAAAATGCAGCACAAGATGCATTATTTGGTGTCAGAATAATGTTTGTTGGGCCCTTCTTTGCATTGTCTAAGCACAGGTATTCTTTCGCAATTCTCTGATTAAGGTGACCTCTGTCCAGTGTCTATCTAGTAACAAGACAGCTGGCTATTTGAGTGGGTGGACTGCTACACCTGCCACAATCTACACGGACCACATGCTACACCAGCCACAAATTACACCAGCCACAAACTACACCAACCACAACTACACCAACCACGAGATACACAGCCACAGCCACAAGCTACACACAAACTCTAAAAAGTGTCCATCAGACAGAAGTTCAGCTTGTTAGTTGCGAGGCTCACAGCTGTAGGCTAGGGGCTTCAACATCCTGAATTGTACTCAACCCTCGGAAGAGAGAGATATAAGTATCCCACACCCTCGCAGAGAGGAGACTTAATTAACTCTGACTCCTTTAGCCATTTAATCCTAGTATAAGCCCTAGCCCAATGATTATCATTAACATAGACACCTTAACTCTAGAATTTGAGAAATTGAATTACTACAATTGCTCTGGTGGTTCAGGCCAGAGGATGTTTCATGTGACCCAATGGTAACCAGTGGCTCCATTTTGCATACCATTATTAAGGTATGGAATGTAAACCACACTACAACATTGCACAGTTCATTTTTACACTATTTTTACATTTCACGAAATAAAGAAAGCAATTTTTTTTTAATGAAATGAGTTGAAATGCCACTACATGTTATCATGGGATTAAATGATGGTGACTTTTTGCAGAGCTGCCTACATTTTCGACTGTCTTATGGCACGGTACTTGGCAATTCTGTTTAGGAATATACCTGTGCATGTTTTTTTAACATTAGCGATGACATTAGCGATGACACCACACAAATAATGCAACATATTACCAATAAACGACACTAACTAGGTTAGGCTTAACCTAATGCAGTTTGTTAGCACAGCTTATTCTAGCCCTGGTCTAGTTTAAAAAACATCGTAGTTGCTGGAGTGGAGAGATTTACAGAGGGCAGTATGATGTTCAACTGGTTTGACTAGTAGGAAGCTAGCCATAGAAGGGGTTTGGGAAAATAACATTGGTAAGTCAACACTTGGGGGATGGGGCTACCACATCCCTCATTCACATTTTGTGCTCCTCTGCTGGAAATTTTGGGCCAATGAAGAGTCACCCTCAGATGGAAAACTTGGTATTGTCATGAATGGCATATGCATGTATAATAATGTATCTAGATATTAATGTATTCACCCCTAAAAAATGTTGATTAACCAAATTTTGGCTTATCTTTTCCTATCAGCCATGCAGCCCGGTTCTCACCTGCCTGTGCAACAAATTTAAATTGGAGAGAGGATATGAAGACCAATGGAGGAGGCAATTTTGGAGGGTATGGGGGGGTTAATTAGGGTCTTCATTTGTAGTTAGTTCTATTTCAGGCTGGCCTTTTCTGCTTATTAACTATGCAACCTGTCTCACTTGCGCAGTGAAGATACGCCAGTCCCCCCCCCCATCATTTTCTTTGCTGGCAACTTTATGTAGGTCTGCAATATTTATGGTGCATGAGTCCTTCATTGGTGAGCCCTCATGGGGTCATTTGGACGGAAAACTTTGATATTCCCATGCATGGTGAATGCAAGTATCCTTCCTTGTTTGTTTCTACATAATATATATAATGTGGGCTTCCTATTTATTATTTATTGGTGTTTGGTAATATCAGCATAAGAGATTTTCAAAAGCTTTGATTTTTTTTCTCGTCCAGTAATTTAAATATGTTCTCCAATTTTTATCCTATTTGTGCTTATCATTCAGCTTGGTCATGGCATTTAAATCTACAACCTGATTCAAGCTTCATTGCTACAGTAGTCCACCACTGGTGGTTCACAGGTTTTGCAAAACCAATGCAGATTTTTCCACTTACCCAAAAGGGCATGCACAGATATCTGGGGGTAATGGGTAAACTAAGGATAGTCCATATGTAGCATGTATCACACTCAATGATAGACACATGATGCTCAGTCTGACGCTGATCTTTATTACGAGCCATGATAAACTGAGTTGTAATTCAACAACTTTCTTAATATAGAGACATTAAACTACAGAGAAATTATGTAGAGAGAAATGTTAATCACAATGAATTTTGAGGTCTACACAAGGCAACCTCTCACAAGAGGCATATTAAATCCATCAGATAGGCTAGTATATACAATCATTGAGAAATGACTAGCTTGACTGTATCATAGCATCAGATTCTCATCATGGATTCAAGTTCAACACATATCTTAGCAGATTTGACCACCAGGAGTGCATGCATACAATATGCACCAACTCTGACATCATTCACAAACAAAATAAAATATAGGCATATGCACATTTCTTATCCTGCACATTCCCAGCACACCACTTCCAAATCATGACTATACAGACCTTTCTTTCTGTTTTCTTGCCTTTAAAATTTTTTATAATTTTTTTGTTGCTATTGGCACCTTACTGTTCTTTCAGCCCAAATCTTGAAGTGGGGAAAGCCGAAATGCCCTATGGCCACCAAGAACCACTCGAAATCCTTACAAATTTGAGAAAGGAGATACTCCTGCTGGTTGAATACCTTTGCTGAAATTCATCTACCATTCTGCCTAACTAGAGTACTTTCACAATACAAATTAATGACCAAAGTGTGCCACAAAACATACACACAAATTCAGATCATGCATGATGTGAGAATCTGTACCTGTTCCATTCCTGGCTCCAGATGCAAGCTACCTTGGTGATTCTCTGTGGTGTGTTCTCAATCAGAGCACACCTCATCAATATGTCACTCATTGTGATTCTGAAGGATCATGAAAGATAAAAAAATAATTGGTGGCTTGGGCTGCACTCAATACTTGTATAATCTCGGCAAATGTCTAATATAGAGAATAGCGCTCACGCATTTGTCAAGAGGATGGCAGAGGATATAAACATCATACAAACATTAACAATGTAGGCAACTTATGCCGTGCATGGTGCGTGCGCATGCGTTAGGTAAGGGGTCGTAAGTATACAATGTTATATACAATGTTATACATGGATATTGTCTATGTCCGAGTCGGTTATCCTCTACCTCCCCCAAGTAGGCTGTAGGGCTACTGATGATGAATCGACGAGTTCAATGGCCGTACCTGTCAACGGGCTTTGGGCCCCTCTTGCTTCGACGAAGTATGACAGGTGGTGGTGGCATGCGGTTAAGGGTGTTGCCAGCGGTTGGTTTACCCCGCAGTAACTGTGGACGATGGGGGGTCTTGGCCACGGAGGCATAGGAGCGTGTCAGTGACTGGTCGGGCGTCGTCTGGGTCGCCGGGGTGGCCAGCACTGGTAGCCTGGGTGTCACGGACGTCGGCGTAGTTGGATGGGAAACCGGTGTGGTGGGTGGCGGGGTTGGGGTCGTAGGTTGAGGAAGAGCCGGTGTGGCGATTGCGAGTGGTTGGACTGGCGCCAGGGGTGTCTGGTTGGTAGGGCTGGTATGGGGCGTCTGCACCGGTGGGGTGTAGTGGGTGTCGGGAAGTGGCCGTTGAGCTGGGTGGGCATCCTTGTAATGTAGGGGGGTGTACTTCCGAAGGTACCTCCTATTCCGCGTAGTGAGGCGGCCTGATCCATCAGTACGCACTGCGTACTGGTGGAACTGAAGTACCTCCACCACAGTGCCGCTCTTGTCCCATTTGGTGGGGTGGCGGCCGGTCTGGTTCTGCACCAGTACTGTGTCACCACACTTCAATGGGCTGAGTCCTTGTGAATGCTCGTCCCATCGGGCGCGGCCGTCAATGCGCCGTTTCGAGAGGGCTCTCTCTCTCTGATCCGTTCTGATGTCCCACTCCTGGTGGGGTCGGAATCGCTGAGGGATCCCTGGGAGCAAATCCCTTGTGGCACGACCGAAGAGGCATACTGCAGGGGATATCCCGGTGTCCTGGCTCGGGCCGTTTCTGTACTGCAGGAGGGCTCGGTGGAACGCGTTGTCGAGGCTGCCTCCAGCTCCAGTGTTGCCGGCTATTATTCGTTTGACCGTCTTGACGGCCACCTCGGCTCTGCAGTTACTGTGTGGGTTATAGGCGGATGAAACACGGTGGTGGACGCCCCATGTCTGCAGGAACTCCCGTGTGGAATGGGCGGTGAACTCCGGGCCTCCGTCTGTGGTTAGGGTGTCCGGGATCCCAAAGGTGGAGAAGGTCTCTCTCAGGATGCGGGTTAATCCAGTGGCTCCATTATGTGCTGGTGTCACGATTGGCCATCCAGAGTATCGGTCGACCAACACCAAGTACGCCGATCCTTCGTGGTGGAAGAAGTCGGCGCAAATGTGTTGGAAGGGATACTCCGGGTCGATTGGCGTGATAGATGGCATGGCCGCTTGGGAGGGCGCGTTGCCATTGCAAATTGGGCATTGATTGCGGGTTTTGGCGATGTCAGCATTAATGTGAGGCCAGAAGATTGATGTCTTGGCCCGGGCCGTCATGCCGCTGGTACCCTGATGGGCTGCGTGTAGGGCATCGAGGCAGGGTTGTCGTAGGGATGTTGGGACCACAATCCTTGTGCCTAAGCAAATGACTCCGTCAATGACGGTCATGTCTCCCATCTGTGGGTGGTAGTCCCTGATTTCTGGTGGCATCATTGATTTCTCGAGGGGAGTGCCTTCCTCTATGATCCACATCAGGTCTTGGAGTTGCTGATCAGTCGCAGTTGCGCTCTGCAGTGATTCCCAGGATATTGGAATATCGGACACTGCAGCGCACATGGCGGTAGTTAGGCCCATGTCATCCTGGTCGGTGGGGTAGGTGGTGGAGATGGTGGCAGAGATGGACTTCCCGATAGGGGAGCAGGACGGGTTAGTCAGGTGTGAGTCGTCCTGTAGCTGCATTCGGGTTGGCTGCTTGGTCCCGGATGGGTGGCGTGAGAGTGCGTCACTGGTGAGGTTCCTCACACCAGGGATGTACACCATCCGGAAGCGGTACCGCAGCGTCTTCTCTTTCAGATTGCGAAGACGGGGGTTTGCTATGTCCTCCAGGCAGCGGTCCCCGAAGAGTTTAAGAAGGGGCTTGTGGTCGACCGCGATGCTCAGGTTTTTACAGCCCAATACAAAGTGACGCGTCTTGTCCAGGGCGTCGGCGATAGCCAGGGCCTCCCCTTCCACCGGAGCATACCGAGACTCGGCCGGGTGGGTGAATCTGGAGCCCACTAGTGTGACCTTCCAGCCCTCCTGGCAACAGAGTACTTCCAAGGATGGGCACTGGCAGTGTTTCTGGAACAGCCAGTACCCGATCCCGTCCTTGGACCAGTCTGTTGCCAGGCAGGTCGGGCGGTCTTTGTTGAAGATGGTTACCCCCTCTCTGATCCGCTCACAGATCTCCAGCTTCGAGGCTTTGAATGCCTGGTCGAGGGGTTCGGTCCACATAAATGTAACAGATGGTTTCAGCAGGCTCCTAAAGGGGCTCATGATTGCTGCCATCGAGAAGGTGTACGCGACCTGGTTGACTAGGCCGAACCAGGCACGTACGTCTGTGATGTTGGTTGGTGTTGGGAAATCTGTGATTGCCTCAAGGTACTTGGTGGCTGGCTTGACTTCTTTCTTGGTGATGGTGAAGCCCGCGAATTCCACCTCGTCCTTTGCAAAGTGAAATTTGCGGGGGTTCAGGGTAATTCCATTCACCGCACAGATTTCGAGCCATTCAGCCGCCCGGTGGAATGCCTCCTCGATAGTAGTTGACCAGAGGAGGGCGTCGTCTATGCGCTTCGTCTTGTGCTGTAAGTGGGCGACGAGGGCATCATATCGTGCGGTGTAGGCGTCCCCAGATGCAATGTACCCCTGTGGGGCCGAGCAGTAACGATACCTGCCCCAAGGGGTAATGAATGTGGTGAAGTGCCGGTCACGTTTATCAAGGGCAACGGAGTGGTATCCGTTCCATGCATCAAATATCGTCTTCTTTGTATTGGCCGGGACGGCTCGTGTCTGGTGGAAGGGGGATGCACAGTGGTGTGTCTCCCGGGTGGCGTGCTGGTTCAGGGCCTGAAAGTCGATGGTCCGTCTAAGTGAACCGTTTTTCTTTGTGCATATCACCGTGCGGTGGCACCAAGTGACGGGCGTACCCAGGGGAACCTTCTCCAGCACGCCGAGTCTCACATCGCGATCGAGGCCAGCCTTCACCTCCTCTTGCCAGTGCACAGGGATATCTATGGGTGTGTGGCACGGCTTTGGGCTGGCTGACGGGTCGATCTTGAGGGAGAGTGGTGGTCCAGACATCATGGGTAGCGTCTGCTGTTCGCAGACATTGAAAGCGCTACTGGCATAGAGGTCCAGCAGGTGTTTCTCGAGCTTCTCCCTGTTCGCCTCTGTGGCTGGGTAGGGGAGTGTGGTTGGTCTGGGTGGTGGTTGGGATCTGGGTGGGCATGAGCAGGTTCTTGGGTGCTCGTTGTGGGTGCCCGTGGTGCTGCGCATGCCTGTTTGGGGTTCTCCTCCCCCCGATCGCCTATCTTGGGGCATGGTGGTAGTTGTTGGATCATCTCCCTTTGCCCTCTTGAAGGGTCGGTCAATGGCATGTAGGCATGCGGTGTTGGTACGTGCGGGGTGACCGTGTGTTGGGAGGCCAGGGTGTGTGCCCATGGGTGTGGATAGTGGGAATCCGCTGGATATGAGCCCGAGGTCCATGCAAGTCGTCATGCTTAGGTAGAGCTTGGTGGCGATGTTGCTGATATATACCATCTGTCGGGTAGAGTGGCCTGATGCCTTCACACAGATGCGTATAAGGGCGGCTCCGATGATGGGGAGGTTTGTTCCGCTTGCCGAGTGCATTATGAGGCACGCCGGGATGAGATCCTGCTCTTTGAGTCGTAGGGATGCCATCAGTTGGGGTCCAGCCAGGCAGCTTTGACAGCCGGTGTCCGCTAGTGCCGTGGTGGCGACTTGGTGGGTCTCATGTCTCAAGGTGTGGCCGTGGGTCCTGAAGTCCTCGGCACATGTGGACACGAGGACTTCTATGTTAGGTTGGGGGGGAGAGCGTCTCTGGTGCCAAGTCTGGGAGGATGAGTCCCAGGCTTGATGGGGGAGAGCTCCTTCAGCCATTGTGTCAATGCGTTCTGAGACTGCATTCTCGAATTCGAGGGTCTGCCAGCACATGCTGGGATAGTGGTTCGTCTTCGAGCACGATGTGCATGTGGTCCCGAATGCCGGGCATTGGAGGCGGCGGATAGCCGTTCTCTCCTGTTCACCGTGGCCTGTGAGGCCACAGTAGAGGCAGACTGCCTTGTTGGGCTGGTTGGGTCTGGGTGGGGGGTTTGTGCACTGGCCCCTGGTCTGCGGTGAACGCTGGTTGGGGTGGCTCCCTCTGGGCTGGGTTGGGTGTGGTGGTGGGGTGGCTCGGGGTCTCATGTTGTTGGGCTTGGGTGTGGGAGGGGTCATATGGGGGGTGGGGCGCCTTAGTGTGTGCCTGTATCTACTCACTAGAGCCTCACCCCCATCTCCCTGGTCTTCAATCCCGTGGGTTGCAGTGGGAGTGGTCATCGTCACTGCCGACCTCTTCCCGGCTGTCCTGACCTCAACGAACCGGATGGCCTCTTCTACAGTCATGTTTTGATTGGGATCTTTGAGGAGGTCCTCCTGGATCTCAGCATCTGCTAACCCGACACAAATCTGGTCGGCAACCCGTTCCTCCCCTTGGTTGGAGATGGCTTCACAGTTGGTGCATTTTTTTGTGAACCTGCATACCTCCGCCTGTCCCCGAAGGCGGGCTGCAAAAGATCTCACGGTCTCTCCACGGTCTTGCATCATCCGAGAGAGGGCCACCCTGGCGACTTTGGGGTTCTCCTCCCTCACAGCGAGCTCTCGGATTGCCTTCAGGAGATCGCCCTCTTCCATGTCCTCAATGGGTACGGGACCAACTGCATTGCGGGTCACATCCCTCCTTAGTTTCTGCTCGCAGCATTCAAGGAGTTGAACACTGATGTCCCGTCCAGCCAGATGGACTGCCTGGGAGTAGGCCTTCCAGCGCGTGACGAAGTAGGACCATCCTTCTGTGGTCCCCCCTGGTGCGATCTCTGGTCGTCGGACTGGGGCAGGTTTGGCCCTTGGTGCATTCGTGTGCACAGAGGCATGGGTGGTCAACACTGCTGCGGCCACCACTGGTGGCATGTCAGCCGCTGTTGCAAAGTCACAGCCCACGATAGGACATCGGACCGCCATAAGGCGGGTGGGCGTTAAATGGAGAGGATGGCGAAACGAATGCTCTGGTGTCTCCAACTTACTCTGCTACTCTAACAGAGGCTATGAAAAGATAAGTTGCCTACATAGAGAATAGCGCTCACGCATTTGTCAAGAGGATGGCAGAGGATATAAACATACAAACATTAACAATGTAGGCAACTTATGCCGTGCATGGTGCGTGCGCATGCGTTAGGTAAGGGGTCGTAAGTATACAATGTTATATACAATGTTATACATGGATATTGTCTATGTCCGAGTCGGTTATCCTCTATAATACAATGGCTTCTGTTTTACCAACAGGTTCTTGGAGAGCTGGTATGTCTCTGGTCCTAATAAATTCAAAAGTAAGGCTCTCTATTTGTCTAACTTCATTGGCCATGAAATAAATACTATTGCAAGTAGAAGTCCACTTGCCCTGAGGTTCAGCAAACTTCTCAGGCCTCCATCGTCGCATTCTCCCACTTTCTTCGTGTCACCAATAATAATATTCCAGATTATTGTATCCAATAGTGGAATGCTCTAACTTTGATTATAGATGGCAAATGACCATTCTCATTTATTTTACTCATTATGAAAAGGTAAGGATCAGCATATGTCTTGGAACAATATAGAATTTAAAGTACTTTTTTTTAAACAAAAGAGAGAAGCAACAAGGCTGTACCTATGTGGACCACAAACAGTTAATGATCCTTTATACATTTAAAATCATGTACGATAAAAACTTTAAATGGTAAAGGGTCATCTGTTTGTTGTCAACATGGATACAGTGTTATATCCCCTTCCGAGTACAGTAGTTAGTTCTTGTTTCAGATTTAGTTTGTTTGTTTTGTTTCTGTATATTATTGTTGAGCAGTGGATTGCACAGTTCTGAAATCGAAAGCCCCCAAATTAGAGCTTTACTGCTGTTGCTTGATGAAATTCTTCACAGGCTGATCCCCTCATTTCAGAAACAGAGAGAAGTTGTGAAGACGCATTATAACATTTGGAATCATCTGCTACTAAAGTTATTATGAATGGACATAATTATTGTATGCAAGTTATGCGATTGAGAAAAAGCTAGAAACATTAATTTTAAAGATTTTGGTTTTAACCACTTTTTCTCAGTTTCTTTAATTTTAAGTTTACTACCTTATTAATGGATTCAAGGCATGCTGGGAGTCTTTTGGAGCTACTAGCAGCAGAAACCACTATTTAGAAGGTAAGCAGCTGAGTTCTAGTTGAGATCAGGGCTTAATTAAGTTTCCACCAACGAAGTATTCTATAATAATAAAATAATCGATGTCATAATTTACTGTCGTGGGTCATTCTGAGTGTGTCATCGCTTGAGGAGCTTTTCTGTGCCCACTTCTGGCCTTATTAGACCTCATGGCCACTTCAACAATCACTGCCTCGGTTCTAGCAAGCCTCCTGCTCCACCATCACAACCACATCACAACCACATGCACAAACAATCACACTTGCTGTGGGCCTTCGTTTGGAATGGTGTCTCCCCTTTGCCTTTCCCACCAATACCAGCACTGTGAGGCAGAGGTAAGCAACCTTGACCTGCACAGTTTGATGCAGCAAGAAGAGTGAGGGTCATCACTACCACCATTCCTCGGTTAATAATGTACTCTATAAGGCTATATCATCTTCCCAGGTGCCCTCCTGGCTCAAACCATTGGGTCTGAGTCATCACTCAGATGGAAAGCGTCCAGATTGGTCACCATCCTATGGAAGTGTGGCAATCCCTTGATCTGGGATGCAACCTGCTCTAACATGTTGGCTCAGCCTTATTGTCCTCATGTGATCAGGGCCTCAGGTGCTGTTTCGATGGCTGAGGAAGAAGGGAGCCAAGTACTATTGCCTCACCAGGAATATTGTTTTCACACCAGTTGCTATAGAGACCTTGGTGCCATTGGCCCCAAGTCCTTGATATTTCTAAGGAAACTGGGACAAACTATAAAGCAGCACACCTGAGAAGAGAAGGCATTCCAGTTTCTGCTCCAGCAATTAACTGTGGCTGTACAAAGGTGCAATGGCATCACAGTCACTGAAGCGATGGGAGACCTGCAAGCAAGGACAGCCAACTTTATATTATTAGTTAGCTAGTTGTTTGTTATAGTTTAAAAAAAAAATTAACTTTTTTGCCTTTTATTATCCATTAAGGTTGTACAGGGAGTGGTACATACTCCCCAATCTAATAATGCTAGTTAGTTATGTGTGCTGGCATGTGCAACACACACAACACAAGTAATTACAGCTCTAAATGTGGCTATCAAATGTAGTTACAGATATGAGCTGGAGGAGAGGGGGGAAGTGCTTGGCTATATATCCATGCTAAATCTAGCTGACTGAGGTGTAAAGGATACCCACAAATACAACATAGATATAGCTATGCACACAGTCTATCTAGTGTGATGAATTTAAAATGTTGATAAAATGGCTTTGTGTATCGTGCACAGGGCAGAGTGTATTTTCTTAGGCTATTTGATATATCCAGACCCTTCTGATGAATGTTCCTCGATAATGAAGGTGGTCGTCCATGTCAACGAGAGAATATACCTTCCTAAATTGGTTGCAAACTACTATGAAGCAAAAGCACCGAGATAGTTCAGACAGCCTCATGGGTTATGTCAAAGACAACACTAGTGCAAATCTGAAATGATTTGATGACAGGAACTGGAAATAGACGTCTAGATAAAAGTCTGCCAACTATTATAGAACAATGTATTTTGCAGACTGACAATTTGTAACCTGTTAATTTTGTACATACACTATGTTAAACCCCCTGAACTTTAACCTTTTATCTTTATATTGTATGCACAACTAGCAGAAGAGCTCAGGATAGGGGAGGGAGGGGGTGGGGGAGGCAGAGTCACCCTCTCCTCCAATTTGAATGTTGGAAGGGCAACACCCATCTGACTTACAACTTCAGTAGCATACTTTTACACTTTATTACACCCAACTCCAACTGAATTCCAGCCCTAACTGAAAATTGGTTGTAATTTATCCTAGAGCTGGTATTATAGACGGCTTCAAGCAGCTAAATTTACCGGGGGGAAATGGTTGTTACAAGAAGAGTTTAAAGCCTGTAGTTCTATATGTCTCTAGGGTTAGATAAATTATGCTAGCATAATTTTGAGAATAATAGGTAGATAATAAGGGGATCGCCCTCTTTGGTCGCGATGCCACTGAATCAGAATTGGTAGTTTACGAATAGCAATGTGTATACAGACTGGCTAGTAACGTGATGCGCATGCATACATGTAGGACAATGATAATAGGTACGGATCGATTGTGTGTGTGTGTATGCAGTATAGTATTGTCTATATATCTCCCCACAAGTCTTTGGCCAGTATGGTTGGAGACTGAGTAGTTAGTATGTTCCAGAGTAGTAGTAGTCTGGTTTCCGATGGGTTCTCTTTGATCTTCTAAGTCCAGGGTCTGGGGTGGCTGTCTGGGTGTAGTGGAGTCTCCTAGGCTGGGCGACCGTGGCTTCTTTGGGGGTTGTATCATGGTTCAGGGTCCGGTTTGTTCCAGGGGTGGCGATGGTGGGTGTGGTGTCCATGAGTGTGATAGGTGTTGGGAGGTTTCCTGTCGGGATGTGGTCCGAGTGGGTTTGGTCTTTGGTTTTAGTGGGTGTTGGCATCATCGGTGCGGTTTTGGGGTTTCCTGTCGGGTTGTGGTCCGAGTGGGTTTGGTCTTCAGTTTTAGTGGGTGTTGGCATCATTGGTGTGGTTTTGGTGATTGGTGGTGGCGCTTGGGTGGTGGTCTTGGTTCTGTTAAGGCTTTGTGCGATATCTTGGGTGATGGTTAGTTTGGCTGCGGGTTGTTGGTGTGGGATGTATCTTCTCAAGAACTTCCTGTTCCTGAGGGAGACGCCGTCCATCTTCACCAGGTACTGGTGGTACTGCCTCACTTCGATAACCGTGCCGGTGCGATCCCATTTGTTGGGGTGGTGACCGGTCTGGTTTTGTACCCTGACAGTGTCTCCTGTCTGTAGTTGAGTGAGGGGTTTAGTATGCTCGCTCCAGCATTCCTGGTTCATGTGATGTCGGTTTCAGAGTGCCTGTTCGCTTATGTTTAGTGTGTTGCTCCAGGTCTGGTGTGGTATGTATTTCCCTTGGAGGACTGGTATCAGGTCTCTTGTTGGTCGTCCGAATACGCATTCAACAGGTGACTGTTTTGTGGAGGGGTCTGGGCTGTTCCGGTATTGGAGCATAGCCTTCTGAAATGTGTCAATTGAGAGGTCTCCGTCTGTGCCTGTGTTCCCGGATATTAGTCTCTTGATGGTTTTTACTCCGATTTCCGCCCTGCAGTTGCTGTGAGGGTAGGCAACTGAGCTCAGCCTGTGGTTTACCCCCCATGTCTTCAAGAAGTTTGAGGTGATGTGTGACGTGAACTCAGGGCCACCGTCTGTGGCTAGCTCATCGGGGATGCCATACATTGAGAAGGTCTTTCTCAGGACATCAGTAAGGCCCTTTGCACCGTCTCTTGATCTCTCCACAATAGGCCAGTTGGAGTATCGGTCAATCACCACTAAGTAGTTTTTCCCTAGGTGGTGGAAAAAGTCAGCACATATGTACTGGAAGGGGTACACTGGTAGGGCTGGTGGGGTGGGGGCATGGCTGCCCGTCCCGTTGCAGATCCTGCAGTCCGTTCTGGTGGCTGCAGTGATCCCTGGCCAGAATATGGATGACTCTGCCTTGGATATCATTGCAGATGTACCTTGGTGAGCTGCATGGAGGGCTGCTAGGCATGTTGGTCGAAGTGCTGGCGGGATGATTAGTCGGTCTTTGTACACCACAATGCCATCGATGGAGTAGAGGTGATCCCGATGGGTGTGGTAGTCTCTAATCGCTGGTTGTACTAGGTGGCATCTGTCCGGGAAGCCGTCTTCGATGGTGTTAAGGAGAAGCATCATGTCGTCATCTGAAGATGTAGCTGTCTGTACTTGCTCCCAGCTGATAGGCTGTATGGATTCCATGGTCGATGCAAGTGATTCTTGGATTGTGGTGTCCAAGTGGTCGGATATGTGTGACTCATCTGTGGAGATGCCGGCCATGAGGTTCATTGGGATCGTGGTTGTGGGTCTCAAGGTTTGGTCCGAGGCAGAGTGTGCATCGTCCGTTAGGGTCATCTTGTCTGGGTCCTGTGTGCCGGTGGGGTACCTTGAGAGGGCGTCTGGTGTCTTGTTCTTGACACCTGGGACGTGGATCATTTTGAATTTGTAAGGCAGGTTTTTTTCTTTCAGATTGCGGAGTCTTGTGTTGGTTATCTGCTCCAGGGATCTGTCTCCAAATATCTTGACGAGGAGTTTATGGTCGACTGCAATGATGAGGTCTGTGCAGCCTAGGACGAAGTGGCGAGCCTTGTCCAGGCGTCTGCCACAGCGAGGTCCTCTCCCTCAATTGGAGCATAACGAGACTCTGCAGCGTGTGTGAATCGTGACCTGACTAGGGTGACCTTCCATCCGGTTTGGCAGAAAAAGACGTCGTTGGATGGGCACTGGCAGTGCTTCTGGAAAAGCCAGTACCCTATCCCGTTCTTTGACCAGTCGGTTGCTAGACAAGTTGGTTTGGTTTTGTCGTAGATCTTCACCCCTTCTTGAATTTCCCTGACGATGGCTAACTTGGAGTTGTTGAATGCCGATTGGTGTGATTCCTTCCAGGCAAGGGTTTCATAGGTCCCTGAATGGTTCCATGGCCGATGTCATGCTAAATATCATGCTAAATGTATAGGAGACTTGGTTTACCAGTCCGAACCAGGATCTTAGATCTGTCAGGTTTTTAGGGGTCGGGAAGTCGGTGATGGCACGGATGTATTTTCTGCATGGCTTGACCGTCGAAGGGGTGATCTCGAAACCGGCGAACTCCACACTGTCCTCTGCGAAATGGAATTTCTCGGGGTTGAGGGTGACACTGTTGGTGGCACAGATGTGGAGCCATTCCACTGCCTGGGCGTATGCATCGGAGATGGCGTCGGACCATAATAGAGTGTCGTCTATGCACTTTGTCTTCTTGTTGATGTGGGACACTATGCCATCATACCTGCTGGTGTACCAGTCCCCTGAGGCGATGTAGCCCTGGAGAGCGGTGCAGTAGTGGTATCTCCCCATGGTGTAATGAAGGAGGTGAAGTGTCTGTCGTCCTCGTGGAGTGGTACGGAGTGGTAGCCATTCCAGGCGTCAAATATAGTCTTCTTTGTTTTCATTGGTACTGATCTTGCCTGGTGGAATGGGGAGATTGGGTGTGGTGTGTCTCCCTTGTGGCGTGTTGATTGAGGGCCTGGAAGTCAATGGTTCGACGAAGGGAGCCATTCTTTTTGGGGCAGATTACCATCCTGTGGCACCATGTAACTGGGGTTCCAATGGGGACTTTTTCGAGGACGCCAAGCCTGACGTCCCTGTCCAGTCCAGCCTTCACTTCATCTTGCCAGTGGAGGGGGACAGGGATTGGGTTGTGGTGGGCAGTTGGTGTTGCGAGGAGTTCGATCCTTAGCCACAGGGGTGGGCCAGTCATGAGAGGGAGTGGCTGGTGTTTGCAGGTGTTAAACGCACTTGAGCGATACAAGATTCTCAGGGATTCCTCTAGTTTGCCTCTGTTTTCTTCCATAGCCGGGAGTGGTGGTGAGGTCGGGATGGATGTTGGGGCTGATCTTCTCGGGCACTGGCATGGTCGGTTGGGTGGGGTCGTCAAGTGGATGGGTGGCGTGGCCCCTGCCTTTATTGTGGTGCCTGAATCCGAGATCCTTGCGATGCCTGTTTGGGGGAAAGACTGGTTGATGATCCCTAGGTCGGTGCAGGCTTCCTGGCTGAGGAAGACCTTGCAATGTTGTGGGTCACGTATACCATTTGTCTTGTGGTCCTCCCTGATATGGTGTCGGATAATCTCAGGATTGTGGCTCCTAGGATTCGCAGGTTGCTGTTGTTGGCAGTATGCATGCGTAGGTTCACTGGTATGAGGTCCTCTGTGGTCAGGCCGAGCTTGTGGAGGATGTTTGTGCCAGCAAGGCAGCTCTGGCATCCTGTGTCAGCCATTGCCTCTATGGAGGTCTTTTTGTTGCCCGTCCTTAGGGTGTATCCTAGGTGGCGGTAGTCGTCCTTGTTGAGATCGATGTTGAGCCGGATGTACGGCTGAGCTTTGATCTCCTCTTTATCCATGACTTCGTGGACTGGTTGTATACATGGTGGTCCAGGGTATTGGCTTTGTTGGGGTTGGATGTTGTTAGGTTGCATACCTCGTCGAACAGGGCGCTCTCGAACTGCGTGGTGTGTTGTTTGCTATCGCTCCTGCACATCCTCTCAGTGTGGTGGTCTCTTCCACAACCAGTGCATTTTGACCCGAATGCTGGGCACTCTGATCGCCTTATTCGGGTTGGGGTGCTCCTGCCATGGCCTTTTCCTCCGCAATAAGAGCAGATGTCCTCCTTTGGTGGGGGAACCTTCATGTTCTGGGGGTTCTTCTGTCGCTTGTATGTGCTTCCCAGCGCGTCGGCTGATTGTGAGATGGACAGTCTCGATGCCGACCTCTTCCCAGCCTCCTTGACTTCCACAAAACGTAGGGCTTGTTCCACTGTCATCTCCTGGTTGGCATCCCCGAGGAGGTCGATTTGTATCTCTGTGTCAGCGAGCCCCCTGCATGGTACATCTGCCATGTTCTCCTCGGAGTAATCTACAATGTGCCCACATCCACTGCATGGTTTCATGAATTTACATACACTAGCCTGTCCTCTCAGTCGTGCGCCGAATGCCCGTATCGGCTCATCGCAATCCTGTTTCATGTTATGGGGGGAGACTCGGGCGACCATGGCATTCTCTTCCCTCACTGCCAGTGCCTTCATGGAGGCGAATACCTCGTCCTCAGTCTTTCCGGCCAGGGTGCCCCCCGCGTTACGAGTGAGGTCCCTGTGCAGCTGATCGTCGCAGCACTCTAGCAGTTGCATGACCAGGTCCGCTTGGTAGCCCTGACGTAGTCACCCCACCTTGATCTGCAGTATGTCCAGTCTTCTGAGGTGCCTGCTGATGTGATGTCTGGCCTTTTCACCTTTTCCACCCTGACGCCCAGTCCTGTGGGTCATCGAGTGTGCTGACAGGAATGCAGCTGCCAGTATACTGGGTCAATGTCGGGTATGATATAGTCGCAATCATTGAAGGGGCATCTCATCTCTGCCATCCTACATAGCGGTGTGCTCAAATTGGGATCTGTCGATCTCCTCTCATGGTCGCCTCTTTCTGATAGGTGGGGGACCTCCTGGGCTCTTCAACGTGTTGCTTTGGTCGCGATGTAACTGAATCAGAATTGGTAGTTCACGAATAGCAATGTGTATACAGACTGGCTAGTAACATGATGCGCATGCATACATGTAGGACAATGATAATAGGTATGGAATGATTGTGTGTGAGTGTATGTAGTATAGTATTTCTAATAGGTACCCAAGAATAATGCTGGAATAATAGGGACCTTTTTGAGAATCTTATAGGGTCTAACAATAAAAACACACTTTCCTTTTCTTGATACCGGGTTGAAGAGCGAGTTAGCTCTTTATATGGCTAAAGCCAATGGATTATCAGCAGAAATTGACAAGCTACTATAGTGGAGAAGACACAAATCTGAACTTCCCCTGTGGTCTAATAGTTGTACATCTATTTTGGTTCTTCAACCATCATCTGCTGCAGCAGAGAGAGTGTTTTCTCTGCTAGCTAATTCTTTTAGTAAGCAACAAACAGTTTCTTTGGAAGATTATGTACAAGCTTCACTTATGCTACAATATTATATATAACTATCGGAACCATGATTCTTAATACATGTTGCATTATTAATGATAATAATCTTGAGAGAATAATTTGACAAGAGAATAATTGAGATATTATTGGGAATCTCAGTATAATTGTGAATGATAATAGGTACCTAGTATGAGAATCTGAGAATAGAATCTTAGGGAGAAATTCGAGCATAATTTATTCACCCCTATATATGTCTATACCAGGGCCTAGGAACTAAGTACATGACTCTCCTCTGCAAACCTAAGAGTGGAGCAATGCTCACCTTAGTCTCTGAGGAAGATTATCATGCAAATGTGAGAGGTATGCTAATACATATTTAACCTACATCACAATCATGTGCTTGCCACATTCTTGCTGCCACTCTTTCATGGATTCATAAAAAACTTCTTTTTCCCACTGTAAGCATCATCAAATGATTCAGCATATCTTGCTTCGTGATGTGCAAGTATGATTTCACCTCGTGTAAAGAAGAGAGAGAGCATTCAAATATAGCTGAGGAATGTTTAAACATTTAGAAATTGTTGGAGAATAATTCTTGAAATAAAAGGGTAAATTGAATCACATTCTTCATAAAGCTTAGCTCAGTATGACATATCCATTGATCGGGAGATATGTTTCACTTGTTTTGATGTGCATTCTTTCCCAACAGGGAATATTTTTGCAGCAGTACATCTATATACCAGAGCAAATTTGAAGAAAGTTGGTCTTGGGGACTGTACTTCGAGAACCCATTTTCTGGTGAAATTCTTCTTAGTAAATTACCAGAAACTGACATTCGATAATATTCTAACTGTAACAAAACAAACAATTGTATTATTTATTTATCTATCTATTATTTATCCTCCAATATTTTAATTTATTTATATTGATTGTTGGGATTCAATTATGACAAAAGGCATAATTATGTACTATATGCAGATAGATACATAGAAATGTAGATGATTAGATACAATATATTGAAGACAAAGTTCCACGGTTTCAACATATTTAGGCTTCACACTTACTACCTTTGCAATGCATGCTCAAAGGGTAAAAAATCAGCTAAAGACAATATTTAAGATATAAAAAGAACCAAAGTGAGCTTTAGCTAGCTTGGTGTTTTTACCTCCCATATAAAAATAGCAGTCAAAAGCAATACAGGGAGTGCTATATACCACACCCCTGGATAGACAAGACAAAAAAATGTTTTTAGTCAAAAAAGTTATTGACTAGTGCAGACAACAAACATTGACAACCTACTAAAAGCTGATTGATAGGTAAGGGGTCTCCTGTAAATGTTTGTTTTGTACATTGGTAAATTCTTGTTTCATTTCTAGTCGGTCTAAAAACAAGTTTTGTCTTGGGTCTATTTTTTTGGATAATCAAGCAGCTATATATGTACAGGAACTTACTCAGTGTTACACCAGAAAACTTATAAAGTATATAGATATATATACCTGCTGTATAATATAAGTTGTTACCTGGTTTCGTTGAAGGTAACTTCTGAGATATCAGTACTTGATAAGAAAAGGTGCAGTTGTTGGTCTCAGCTCTGTTCTGTCAATTATTGTCAAGAGAATAAGCTGAGGAAAACTGATAAACATGTATATATAGTTTCCTGGTCAGCTCAGTTCTGTCAATTATTGTCAAGAGGAAACGTTCATGTAATGAGCTGAATCAGCAAGCAGTTGCACATTGTTCAACGAAAACATGAAATTGCTTACTGACTCAGCTCAGTTTGACTGGATATTGCATGTGCACTAGCTTGTTTATGACAGAGACAATCCTTTACCAACCATTTGTGTTTGGCTTGGTAGAGAGAAAGGTTGAATGGTCCTGACACAATATAAATGTATGACAGCCTGAAAACAAATCTAATAATAATTTCACCAAAAACTTGCCTCACTTCAGATGCCATCACATCCTGTGCAATAGGGCTGCCCCTGTAGTTGTATATAACTGCTTCCCCAGCTGTAACCTTTTCCCTTAAAATAATAATTAGTTTAACATTAAAGACTAATATTTGGCAGTCATTGTATCAATGCAAATTTTTCTGCCAACTGGAAAAAAAATTTGTGTGTTTTTTCCCCAAGAAATTACAGGGCAGGCATTTGGTTACACAAAATTTATTATCAGGTATACATGCAGAGCAATGGGTGCTATATAGCCAAGAATGGAGGCAGGTCTTAATGTTGCCACCAAAAAAATAAAGAAAAACGAAGTAATTTTTTTTTAATCTTGAAATTAAACATCAATACAACCACAGTATATCTACAGGCTAATACTTAACACTGCCACTGTCACAGCAACTCAACAGAGCATCTCAAGGCAAAACAATTTTCTCATCAATTCGTTTATTGGTGGTGAGTAATCAAATCGGATGGAAGCTGTGTCAATCATAGAATATCAATAATGGTACTTTGTATACCTGCCATGTGATTGCTTATCCAATCCATAATTGCATACAAAGAAGACCAGGTTCTTTTCCACAATGCACATTCTCTGAACATACCAGTGAACACCACAGCCCATGAGGCCAATAGTATAAAGTTTAAAATGTTAGTGTATAAATAATTAGTAATTAATTTCAAATTGAAAATATTTTCTACATAGTACTGACATGTACCATATAGCTTTGCCTGTATTCCCTTACACATGGCATAAATTTGGGCTTCCATGGGAGGGGGGGGGAAATTCTCAAGTGGGTCAAAAGCCCCCCAATCTGCATTTAAGAAACCCAACTCATGCATGTGCCTCCCTCTCTCCTTTAAAGTTTATTCATTAAGACTATAAAATATACAAAGATTGATACAAGGCAATTTTTCACACATATACACATACTCCCACACACAATTCTCCTCTTCTGCTAATGCAGATTGCAGTCACTATATTTAGAGTATGGTAAAGCCAAATTGAACATTCACGGCAAACTATTGAGGCAGCAGTGTGACTGAAGGGTGTTGAAGGATTTTCAGTGAAACAAAAATTTATTCATTTACCACAATCTAAATATCTTCACTATAATGTCTTTCTGTTCAGAATTAAGTTTCCATTCAGATAACAGATAGCTATTTTCAGATATCATATTCATACCTGTAGCTTCTAGAGTAAACTGATTGTGCATTGAACCATGTTATCTTCTTGACAAGCACAGTTCTGTGTTCTGCAAACTGTGTCATTCCTTCAGAGTTCACCTCTCTTCTCCAATTGCTCATGCATTGTCATTTCACACCAAAAAAATTGACTTGGGTCTAGCTTGCTTATTTTCCATATCCCACCAAGCCACCAAATCAAGTTAGGTTAGTAGATCAAGATTAACGTACTCAACAAAAATTAAAAATCTCATCGCCAAGGATTCTCCTGAGCATGCTCACCATTGGAACACTCTTCTGCATGACCTGGCTGTGGGACACTCTTGAGTAAAGACTAAACAAAAGTGCATTATGTTCAGTTAAGGAGAGAAAACAACAAAAGTACATACGACCATTTAAAAAAATGAACACCTAAATTATACGGCAAAGATAAAGAATGTAGTTTACATTTCCTTACTTATTGACAAATCAATCCAATGAGTGGCGAAGGAAGGGAAAGAAAGCTAGATCATGTTGATGAACCGAGTAAAACTATGTCCACCATCTGTCTGTCATGAAGCCCATTCTCACCTGCCCATGAAGCAAATTGAATTTAGGGCTTATAGGGTTTTGGTTTGGGAGCACTTGATGGTTATTAGAATCTAGTTTGTTGTTTGTCCTCTTCTAGGATCGCTTGTTATTCTCACTAGCGTAGCCATGACAGTTTTTCTACCAGGCATTTCATGTTCTATTGATCGATCCTTCTCTTCGCTATAAGCCTGCAATATTTAAGGTGGTGAACTAATAATTTTTATGGGTGAATGTAGTGTGACTACTTAGATAGATAGATACATACATGTATGTACATACATACACCATGTGTGGCAAATCTAAGTTAGTTTTCCATTCAATTGGTATTGGGCATGCTTAGTGTGAACTTACTGTGTACACTACTAGGCATTGAGAGTAATCGTCTTCCAAGCAGAGCTGCAAGCCTACTAATATTATACAGACCTGATATGGAGAAGTAGCTAAGAATAGTTATACAGATTCCAAACTGTTGCAAGGTTGAGACCAGAACAAGCTCAGATGGTACTCTTCTCATTTCGAATTTACCATTTTTGTGATGATCATTTCTAGTTCAGAAAATCTGTCACAACTCTAGCTAGAGTGTGTTGATAAATAGAGTGGCCACGTCACAATTAGACTCCACCATCAATTCGGTCAGCTTTTAACCACTCGGCACTTCACTTACCTGTTCCTCTTCATACCTTCTAATCTGCTGCCATTTTCTTAAACTTTCTCTTTTTCTCCGACGACCATTTCTCCGACGACCATTCCTGGTTTTACAAACCATTTCAAGTTTAAATATACCTGATGCGGATGTGTTTTTCAATTGTCTCCCCGGGTGAACCTAAATTGAATACATACATACATGACAAGCCATGTGTGGCATTACTAAGTTTTCCATTAAACTCCCCATTGAGGGCTTGCTTTGTTCGCCAATCACTTGAACTAGTAATGAATGCTAGGCATAAAGTGACAAAAGAAAAGCTAGAGCAAGTTAATGAATCAACTAGAATGAATGCTAGACATGAGTGACAAGTGAAGAAAAAACTGAGCAATTATATTGATCGTCCGTTCCTGTCAGCCATTCAGATTACTCTACCTGCCTGTGAAGCAGAATTATTATTTGGTATATATCAGGAATCTATCCGGTAAGGCATCACCTCAGTTATAAACCCTTAGGCAGAATCGCCAACTTTTTTTTGTGTAAACATGCATTACTTTGTTGTCCGTCATCCAATACAGCTAATTTTTTGATACTAGAATACAGTTTGCTGCAAGAGCTTTCTAATGGTATGCTTGCTAAGAAGTTTCAATAAAGTAGCTTTAGAGGTTTGGCAAAATTCTGACATCACAAAAAATTTCATCATCATAAGATATGCCTTATATACACTTCTCTTTTATGGATGTAGTAGGCTAAGCATTATGGCTTGCGGAGAGTGGATGATTTAACCACAACACTAAAAGTTGTGTTGATGACAAGGTCAACCACAGTATAGTTACATTGGTATATAAACATGACTATAAAACAACAAAGTATGGGGCTACTTCCAAGTTGAATATCTCAACACTCTCTGCATAAAACAAAGGCAGAACTACAAAATGATACATAATGAAGGAGGTATTCATATATTTTTCATTTGAGATTTCTGTTTCCCTTCAAAAGAACATTTTCTGAGAAATTGCAGCTGAATTGGATTACTGTTATATTGGGCCCCAATAGACAACTGTCACCATAAACTTTCCCCCCTCTCAGTTAGCTACATGTTCTTCTAAGCATGTATCAGGTGAAATTCTTTGGAAGGTGATGGCTCTGAAAAGACCCAGTGTCAGCAATGCTCCTCTCTCTGGTTGAACCTTTTCTCACTAAAGGTCACCGAGCGAGCACTTGCTAACTTGCCCTTGCCTGTGACCTTATAGAGTCTGACAAGCAACCTTGTTAGCCCAACAGTACCACCATTAGGCTTTCATATGAGCCTTCGTACTTAACTCTCAAGTATAGTGTTAAATCATCAGATCATTGTATCATACAATAACATTAATTAGAGCAAGCTATTAGTCAGTCTAGCTTGTTCTGCGCTGGCTCTGATCTAACCTGACTTCGCTCTCTACTCTCTCTTTCTAGTTATTAAAACAGTCTCTTAAATACTGGTTCATGTTTTCACACGGATTTGCACCCAGTTGTGGTCTTGCACACAAACATTGTGGTCTTGAACACGGATTTGCACACGGTGTGGTCTTGCACACCAACGAATGCGTTTGTGGTCTTGTTTACTTCCATTAGTGGTCATGTTGTGTTGTTGTGTACTTTCCCTCGACTAGCTCTTCTCTTTCCAACACTCCCTTCCCGTTCAGGTGAGAACAATGTTCTCAGGACAGTCCATCTGCGTTAGTGTTCAACCTTCCCGGTTTGTGGATAATGGTGTATCGATAGGGTTGCATGGAAAGTGCCCACCATCCTCTTCTTCCATGGCTGTCTTTCAGCTTGGCAAGGTGTGTTAATGGGTCGTGATCTGTCTCACGTGAATTCGGTTCCTTCCAAATAGACATGAAAGTGCTTAGTTCCTTCAACGATAGCCAGTGCCTCTTTTTATCTATGGTTGAATACTTTCTTTCTCGGGGAAACGGTTTTCTCGATCCATACGCCACGAGGTGTTCCTCTCCTATCTCATTCCATTGTGGGAGTACATACGATATCCTCATGTCGGATGCGTCGGTTTGGAGTATGAAGGGTTTATCCCACATAGGTGTGGTCAGTACGGGTTAGTTGGTCAGGGCATCTTTCAACCGCTGGAAGGACTCTTGCGTTTCCGCATTCCAAATGATTTTGTTCAGTTGGTCCTTCTTGGTTAATTCTGTCATAGGTGTGGCCATTGTGGAGAAGTCAGGTATGAACCTTCGGTAATATCCACACAGACCCAAGAAAGCGCGAACGTCTTTCTTTGTGATGGCTATGTGAAATCTTGGACGGCTGTCCTATAGGGGGTGTACCTGCCCATTTCCCACCCAAATATTCACACTGATAGACCGCAAACTTGCATTTTGCTTATTTGATCGTGAGTCCTGCTCTTCTTAATCTCGTCAATATGTCTGCTAGGTGTTCGAGGTGCTTCTGCCAAGTCTCGCTGTGAATGATTACGTCATCGAGGTATGCTGCTGTGAATGACTGGGATCCCTCGAGCACTGTGTTCATCAGACACTGAAACGTCTACGGGTGTTCACTAGACCGAAGGGCATGGTTATTTGCCCCAGGGTGTTACAAACGCAGTCTTCTCCTGGCTGGCCTTCGAGACAGGCACCTTCCAGTACCCTTTTGTGAGGTCAATGCGGTGATGTACTTTGCCTGACCAATGCTGTCGATCATATCATCAATTCGGGGTATGGAGTACGGGTCGGCCTTGGTGACCAGGTTAAGTTTCCAGTAGTCTATGCAAAGTCGTTTCCCTCCATCTTTCTTGGGTACTAAGTGTGGCATAACTGTAATGCGCTAGCTATTGATTGATCTTATTAATAGTAATGATGTCATTTCCTGTTCTATATATATGAGGCAGGAACCACGTGAAAGAGAAAACTTACCTGTGACTGAATCTTAAAGCTCTAGCACACTAGTCCACTAAACAGTCTAGAGAGTAACACCACATGCCACATGGTGGCAGCGGTGTTTCTAACCTAGCCATGGCCTGATACAACCCTTAGCTGTTAAACAAGAAACAAGCTTGGATTTGGGGCCCAAGTCAAGAACAAGCCTTCACAGAAGTGAAAGCGGAGTTATCCAAGGCAACTACCCTTGCCCTGTTTGATGTCCAAAAGGAGTCAAAGATCTCGGCAGATGCTTCAGCCTATGGATTGTGAGCAGTTCTCCGACAACAGATTGGAAGCCAGTCGCTTATGCTTCTCGATCCTTATCTGAGACGGAACGCAGGTATACACAAATAGAGAATGAGGCACTTGCCATTACATGGGCCTGCGAGAAATTCTCTATGTATGTGCTAGGCAAACGATTTTCAATTGAAACTGACCACAAACCACTCGTACCACTTCTTGGATTGAAACACTTGACAGCCTCCCTCCTAGAATTCTCCGCTTCAGACTACGTCTCACACGGCTTGAGTACCCGATCGAACACGTTCCACGAGCACCACTCCCTTGTCACGAGCACCACTCCCTTCCTATGTAGACTCAACCTTGGGAGAGCTAGATGAAATAGCCATGGAAGCATGTATTGCCCACCTGCCAGCTGGACAGAATCGACTCAATGAGTATCAAGAAGCTCAAGCCTCAGATCCCCTATGCTCACTGGTGATCAAGTACTGCTGTACAAGTTGGCCTGTCAAGGGAAAAGTAGACGAGGCACTCGCTCCCTACTGGGAAGCCCAAGGAGCTCTTACCCTACATAGGAACCTTCTTCTACATGGGACTAGAATTGTCGTACCTGCATCAATGCAGCGAGAGACGTTAGCCAAACTTCATGAGGGACATCAGGGAATTGAGAGATGTAGACAAAGAGCCAGAATTTCAGTATAGTGGCCTGGAATGCTAATCGGAAAGTTGGTGGAAAACTGTACACATTGTACGAAAGAGAGCACACCTCCAACTGCTCTTCCTGACTACCCCTGGCAAAAGATAAGGACTGACCTGTTTTCACTTGATGGAACTTATATGATTGTGGTTGATTACTTCTCCAGATATCCAGAAGTGATAAAACTGATGTCTACAACATCATCAGGAGTCATATCTGTCCTCAAGTCTCTCTTCTCAAGATATGGCATTCCTGAAGAATGCATCTCAAGAATTCTATGATTTTGCAAAGAAGTACAGTTTCAAGCATACTACTAGCAGCCCTCATTTTCCTCAAAGCAATCGACATGCTGAAAGAGCCGTCCAGACCGCAAAGAAGCTGTTGAAAGGATCAATTGATCCCTACATGTCACTGCTGTAACACCTCTACCCTGGTGTGGATTATCTCCACCCGAGCTACTGATGGGAAGGCAACTTCGATCAAATATTTCCCAGACAACAGAGACTCTCATACCACAGTGGCCATACCTGAATGACTTCCGACTGGCAAACAGCAAGCTCAAACAGAAACAGAGAATGGACTATGATGCTCGTCATGGTACACGACCACTTGCTGACATTCCTGAGGACACCAGAGTCTGGGTGACAACCTCCAACACCCGATCACCAGGACGTGTAATCACTCATGCCGAGACCCCAAGGTCCTATCTGGTGGAGAAGTTCACCTGACAGTGAGACCGGACCCACATCCATCTGGAGTCATGGATGCAACACCATCTCGTAAACGAAGCCCAATAACCACTAGATCTCGCACGGGCACATGCATCAATCCTCCCCAAAGACTTTGACTGTCATCCTGGGAAAGGGAGATGTGGCATAACTGTAATGTACGATATAGCGCTAGCTATTGATTGATCTTATTAATAGTAATGATGTACTTTCCTGTTCTATATATATGAGGCAGGAACCACATGAAAGAGAAAACTTACTTGTGACTGAATCTTAAAGCTCTAGCACGCTAGTCCACTAAACAGTCTAGAGAGTAAAACACCACACTATGACGACCGGAGCCACCCATGGACTTCTGGAAGGAGTGATGCTACCCAGCTCTTGAATCTCGTTGTGTAAGAACTCGTGGGATGTGTGAGGGAGCCGGAAGGGGGGTAGACGTAAACAAAGCCCAATAATCACTAGATCTCGCACGGGCACATGCATCAATCCTCCCCAAAGACTTTGACTGTCATCCTGGGAAAGGGAGATGTGGCATAACTGTAATGTACTATATAGCGCTAGCTATTGATTGATCTTATTAATGGTAATGATGTGAATTTGGTGACTTACTAGGTTCATCTAGCCGGGGTCATTGCTGATGACGTCTACGAATTTCCTCCTCAGTTCCTGCAGTTCCTTCTTCTGCTGGTGAGTGAGTGTATTGACAATTCGATGCTTTCCTTCCTCTGTAGCATCCTCATTGGGGTAGTCGTCTACCGCTAAGAACACGGCTGGTGTCGGGGAGAACCACTCCTTCATCCCATCGATATGGAAGGTATGATATCTCTTGGGTCCCTGGCCCATGTCTACTTCATACGTGACGTCCGTTCATTTTCTTATGATAATGACCGGACCCCTCCACTTGCTGTGGAGCTTATCAAGCTTCCTGGGTTGGAATACAAGTACATAATCACCAATGTCAAACCTCCTCTCCTTTGCTCGTTTGTCGTAATGCTGTTTGCTTTTCTTCTTCCTGACTCCTTCAGGTCGGATAACTCCCTCACGATGGACATCCTTTCTCTGAGTTGGTGTAGATACTCCACGACGTCCTGTTCATCCTGTTCACTCTCGCCACACCACATCTCGACCAACTCGTCGAGGGGGTTCGCATTCTTCTCCCAAACAGTAGCGAATAGCCAGTGGATTTGTGTATCGAACCCCTATATGCCCAAAGAATAAAGGGTAAACACATATCCCATTCGATAATACCCTTCTGTGTGAGCTTGCGAAGTAGACGCTTGAGGGTGGAGTTAAATCTTTCAACCATCCCATCCGTTTGCGGGTGGTACGGTGAAGTCTTTATCTGTTTCATCCCTGTTCTTTCACAGAACTTCTTCATGTTGGTGGAGATAAAGTTCGAGCCATTGTCATTCAGCATTTCCTTTGGCATGCCCAACCTTGAGGTGATCTCAAGCAAACATTGTATAACTGACTCAGTTGTGGTATTCCGTAATGGAAATGCCTCCGGCCACTTAGTTGTGTAATCAATACCGACCAATACATATCTGTTACCGGATTTCGTTCGACGAATGGGGCCGAAAATGTCCATTGCCACACAGTCGAATGGTGTATGGATGATGGGGAATGGGTGCAAGGGTGATCTCCTGAGAGTAGCTGGGGCAGCTAGTTGGCAGGTTGAGCAAGACTGAGGCCTCTTTCCCGTCCACTGTCATCCTTGGCCAAATCACTCTTCTTCTCAGAGTGTCTAGGGTTCGCTCTTCCCCAAAGTGTCCAGCTGTTGGCGAACACTGAACTAGTCTGATTACCTCGTTCCTGCAACTTCTGGGAATCACAATCAAGTTTTCTTTCCCCTTCTCGTAAGGTTTCTTACACAACAATCCCCTATCCCAACAGAACTCGCCCTCACCATCCCCATCAGCCTGGCTTCTCCAATCCTTCAGTGTTGGGTCCGCCAGCTGAAGAGAGTGGAGCTGGTGGGGTGAGATCTGCTCAAGATGGGTCTGGTCTCCTGTTGTTCTCTCTTCTGGCTGGGGCTGGATGGGAGCAATAAACATATCATTGACCTAATTCCAGCTCTTCCAAATCATGAGTCACAGACCCCTCCTTTCTTGGGTCTCCTCTGTCTCCTGGCGTTCTTCCAGTTCCTTTTTCTTTGTGGCTTGCATGGTCACCATAGCCACGTCCTTCTCGGTTGTTTTGGGGTTGGTTGTCTCTGGTTGGATAGTCTCAGGTTCGGACTGTACTCTCTCCTCTACCAGAGCTGCCTCTAGTAGCTCACTAAACCTTGAAAAGTCCTGGCCGAGGAGCATATCCACTGTGAGGTGGGGAGATACTCCTACAGCCTGGTCGTGACTCTGCCCATCTATCTCCAAACGGATGTTCGTCGCCGGGAACCAAACTTACTTCGAGCTCGCTGTTACGTAGGGAATTCCCCATCCCGGACGTTTCTTGTTATCGACGCACCGGGGGGGTATCAGAGATTTGGTGCAGCCTGTATCGATGAGAGCAAGCACGATTCAGCCATTCACTCGTACTTCGTGAGTCCATTTTGGTCTGTGGGCCGGTACCAGTGTCATGCCCCGAAATTGGCATTCTCCAGCTTGACATGGCAGTCCTTCCTCATTTGCCCTCTTCGACCGCATCGAAAACATTCGATCTGGGCTCGGTCCTTACTCGAAAAGTGGCTGCTACCCGGCCCACAACTGAATTGTGGCCGCTCTCTCCTTGGGCCTCTCCCCACTGGCATAGGTCGGATGGTTGTCTCTGGATGGGGCTTCTCTCGGTCATTCACTCTCTGGTGGGCCAGATGTCTCCGAATGACCTCGCTCATTTCGTCATAGGATCCAGGATTGATGTTTCGAACCTGCATCTGCAACCACTTAGGCAGGCGTCTCAGTGTCACTTCCATCAATATTGTTTCTTCGGCACCGAGTGGTGATGAGTTTAACCACTGGTGAATGTCCTGTCTCTGTTGGGACAGCCAGGCATCGGGGCGTACTGCATCGAAAGGGGTGTCAAAGGCTCGTCGGAAGGTTTCGGTAGAGATATGGTATTCTCGTAAGAGCTCTTCTTTAACTATCTCATAGTCACCCCATCTGTCAGCTGCTATCGAGCTACCGCAGTGAGGCCTATTCCTGACAATGAGCCTCTCAAGAATAGTGTCCATTGGTCTCTGGGCCACCATTCGGCTCTGGCCGTTTCCTCAAAAGTGTCCAGGAAGGCACCCATATCATCAATGCCCTCCTGAAACTTGAGCAAAGATAGGTTGGGACTCCGAGGAGATGGGTCTGCTATGGCTATCCGAGGACCATCCGCTTGTCCCCTCACTGCTGCCATCATCTCAGCCATTCGCTGGTCTTGCTCCCCTTGCCGCCGGATCATTCTCTCCTCTCATTTTTAACGTCGAGCTTGTTCCTCTTCCCACCTCCTGTCATCCTTCTCAGTTCTTATTTGGTCTATTTTTAGCCACTGCATAAGAAACCGGTCCATAGGATCAACAGCTCCCGGGGAAGCCTCTGGGTTGGCATGTACAAGACATCGGAATTCTCGGGTGTCCCTTCTGTCGTCTATTTTTTTTAATCATACCTTAGAGTCTACATAAGCTGTTTTTCAAATCTGGAAGCATTTGGTAGCTCCATTCTAAAGTTATGAAGGATTTCATGCATGCACTTTGATTCATTTAGCTATTAGAAGAAACCCTAAAACACAAAATTAAATCTTTCAGCCATGGTAAGTTCGAATAATCCTAGCGCGGCAACTGGCTGCTTCTCAGAAAAGTTTTTATAAGCAAACTGCAGCTTATTGCATCACGAGTAATGCCATAGTAACTGCGCAATGACCGTGCTAAAATTTGAACGTTTGCGCAATCAAGTTTAAAAGTGGTTATCAAAATGTCCGACCAAGCCAAAACTCGATCGGGATAACAGAAGAAGAGGGAGGGCCAAGAGATTCATGGGGCAAGAATGGAAGTTCCTACAGCTGTTCCTACCTCTATTTCAGCTAAGAAGCTGGCGCTTGCGAGTACCTCGAGGAACTCGAGTCCACAGTGTGCTTCTTCGCGATCGAACAATGGAGACTACCACCTCATTAAGTTGACTACTCTCCAGCGTGCTGTTGGCATCTTTTCTTGCTGTGGCTCTCCCCTCTCTGTAACAGAAAACAGTGAGTGCAGGAGGGGTTTAGTATCAAGAATTGCTATCTGCTGCACTGTGCAGTCTTACATTTCTAACCCCTACTGTGAGGAGGACCTAGCTGTGAACAGCAAGTCTGTCCTAGCCATGAGGGCCATTGGCAGGGGAAGAGCAGGCCTGGAAACCTTCACTGGTATGATGGGAATGCATCCACCAGTCTCAAAGTGTGCATACTCGAGCATGAACAAACAAATAGCTGATGCAACTGCGTTAGAGGGAGAGTCCCAGTTCGCTGCTGCTGCTGTATTACTGCGCAAGGATGCTGCTCCTGATGAAATTGCTGACATTATGGTGACGTGTGATGGCACATGGTCTAGGCGAGGGCATGTGGCTAACTACGGTGTAGTTGTAGTGGCATCCTGGGAAACTGGCCTTATCTTGGATACTGAGGTACGTAACCATGTTTTTATAGTGGCTGATGGGCATTACCCCCCCCCCCCCCCCCCCCCCCGAGCTTGCACCAAGTCATTAATTTAATTTAGTATTTTAAGCTCCAACCTATGCCCCCTTTATTTCTTGTAACATTGATTTGCCCCCCCCCTCCCCTTGAAACATTTTCCTTTAAAAACTGTCTAACATTCATGACCACCCAATCCACCCTTAACCACTCACTCCTCCCCCCCCCCCCCCCAACCCCCATATTCTTCCTTGCAGGTAATGGGCAAGTTCTGCTATGAGTGCCACGGGAAGAAGGACAGTATATATACATTATCACAAGAGTTTATTGATTGGTGGGAGGGGCACCAGGCTTTTTGTGGTGTGAATCACTACGGTCCTTCCACTAGTATGGAGATGGACGGAGCATTGATCATCTGGCAAAGATCGATAGAGAAACATAAACTAAGGTATATACACACAGATGAGATTGGTGATGGTGATTCTAAGACATATATATATATAGCAAGATTTCAAAGATGTTGCCATATGTCAAGGATCACCCTATAATAAAACATGAGTGCATAGGCCATGTGCAAAAGAGGATGACATATCATATGAACAACCTCAAGAAGTCGAAGCCTGTTGATGGTAGAGGACAAGTGATTCAGATTGGAGGGAGAGGAAGGCTTACGATAGCACTAATTAAAAAATTCCAGTGCTAGGCAATTCGCTCACACGTGAATGATGTATATAGATGGAATGAAGAATGCAGTGTGGGCAATTTATTACCACTCTGTTTCAACACAGACTACCCCTCAGCATCATTTTTGCCCTGTACGAGAGAAATCTTGGTGTGCTTACTAGCGAGCGTTGGCGAATAATGAACCCACTCCACCACAGAACCAGACCATACCTTTTGTCATATCACCCTTTGTCTACAAGGTGTTTGAGAAACTGGCTGAACCTTCTCTCTTACAACGGTGTGTTCTGGGTGCAACCCAGAACCAAAATGAATCTTTTAATAGTTTAATTTGGAACCGCTGCCCCAAGACAGAGTTTTGTTCACCTGTTGTTGTGGGGATTGCTGTTGACATGGCAGTAATGACCTTCAACTCGGGGAACGCTTCATTCAAGCCACTGCTGAGACGTCTCTATCAGGAGTGTGGTCCCTTGACCACCAACTTTATTACATCACAAGATGAGCAGAGGATCTGGCTTGCGGAGTGGAAGAGCAGCAAAATGGTAAAGAAGCGGAGGTAGCAAATGGCATTCAACAGGGTTGAACTGGTGGAGGAGGAGGAAGAGGAGACATCAGGTTTTTTTTAGGATTGATTACAGGCATTACAGACTAGAGTCATTCTCACAATTTCAAACAGCGTTTTAAAAATGTTTAAAAAATGTTTAAAAAAATTATATCTCTGTGAAAATTTGTACCCAACTAAAAAAATTGTGTATCATTTTATAGCTTTTTCTGTGCTCTACGATATGAAGGGACTCTTGTTGTGGCAAAAGTTATGCATCAACATTTGCCACTAATTCTTGTTTTTCAACAAAAAAATCTGTATTGGCCTCCAACTTTTCTTGTATGTGCATGCTTATGTGGGCCTCCAACTTTTCTTGTATGTGCATGCTTATGTGGTTCTGTTACACAACTTGAGAGTGGGAAGTGGTTACAGACCCTCTGTGATTTTAGAGGATTTTCAACGTGAACAACTTTTTCAACGTGAACAGGGTGCAGTATTTTAGGAGTACACTTGTGATCGTTGATCGTTGTAAAGACCTACTACTAGCCTTCATAAATACATCATTGGAAAGCTCTTGAAACAAGGTTTCTTCTGGTACCAAAATTAATAGTTAAAAATAAAAGACAAAAAAGTTATAATGGTTACAAGTTTCAAGTAATTAAATGGTATACTACCCCCTTAAATACTGGTTTATGTTTTCACACGGGTGCGGTTGTGGTCTTGCACACAAACAAGGTGTGGTCTTGTATACTTCCATTAGTGGCCATGTTGTTGTGTACTTCTCCCTGACTAGCTCTTCTCTTTCCAACACCCTGTTTGAAGGGGTAATTTGTCCTGCACTATACATAACCCCCTCAGCTGCCTGGTGCACCTTAATCACCTTCAATTTACCAGTTGAATTTAAGTAAAGCCTGGATAAAATCCACCATAACTAGAGACTTGTGCATCCAAATGTTTCAAATTTGAAAGACAGTTTCTTAGAAGCATCAAAAACAAAAAGAATGATCTTTGTCCAAAAAATTCCAAAAAATGGGCATTACCGACCTTAAGGGAGGCTTTTACCATTTCCGGGGTGGTCGACACAACTTGTCATAACTTTTTTTTTCTTTTCTCAATGCAGGTAAAATTTTATCAAGATGCAGTGTATTGAATGTGCTTTCTTTTGATATGCTCAGATTTTGCATATCTACTACCTAGGTGAAGTTATGGATCCCACCTCAGTATCAGGGGCAAATATTCTAACTCATGGCCACTTAGTCCTAAACACTTCCCACTTAGGAAGTGCTTAGAGTGATCATAGAAGTGAAAAGTGAATGGCTAAAAATATCATTAGCACAACAACTGAATTTTAAGAGAGGTCAACCTGAAGTTCTAAACATGGTATGTATATCCATATGCATACCTTCACCATGGATGGACTTAAACATGTTTTAATCATTCACTTTTTAGAGCAGGGAAAGGGCTTTCAAATGATATATTAAAATCTTGTATATATACATTAAAAAATGAGCAAGTTAGAATATTTCCAGATTCGGAAACAGTGATTTTCAGGAGAAGCCATGAAAAGTGGGTGTGTTTTGGGGTGGTATTTTTTTGGTAAAAATCGAAATGATGACGGTTGCCTGACAGGATGCACAGATCATGTGATGACAGCACAGGGCTGCGTGGTAACTATGGTAATTGGAAGCTTACTGAGAGCTTCATTTAGAGTCCTTTTCCAGACTTCTATCATGAACGGTTAGGGAGATACGCTTACCTTTGGCAGGAGCGCCGTCTTCAAGATTCAAACGGTATTTTGTATATAGCTTAATAATGTGAAATAGAATGCACCAAAAGGTGCATAACTTCATAATGGAGCATTGAAATACTCTGAAACTTGAAACATAACAACTACATGCATCAAGGTATAGAATAGAGCAATAAAATAAAAAAAATTAAATCATTAAAAAAATGGTAAAAGCCTCCCTTAAAGGACAAGGGTAAAAAGTGTCCATAGGATGACACATGTAGTAATGAATACTAGGCATTGAATGGTGAGCGAAAGTGCAATATAATAAAATTTTGGCTGTTAAACATCAAATGCTTTAACTTGATTCCTAGTGGATTTTGTTAGATCACTGCTCTAGCTATGTCTGCAGGATAACTTGTAGATGATCTGTCAATTATTGATGTCATAAGATTGTTTTGCTTGGATTGTGAAGTAAGTAATATGTATAATTTATATATCCTTTACCCGAAGCCGTCCGATAACTTAAAGGATGCACTGTTAATCCAAAGTGGGCATGGTCACCCACACACAACACGAGGTAATCCTGAGAACTCGGCTAGCTATTGGCAATAGCTACCATACTTTTTTATTTTAAATACTGATGATCATCAAACTGGTGATCAAAAATATATGAAGATATTAATTTCCAACACACGAGGTTTACCTTGCATAGAAATAATACACGTCACAGAACCTTAATTAAAATGGTTGGAATTTGTAGGACTTGGGAGCTTCTACACATTCATGGCATGCACTTAATTTAGCCTATACTTTAGGTTCACTCGTTTGACAGAATGTGTACAATTATGATGACTGCAGACATCTTCACAAGGTAACTTGCACCACTAGTGGATGCCATAACACTGTGATGTAGTGTGGTTAAATATGCCATAGTGACAAAAACCTTGTGCTGCTGAAAATATTGGAAAACAAGAACAACAAAGCAGGGGGCTGTACTCTACTGATTTTTACCACAATGAGACAGGCCTTCTGGTTTCAAAAACTAGGCTCCTCTTATCACATATATAACTCTATATTTGTGCATTGTCATCATAGCCTGTAATTAAATCCAAGAAGTTCCAGTCATGTAGTTTAAAGCATAATAGGGCTAAATTAAGTGTACAGTAAGTTACAATAGCACATAAAAGCATATAAAAAGAAGACAAGTATAAAAATTATGTACATATATACAAATGTATAAGGTCCTGCAGTTCTCATGGAGTATATACAAAACATTACAAAGTCATCGTCGCTTTCCTCTTTTCTCTCTTTCTTTTACGGGCCATGACCTTTTGCTGTTCCGTTCTGACCTCTTGTTTATGCCGCTGGACTGGCTTGTCATCAACATCATTCACATATGCTTCACTTAACTTCTCTATCTCGTCCTGGTCTTCTTCCAACTCCACCATTCTTTCCTTAGACTTAAGCTGTTCCTTGTATTTGGCAATTTCAGCCTTGAGAAGCAGATCGTTAGCTTCGATCAGTAGGCGATGCAGACTTTCCTTTGATTTAACAATGCTTCTAAAACCCTCTCCCCACTTTCTGTTCTCTTTGACTTCAGCAGCTGTTAAGTTATATGTATCAATTTCTTCCTTCAGATTATCGATGGCATGATCAAGCTGCTCTGTCTCAATCTGTTCTTTCATGTAAAGGCATTCCTGGAGTTTTACCTCTGCCAAATTCAGTGTTTCATTGCTCTCTGCAGCAGCTTCAATAAAGATAACAAAAGCCTTACTTGTTTCATTGTGAGCACTTGCGGTGACATGAGTAATGTAACTCTCAAGAATTGGCTTTCCCTCTACATCTTCGTCCAAGTCAACCAAATCATCGTGTTGATAATTGGTACCACAAGCATTGCAGAAGTTGTTCTCTTCATCAATGATGTCTTTTGTAATCACACTAGGATCTATGTCCAAAGCAGGATTCTCCTGGTTAGTAAGCATGTATCCAACCTCAAAATCATCTTCATTGGTTAACAATTCCTCATCAGCTGGTGCTTCGCTTTGGAAGGGATAATGGTTTCCAGCTGGTGATTCACTTAGGAATAGGTATTCTTTTTCAGCTGGTACTTCTCTTGGGAAGGTATACTGATTTTCATCAAAAGTGCACATACCACACTCAGTGGAATTAGACTGTACAACTCCAAGAGAGGAAACAACATCAGAGGACTGCTGCTGCTGCACTGTTACAGAAGTAGAACCTTGCAAAGGGGCTGATATGTTGCCAAGAAAATTGCGTGGGATAAACTGTTCTGCTGAAACTGATAGTGACGAAATAGTTGGAGAAGGGGTGGCAAAAGCTGGGACTCCTTGAGAATACACAGCAGGAAGACTAGGATCCACATTCATATCAGACATCAAGGATGGTTCTGCATGAACGATTGCAGAATCATGGGAACAAAGCACATTATTGTGAGTAAAATTGACGGATAAAGGATCTGAGTATTCAGGTGGTAAGTGTGGTCGTTTGGAATTCACTGAATGAGGAAGGCCATGTGCATAAGGTACAACGGAAGGAAAAGAAGGATTTATTGGAGGAAGGCCGGAAACAATGCATTTGCCACTGGAGGCCTTCCTCTCTCTTCCAATAGGTCCATGAGGAGTAGCTCCCAGTTCCGAGAGAGATGGAAATGGCTGTAGTGGTGGATCTTTCAAGCTAACATTTGGATGAAACTGCACATCACCTGATGACAAGCTATTACCCTGTTTCACAAGTAGGGGCTTGTTGATTATAGGTATGATTTCTACATGGCCGTGTTTATTGTGCTTCCTCTTGAACATGATCCTTGATATAGTGCTATCTTTTTTAGAAGTGGTTAGTAATTCCTCGACAAGCTCAAATACTAAACGAGGTTGACGACACACCTCTTCTCGATACACTTCATTCACTCTTTTAACATATTGAGGTACTTCCTTGTTTTTACTGACAAATTCCCTGAACATGTTGGATATTTTCGCTTCGTATTTCTGCACACCCTGAATTGCAGAAAGATTTCCAAATAGAGTGAGCGTCAGTATTAAGCATTCCAAAGTCTGATCACTATCTGGGTATCTGGTCAAACCAAATTTAAGCAAAGAGTATTTCGGGGCTCGCTCATAAGTACCAACCAAGTAGCTCATAGCTCTATTGAGAAGAACCTTGCAATCCGTAAATACCTTACGCACGTCATGGTGTGATGAGACCTCCTTCACGCATGCCGAAGGCAGGCTTGCATCTGATGTCCCTTTCCTGCAATTCATGTGGTTGAACATTTGCACCACATGCTTATAGGTCTGAGGAACCACGAACTTCTGAGGATAATTTAGGAGAGCATTGGAGTGAGTGATCATAGCAAAGAGGGACATACAGTGAACAGTAAGAACATTGACAGAGTTCCTGATTGAAATAAAGATTCTTTTGTCTTCCACTGTATTTCCGAGAAAGTGGTTGATGGCCAACTTTGCCGCCCAGAGAACTTTAGAGTTTTCTCTGATTTCTTTACAAGAATTCAACCAAAAACGAAATATGTGAAGGTAACGTTGATCACTCTTCCAGAAGACATAACCCAAGGGAGCACGTTTCGTACTTTGACTATTCTGATCTTCTTCTAAAGCATCAAGCTTTGACAAGAATTGCTTCATACTCGGAGAACTTAGGCTACTTAATCGCCAAATGTCAAGCCAACTATCAATTGAGATTCTTTGAAGATGTTCCTCGCATAAACGTTTCAGGTCATCTTCGATTTTTCTTTTGAAACAGCTCAATGAGTTTACAGATCTTCTAACTACATTCACATGTTGATCATTCAAGCAAGGTAAGCATGAAGATACTGTGGGTGAAAACATGATTACAAAATGAAATAACATGGCATCGACAGTTTTATCCCTTAGCAGCCTCAACTCCAAAACATGGACACAGTTCTGAACGTACTCCATCATAGCAGCTGAAGATACTTCTTCAAGGGAGTAGTGATGAGAAAGGCACCTTTTCTCCCATATATCAGAATACAGCTTAAAAGACCGCCACTTTGCATATAACCTCGATTCCAACTTGAACTGGCTAAGCCAAGATGGTATGAATGACTGATAACGATTAGCTATAACTTCTCTCACTTCAGGCTTCAAACGGATCATGTGATCCAGATCATGCTCTGCATCTTCATACTTGTATTTCTGAAGTGTGTCAAAATTGATCCAAACATGATAGAAGTGTGATGTCAGGTAGGCTTTTCCTACCAACTGGAGGCCATAAAACTTGACAGCTTGCTGCACATCAATGTTCATATCCATTGCCTCACTTAGAGTCTTGCTTGCTCTTTTCGCTATATGGCAGCAGTCAAGGATTTCCTGATCAGAAACCTTTCCAAAAGTGCGTACTTGTTCAAATGCCTCTAGAATCCCAGCTTTGTGTTTCTTAAGGTTGAATATACCCTTTGCTATAATGCAGGGTCCTGGAATTCTTTGAATCATACCCAAAAGCAAATGAGCCTCAGCTTTAACCAAGTCCTCCTTATATGCAGCTACTTTATTCAACTTGGAAATCATCTTCAACTTGGAAATCAAAACTGAATCTGGTACATCTTTTCCAGAGGAATTTGAAAGCAAACTAAGATAACTAGACTTTACCCCTAATAAAGTGAATGTAGCTTCTTTCAACTCGTGCCCTTCTTGTGTCGCATGGTCAATGGCCTTGTCACACCAATCATGAGCCAATGCAAGACGATAGGCACCAGCAAATTGCTTGTTTGCAACACAAACCTTGTATGCTTCTTCATAGAGTTCAGCCTCCTTCATAAACTTCAACCTCTTCTCCAGCTCTGGCATATACTTCAACACTTCCAGCAGAGTATGTTTATCCTTTCTCTCAGAATAAAACTTGGCACATGAAAAAGATAACTCACTTGTGGTGTACTTTGGATCGAGGTGATAGCCTTTTTTCTCATACTCATCCATCTTGGCAAGAGCATCTCTCTTCCTCATAAAAGGCTTACCCAACAATGATCTGATCACAGAGTCATACTCACCCCTGCTCTCCTGAACTCGAGAAAAATTTTCATAGTCCCTTGCTTTAAGATAGGACTGTGCAGCTTTGACTAAATCACCCAATCTCTCAAACAATTTTGCTGCTTGGTTGTACCTTGGTGGCTTGGAGTTCTTCAAGCACAGAGCTGCACCACAGATACACTGCACGGAGTGCTTGCTGTCGTCACTTTCAAAAAAGTTAAGAGCTGCTTCATGGAATAGCCATGCCTTTTGCAGACGAGCTCCCTGAAGCAAATTATAAGCTTGAGCTTCCTTGACTAAATGGATGAAATCTGGTCCGGCTCTTTTGTAGCACAGTATCGCCTGTTCCCAAAGGTGCTTTTTCCGGAAGTTGTCACCTTGTGCCTTCCATTGATCAGGAGTTGAATTAGAGGCAAATACCATACTATACTTTTGGTCAACACCTGAGTCAGCTGTTACTATTCTCACTGCGTTTCTTTTGTGCCAGTAATTCAACATTGGCAATCTTGCCTTAACATTGGAATCATAGATCCACAGATTGCACTTGGCACGAGTAACAGCCGTATACAAATACTTCAGTTCAGCATTGAGAGATTTGTGCTGTACCGCATCAAATGTCTTGCTTCTGGCCTCAGAGATGGCTCCAGGGAGCTTGTCCAGGTTTTCAATCTTTTCTGAATGCATTTCTAGATATGAAGCCACCACTCTCCACATTGTCTCATCCACCTTCACAACAACAAAAAAATAAAACATTAATCATAAGTGCAACCACATTATAACTCAAGCCAACTTACCATGGAATCAGTGAAGAAATTGTAAATCAGCACATCGTCAAATTCCAGGCCTTTGGATTCAAATATCGTCAGGACAATGGCACCTTTTAGAATTTGAGGAATATTATCCTTTGCTTCCTTTGATTGAACAAGAATTACTTGGTGTGCTCCAAACTCAATCGTTGAGCACTCTCTCTTGTTGGTACTTAAGAGAAGTGAAAGATCATCCTCTTTGCAAGAATCCAGAAAGACTGGTACAGGACCAGGAAACATTCCTTGGTCATCAGGTAGATGATCAATAGAATCTCTGAAGAATTCTTTGATCAAGTCAATAACACTTCCTGCAAGCTTAAGGATACCAGAATGAGAACGATAATTGATAGTCAGGTTGAGAGGCTTCTGAGGAACACCGACAGAAGGAGTATTGCAGTTTAGCATATAAAAACAGGTGCGGAGATCTTGGAATCGAAATGCAATCCCACGCATGATACTTTGAGCGGTATCACCTGTGAAGAACATGGAATTGGGATCCCTGGAGCAATGAATGAAAACTGCCAACTCGGCTTGAGTGAAGTCCTGGACTTCGTCAATGTACACACTGTGAATAGACCAAGGAACATCTTTTATTTTCTTCAGTCGCTGATGTAAATCCATGATAAGATCACATTCATCAAATAAATAACAGCTATGCCTCAGGTTCTGCTTATACCGTTCGTAGGACTCGTAGAGCTTGTATATCATTTCTCTGTGACTGGAGAAGTTGGGAGCTATTTTGTTACCAATAGCTTTGTATTCATTCAGGTTGAGCGGCGAACCTTTGATGATTGAGACATCAGACCCTTTGATGAATGACTGAATCTCAAGCCACACAAGCATCGGATCAACTCTTTTGCTGAGTTTACGTTGGTGTGCCACCTTTGGCCAGATCATCTCTTTAAAGTACAGAGCTGTAACCTCAGTCCACTTCACTGAACGCTGCTTTTGAGATGGTTGTTCAGAGGTGAAGTTCAACACTTCCATATCATCATCTTCTGAATCACTCTCTTCAAAATCCCACAAAAGATCCTGGTCTTCGTGGTCATAATCCAGACTAGCTATTTTAACCTGAAGATTGCCATATTCATCTCGTACAAAGAAATTCTTGCCATCTTCCAAAGAGTTATCCAGCAAAATGTAAAATTGCCTTGCAGTAAGAAAAGCTGGAAAAAATAAGTCTTCAAACTTACTGAAACTGTTAGGAATTTTGACATCTTCATATGGAAGGTGATTATCAAGGAAATCATATGCAGCGGCCATGCTATAAAAACGCTTCTTCATCTGGTCACATAATACATAATTTTTGGAGACAAACACCTGATGCAAATTTTCTTCAATGACTTCCATTAGGCTATCATTTTCATCATAGGAAGACGAACAAGGACTACCAATTTCTTCAGGCTTGATTCCATTCTTGAATTCGATTCCATTCTTGGACTCGTATTCTGAACTTACAATTGCATCAGAATAGCATGTTTGCAGTTCTGGGTGGAATCTAACAAGTAAATCTCTAGATTCAGCTTCATATGATAAAAAACTGATGAGTCCCTTGCGTGGAATTTTCCAACCAAAGGTTTTTGAAGCTGGGTCCCAGTGGTTCTTAAATTCATTCCATAGACGGTACAAGCAACAAGTTGTCTTACCTGTACCACTTCTTCCCAAAAGCAGAATAGCCTCACTTGATTTAATTTTAATTATCTCATGTTCCTTTTGCCACTCCTTGAAAGGATAGTCTCTTCTTTCATTTGTGCCAGCAATCATGCTCTTGACAGTCATACTGTCAAAGGAGTAAAAGGTTGTGACATTATATTCTGTGTCCTTAATGCTGGCAGCTGGAACAAAATGATAGTCTGACCTCAATAGATCATGAGACTGCACAGTGTAAGTAGACGGTAAATCAAAAACCTCTTGACCTCGAACAAATGCAGCTTTCTGTGGGGTTCTGTGAATGACAGGCTTGAGAGCCCAGCAAACTGATGCCATGTATCCCTGTTTGTAAGACTGCTCAATCTGTTCAATGCAGTAGCTTATTTTTCTGACTAGATCATCATGATCCAAAAGAACTTCCCACACTCGTATGACTTGTGTGTAAACAGCAGTTACAGACTGACCTGTTAACTTTGAAGAGTATGAAATAGCCTTTTCCCACAGGATACGACCAGCAGCTGTGATGCGGGCTTCATACAAGCATGTTTTGGGATTGCTGCCGACTTTCTTAGAAAGGTGGTCACTTCTCCGACCTTCAGCTAGACTGTATATCACTCGAGCAGCACTGATTCGGTCAACACGTGAGTACTTCTTTGTGTTCTTGAAAAACTTCACTACACTTCTTGTGATTTCAACTTCCCATGGTAAATCATCAAAGTTAGGTAAGTCACACAGATCTGATCCAAATTCAGTCCATGAACTTCCTTCAGTGATACCATTGGAAAGCTTTGAGATCGGTTCAGCTGATCGTGAAGCGAGAAGTTTTATACCTGTTCTGGAAACCAGACTTGATTTCTTCTTCAAATCCCAAGACAATGGCACATGTTGTCCCTTGGGAAGTGAAGTAACATCTGACAAGGGGTTCTGAGTATTCTCTAGACATGCTTCCACTTCTTCTTGAACTTGGAAGTAACTGTCATCTTCATTGGTAACTCTGTCTATGTGATATGCAAGTTTTTCTGCCAGTGACTTTTCTTCATAAAAAGATTCTCTCTTGTAAATGTTTTTGTTTTCATGAAATGATAAAACCGCAAACTCCTTACATGTCAATTCACTTAATGTGCCATTATTAAGTTCCAAATCAAGTGGAATTGGTGCCTCGGTTTCTGGTTTTGATATATTTTCACTTCCCTTAGATTTCTTTTTCTTCTTTGGCTTCTTCTTTGGTTTCAATTCCTTTCTTGAAGAATACTCATTGAATATCTTCACACGAGGGTCAGTAGGTTGCAAATAATCGGCTGCCTTCCTGTTTGACTTATCTTTAAGTGATGAATCGATCAGCCCAGTGTTCAAAAGAGCAGACAAGACTTTTGAGCTAATGTCTCTCTTCAAGTGAGGTTTGACAGCAATGTGAAGAGGTGTTTCACCTTTCTCATTGGTAGACTTATTACTCCCACTACAAGATAACGACGATGCTACAACTTTAATGAGGTCTGTCTGGCCATCTAAAATGTTAATTAAAGCACAATGCAATAGAATAAATTCCACCAAGCAAGATATTCTAATTCACATCTCAATATTTTACCCATAATGTGGCTAGCCATAATGTGGCTAGCCTCATAAAACTGTGCAATTGCCACTAAGTATGAATTACTTGGAAGTCATAACATACTGAAGGTACTGGGTAGAGCTTGAGTGACCAATACACATTCATGTGACACACTAATAATATACTGCAAGGTAATATTTAGAAGCGTAAGGGCTTGATTAGTAGAAACACCAAGGGTGATTAGAGGTTTCAAGGAAGGCTAGAAGATTAAAACCTTGTAATATATACTACTGCCACAAGTACCCATAGACACAAACTCAAACATTGTTCACAAAAAATAAATTTATAATGATTGTGCTAAATAGCAACTTCACACGCCCAGCAGACTGCTCTATCGATATAAAATAGTCATAAAACTTCTGGCCTTGAGGGAGCGAGAAAGGAAAATGAAAGAAACTTCTACAATAGCTGACGATTGCAACTGCCCTCATGAACAGTGCCAGGCATCTCTGGAATAACTGAACCCCTTTGCTCTTGGAGAAAGGATATATGTTCCTGGATGGATTTCTTATGTTTAAGTTTTGTTGCAGACAAGGAGCGATGTAGCAATGCGTAACTTTTGTTTACTTACCTCAATGGAGTTGATTCTTACAACTGCAGCCATTTGAGAAGTTCATTCTTGTTATTGCTCTAAATATAATTTGTTAGAAAAAACCCTACAAATAAAGTCGACAGTAAATTGTGTTTAAAAAATTGTCCTAGTCTGTTTTGCATCCAATATGGTAGAAAACTCAGTATGACGTAGGTATACAGATGTTACTGTCAGGGTAGGCGGTAATAGACTTCCGAAAATGTTGGTTTATTTATTTTATTTACCATAGTATAGACCTTTTGCATCACATTGCTTATACGCAATTTCTACTACAGGTTGTAACATTGTTGCTGTGGCTAGACCATCATGTCATAAAAGTATGTTGGCAGCGTACCAATTATCGGCATTGCTCAATTATCGGCACCGTGATGCACCAATTATTGGCATACATAATATCACTCATAACATTAAAGTTAATGGAATTTTCCAGACATTTCCAGACATTTCCGGACATTTCCCAACATTGAGCAATAGTTTCTTGTTGCCATGCATCTAACAAAGCTTCTCGTTTCTTTTTTCCCCACCGCCCCACCGAGTTTATTGCACTTGCTAGATAAGTTTGTCTTAGCATTCGTTTCTGATTAGATTTCTGTTGTAGTTGTGCTGACTAGAGCCATAATGATTCAGGACTACTCGCCTATATGGAACTGGTTGATTACTAAATAACTACTTAATCCGTCCAGTTACATATATTTTTATTTCCAATAGGATGCCACTGGGAAGGAAGGTCAGGATCGTCGTCTGCTCTGGTTTTGTTGACCACATCCAGGACCAAGGAAAGAAAGCACTGGTCAGATTGGTCATGCAAACTGCTCTTGCAGCAATTAAGGATGGTTGACCTGTCCAGCATGTAGTCATTGAGCATGACTGTACAGACATCTTGGCTAGGTTACTCATGGCATGAAGCCAGCACCAGGGATACAACTGCAACTGGGAGACAGAACTTGGTGGATTCATCCAGGTAGTTGGGAAAATCGGATGTGGCAAAATCAGAACACAGACAAAGGCACAGCAGAATTATTCTAGAGAGAAAGGAGTTCTCAAGAAGAGAAGATTTCAGATGATTGGCTACGGAACTAATAGACAAACCTGGGCATATTTAGCTATGCATGGGTGATGTTTGCCTGCTGTCACTTGTTGCACAAATTATATATTGACTCTCTAATTTATGACACTGGTGGAAGAGTTCTTTACATTGTGTAGCATGCTTACATTTCTTGATGTTGTAGCTATATTTTCTCTTAATGTTTGTTTTATTAATAAAATGGCATTGTTTTAGTGGCAAATTTATTATGTTTACATCAGGCATGAAGAAGGTGTCACTGTGTAAAAGTTATAAGCAAATACAATGTATTATGGATTTGTTGGGGTCCTGCTAAAAACATAAGCATCACGCAGTGCCGATAATTGAGCATACGGATTTGTATGTGGTGCCGGTAATCTGTACGGGGTGCCAATAATTAGCATTTTAGTAGGTAGACTCTGACCCTCATAAGTCCATAGCCGAGCAAGATTACTTCCTGGAAATAACTAGGATTGCAAAGCTGTGGATAAGTTCACTTCCAGTGCAAGACTCGACTTCCTGGACTGTACCTGCTGTGAATTCTATATGTGGAACCATTCGTGTGTCGATAATTGGCAGTTACGCTATTAGCCAAATTATTATGTGCTCTTTGCATGCTCTAAAAAGCTCACCCAATTATATTATAGAATATAAATAGAGACTCACATGACACGACACATATAACTAAAGCAAAAGCTCAATACTCTACTACTCATGAGCATTGTTTTAATAATCAATAAACACTTCAACAACAGATATACCATAAAAATTCCAACTAAGCCCAATTCTAACATGTATAAAAAATTCATAATTTCCTGCAATAAGTTTCTGATGCTGCATAATTGTCGAGACGTTTCTATTTCATACTCATGCTTTCTTGTTCTATGACTGCCAGTCACTCTGTGCCAGCTTGACATAGGATGACAGCTGCTGCTGGAGATTTCTTCTATTTTCTATATTACCTTGGTGGCTATATACTCCTTCTGGAGGGGCCTCACTACTTCTTTCGTGGCAGTCCAGTAGTCCAACAGGCCAAGTATGCAAGACAAGCTTTTAAGGTTATCTTTTTTACTTCAGTTATTTTTGTTGGGTTCCAACTATCTGGCAGTAATGACATATTATAGCAAATAAAATATTCAGCCAGTTATTATGGAACTCTAGAGCATGTACTGCCACATAGAAATGACCATGCAATACTTTAGATTTGATGAACAATTTCTAAATGGGTTAAACATGAAATTTTTAATGTGCTAAGGTGAAGACTTACGGTACCTACAGGTAGATTACTGTATAATAAAAACACCATTAAACTTGGTTGTTAAGTCACCCTCATTGATAAGCACCTACTGTCATGCTGTTAGGAACTGAAGTTGCTGTCATTACAATCTTAGGCTCAAGTATAATTTAATGTGGTATACACACATTGTAAAGTCCACATTTAACACCCATACAGGCTTTGACTTCACACCTAAAAAAATGAATGCTTGGAGCATGAAACTGGTACTGTGATTCTATGACATGCAGCTATGTTATTCATGTTCACATGGACATATAAAAATGAAGAACAAGTTATAGGTGAACATTTGGTGGTTCTGTCACTTACTAAGTGCTTTTAGAAAAAATCTGGTTAGGCATTCTTCTTTCAGTTACTAAGTACTTTTAGAATAAACCTGGTTAGGCGATTCATTCACTGCTACAGTTAGATGCTGGTTTCAAAATTGTATCATCTATAGTCAGAGGAGATTACAACCAAGTTTTTAGGTATACAGTTTGACATGCTCAATACTGTGCACATCACCCAGGCTGTCTTACTACTTACCTGATTTTAAAGATAGCTCTGTAGCGACATGAAGAGCTGTGGTGTTGGTACGGGCATGGCTCAGTTGATTAAAATTAGCTCCACATTTAATAAGCAAGCAGACAAGTTGAATTTGATTCTCAAGCTTCAAATGATGCAAACTCATGACTGTAGTTATTGGTGATTTCTTCCCATTGGGATTAACTCCAGCCTTGATAAGCATTTCAATTAGATTGTGGTCAAGGACAAGGTTGTTTTCCAAAAGCCTTGCTAAATCCATTCTCTCAATCGCATCTTTGCTAAGCAATTTCATAATCATCTTTACTCCCTCAAAATGTTTGAGTTTCAGTAGGCAATGAATTATCATCTCATGATCCTTCGGCAGACTGGCCCCATTTTCAATGAGATACAATACAAATGAAATACGCTTTGCCTTCAATGCTTCTTGACACAAATCTGTTTTATCTGCTTTCTCACACTTGTGTAGTAGCAACTTGAAGGAGTCGAGATTGGCATCAGGGAAATAACAAACAGCAGCATGGATACAACTCACACTGACTAAAACACCCGACTCTAAGAATCGAGCTAACAATTTTTGGCTGATGACTCCCTTATCAACTACAAGAGATTTCATGCTGATCCTCGAGCAATCAATTTTTTTGGACTTCCATGCCGTTGTCATCAAAAACATTAGTACATTAGACATGCAATCTTTCCGCTTCATAAGCTCCAATAGAACTGTTGTGCACGAATCCTCTGCAAGAGTAGAGCATTCTTGGCAGATGAGCGAGAGTTGACCTACACAAGAAGCCAAATTACTTTAAATTTACCAATTATTTAAAGTATACAGATATTATTTCCTACCATATTCAATGGCTAAGGGAATAGCCTCCACTAAAGCCTTCAGATTATGTTGGAGCCGATATGATTTTAGGTAGTCAGCGATTGCATCGCAAATGGTGAGACTTTTTGGCACCTTGATATTGTACTCTTTACTCTTGATAGCACTTTTGAGAGATTCAGCACGGCGGAAGTAGGCCTGAAGTTCGAAATAAAAACACAACTGTGTTAAACTGTATTGCACATTAAAGTTTATCAGATACTTATCATTCTATAATAACCACACATCAAACAACCTCAGTTGTACTGGACCATTAGTGCTTCAGGGCTTTCCAAGAATGTTGAATAACACTTCATGTACGGCTTCGTCTCTCAATCGCTTTTGTACACTTTGCAATAACTTTGCAATATTTTATTCCTAGATATGCAGTGCTGCACATGCCAGTATGGTATATGTAAGCACTATATTAAAGCATACAGTAAAGTAGAGGTAAAAAAAACATGCCAGTTGTGTTTATTTTGAATGCACGTAGACGCTTACCGTTTCCAACCAACGCTGACAAACGCAAATAAACGGTTAACATTTACGCGAGTTTGCGCAGCGACTCTGACTAAAGGTCAGCGCGTCCGGACAAAGATCACCAAAGCGCACGAGATTTGTGCCTCAGAGCAAGTTATTTTTTTTAGCTGCTGGGACTCGTCTTTGCTTTGAGCTTTTGAATGGATAGATCATCTTTGTTTTACAGCTCCTGTTCTACCGGCATAAGTTGTTGAAAAGATATCCTGAAGCCCACAGTAAAAAACAGAGAGTTGATTCTGTATGATTGTGATATAAAGTCAAGACCTCTTTTCGGCTAGTAGCTGGGCCTTCACAGGTTTGTAAGTCATTGCTTCTGTACTATAGCATTTGCAAGCCTCTTTTTTCTTATTAAGTTGTTCCATAAGAAAGGTTTAGCAAAACTTAGCTAGCCTTTGTGTGCAAGCCTTTGGCTACATAACGTGCTCTAAATGTATAAAAGTGTCGATAGTTAAACTTAATCTTAACTAGTGGATAGTTCATATATCAGCAATTGGTATTATTGCAGCTTTGAGTTTGTTTAGATGTGGGAGAAGAAAAATGTAGATGGTCCTGTTATTTGAACATGATGATTGGCAACAAATAAAAAGTATGTAGGATTTTGGTGATGACCCCTAGTTTCCTTCCAAGATCTCCACCAACGTATCCAGCTGTCCAACCCACATTCTACCAATTTGTTGACATGTTCTTATTTGGAGATGGATAAAGTGGTTATGCCTCCAAAATGAATAATGTTATTGGACAATGTGATTGTGTATTTCCTTGGCTTATATATTAGAATGTTCTTCGTTAGAGAAGAACCAGAGGGAGCTAATCTACCGTGTGCCACTTCTGGAGAACAGGTTGGCTCCGGTAACTCCTCCAGTGCCTCAGCCTTCTCTAGTTTGTCTTCAAGGTTCAATGAAGTTGGCACCCCATTTCTCCACCTACCTTAGTGCCAGCCCCCTCCTTTCAGACCATTGATTTGAAGGTGGTCACTCAAAAGTGGGACTATTACCTTTTTTTAAAGGAGGAGTATCGGGATGAGAGAAATGGTGGTGGGTTAGTAGATACTAATGTCACCAACACTGTACATGTATTGACGAGGGATGTATTAAAGAAGTTGGAACATAGAAAGAGTGGTGATGTGTGGATTAATTTCAAATTGATGGAAACTCATCAAATGGGTGATGTGCTGGCTAATGTTCTGTTGAGGGTGGAAGAATTGGAAAAGCAAGTAGAGCATAAACAGAAGAATTGAAGTTTGGGGGAGGAAGTTAGAACAAGTGATGGCAGAGGTTAATAAAGGTGCTAAAGAACCAATGGTAGGGGCTCTCGTACAGACCAAGATAAATTATGGGGGGAATTGGGAGAGGGGATACGGAGCAGATGGTTATCAAGTTCTGTGTCTGAAGAAGGAGGGAACAGGAAGCAGGTCATCCAACCATCATTGAGTGTGCCTATGACAAAAAAGTCACAAGAAAAAATGTTCAGGGCGCCACGAATGAGCTGGTTGGGAGGTCATTTATCTTGAAAAAGAAAGAACGGTACAAGAGATGGAGAGTGCCACGGAGGAATGTAGGTGTAGACTAGGCCTGTCCACATTATTCTAGAATAATTTTGAGAATTATAGGCTGGGGTGAGAATAGTGGGAATAATAGGTGGCTTTTCTCAGAATTAGTGGTTTTTCTGATAATTAATGGAATTCCTGCTAACCACTACTACATCCTGATGTACTTTATTTGGAATATTGAGGTTTAGCAAGCATGGCTGATTTGGACTTAGCAGTTTGCCAAGACCCAGTTTTTCCTGAGCAGCCTACAGTAGTTGTGAGTCTAGCTACTCTAGCAGTAGCAGTAGCAGTACAAATTCTTCTAGTTGTTAAGAATCAAAATCCACCATTGAACCTGATTCTGAAGGATTGAGATTGAGATCTCTACTGGATGTGTTTCGCTCTCCAGCTCCATCGGATCTTGCTAGAAAAAGAAAAGTAAGCAGTAATCCACCTATTGGGAAGAAGCGACGTACGTCTCAAGCAAGCACTTCTTATGAACCAAAATCTGTAACTCCTCGAGAGGGAGTGATGGAATTCAAAAACGAGTACCTTACCATTTCTTGTGGGAAGCTATTTTGCTCTGCCTGTCGTGAACCAATGTCTCTGAAAAAGAGTATTATCAATCTTCACATTAATTCCCAGAAGCACAAATCTTGTAAGATCAAGTTGCAAAAACGTGAAGCTGTTCAGAAGGACATTGCTGAAGCACTACAAGGTATGACAGTGTATGTCACCCTAAAGGTGAAACCCTAGATGAAAGCGTTCGTGTCTACCGTGTGAATGTTGTTATGTCATTCCTCAAATCTGGTGTCCCATTATCAAAGGTCGATTCTTTTCGTAATCTTCTTGAGGAACATGCATTCAGTATTACTGGTCAGCAGCATTTAAGTGAAATCATCCCTTTCATTCACCATGAAGAAATAGCTCGAATAAAGAAGGAGATATCAGGAAAACATCTCTCAGTGATCTTTGATGGAACGACACACGTTGAAGAAGCTCTAGCAGTGATCGTAAGATATATTGACGATTTCCAGATCAAGCAAAGGTTAGCATGCATTAAGCTTTTAAAGAAGAGCATGACTGGAGAAGCACCTTGTCTACTTCCTTTGGTGTTGAGTCTAGCTGTTTGGTTGCAGGAATGAGAGATAGAGCATCCGTCAATTCTGTGGCAATGAGAACCTTAAGTCTAATATACCCCACAATATTAGATGTGGGTTGTTTCTCCCACACTATCATGTGGGGGAAAAGTTTCAAATTCCTGTTCTGGATAGCTTCACTAAGCACTGGGTAGCCCTTTTTTCTAAAAGCCCTAAAGCACGGCTTGCTTGGAAGACATTTTGTGGAAGACCTGTGCTACATATTCAGAGACAAGGTGGCGGAGTCGGTGGGAGGTCATGAAGAAAATCTTTAAAGGGTTTCGTGATGTTGACCGGTTTGTAAAAACCTCAACAGACGTGGCTCCTGCAACAATAGGCAAACTGAAACAAGTTTTGGAGGATCCAGCAAAGAATGTGCAACTGAAAGTAGAATTAGCAAGTGTCATCGATGCTGGAGAACCGTTTGTAACAGCAACGTATAACTTGGAAGGGGATGGTCCACTGGCTCTACATGCTTATGAAGAGGTACATAAGCTATACAATGTAATAGCAGTACCGCACTTCCCTAATTCAATTGCTATTGCTAAGCAGTGCTCCAATGGCATTCTAGCTATTGAAAATCAGTTGACTGCATATGCAGCATCGTGTGTACAGCCTGGGTTCGATTACTTCAAGAGCAAATTTGACGGTGACCTCAATGCAATTGTCAAATTTTTCAAGGCAGCTAGAATGTTTTCACCTGTCAAGATGAGAGAAATGCAAATTGACAGCACTACAGTGGACAAACTTGTATCTTTTCCTTTCCTGAACAATCCAACAGCTTTAGCAAACCTCAAAGCAGAACTCCACAAGTATATGACAGCAGTGGAAGATTTAGATCCTAATGTCAACATTCTTGAGTGGTGGAAAAGACGCGAACAAGACTTACCTTATTGGTCTTCTGCTCTAAAAGATGTTCTACTGGTGCAGCCAAGTTCAGCAGCCTCTGAACGAGATTTTCTTTGCTACAAAACTCTTTCAACCATCAACAATATAGTTCATTGGAGGATTATATAGAAATATCCCTTATGTTGCAATATAATAACCGTTAATTTTAAAAAGAATATAGGTGACTTTCTGAGAATAATAGGGAAAAATTGGGATTCTGAATAGACTAATAGGTGAAAAAATTAGAATAATGTGGACAGGCCGCCTAGTGTAGACATAGTGCAGGAGGTGGACTGTCAGAACAGGGATCACCAGGTGAGGGGGTTCCAGTGAATCAAACGATGGGGGAAACTACGCAAGGGGATGTATTGAAATGGAGAAGAGCGGAGGAAGGATTGACAATGAGGAAGAGAAGTGGTGGGGTTAATCCAAGCACCCAGAGAGTGAAAGCCAGGAGCCTTGCAACCTGGTGGAAACGAAGACAAGACAAAGACAGTTAATGCATCAACAGGAAACGGAGGATCAACCAGTGGGAGCAGTGGGGGTGATGGACCTGCAAACTGGGAGAGATGGGTTGGAGGACTGCTTGAGCGATGTGATGCCACAGGTTCAAAGTCTCCTAGCACAGTATCGGAACAGGAGGGAAGTGAAAAGCAAAGTTCTCTCCTGTCAGGTAGCTTAGGTTGCCCTGGGGGATGGGTGGTGGGAAGGGGATGAGGGGGGGTTTCCAGAGTTTTAGGGGTGGGTTTCCTAAACTGTAGAGGATGGTGGGCAAGAGAGGTGACCATTAAGAGAGGAAAGGTTTAGATGTGCTTGGGCTGGCAGAAACATTTTTGCAGCAGGGAGAGGAGGTTGAGGTATCTGGATATGATTGGTACGGGTACAATAGGATAGCAGGCAAGCGTGCAAGTGGGTGTGTGTAGGGCTGCTGGTCAGGTCTAGGCTGCGACTGAGGATAAGGAACTGTGTGGGTAGAATTGAAAGCAGATGAGAGCAATAATGTGATTGTGGGTGTGGTGTAAGTTAACCCAGAAGGGGTGAAGGGTCAGGAATCAGAAGAGTTCTTTGAGGTGATGAAAGCTAAGGTGGCAGAACATCGGGAAGCAGGCTGTGAGGTATTTCTGATTGGTGATGCCCACATAAGATTAGGGTCAGAGTAGTCACCTAACAGGAATGGTAAGAGGTTGTTGGATCTGGTTGGGGTGTGCAATTTGCGTATCGGGAATAAGGTGCCACAGTGTAGTGGAAGATGGACGTGGGAAATAGGAGAAACGAAGTCAGTGATAGATTATATCTTGCTGTCAAAGGGGTTAATTATAGATAAGATGGTGATCGAGGAGAGTGGAGAAATTGATCTAGGGCCAGATCATAATCTAATATGGTGTGTCCTGAGAATAGGTAGACTGGAAAGTACTCCACGGTTTAAATGCAAGGTGGATGGTAAGATGGATTGGGAAGAATATCAACATAATGGTGAGCGAGGATTTCAGAGGCTGGGAGGAATATGTGGCAGGGCTAGGGATGGGAAAGGACAGAGAAGGTATACAACAAATTTGGGAACTGTGGAGACGCATCGTGCTTTGGGCGGCTGAGTTGGGTATAGGGAGGAAAAAATTAACAGACAGATCTAAGGGCTGGTGGTCTCGTGACATTGAAGTAGCCATCCAAAAACGACAAGTGTCCTGTAGGAAGCTTAGAGAGTCTAGGGGTGACAATGTAGGCGAAGAAAGATCACTATGGCAATGGGAGGAATATAAGAGTGCAAGAAGACGTGTGAAGTTGATTAGATTGGAAAAGAAGAGACTGAGGAAGGCTACAATAGAGAGCAAGGAGGGACTAGCTGTAAGTTATTTTGGACGAACTTGAAGGGAAAGAAGAAGCAATATCATCAGTGAGTGCGAGAGGAAAATGGGGTTGTAGTGGAGAAGAGGTAGAGGTTTTGGCCAAGCATTGGTAAGGATTAGGGAGTGTGTCCAGGTCAGGAAGGATGTTCCTAGAGTGTAAAGCTAAAGAAATTAACTGGATTTTGCAGCGGGTTGGATTCCAGGAGATGTACAATATTGTGAAAGGATTGAAAAGGGGCAAGGGTCCTGGTCCTGATGGCATAATTAACGAGATATTGAGGTATGGTGGAATAGGATGGTGGAAGTGTTATGTTCTCTAGTTAATTCGGTGATGGAGTCGAAGTTTTCGCCAGATGATTGGAGACAGAGTTATATTGTGCCACTCTTTAAAGCTGGAGATAAGGAAGTGACTAGTAATTACAGAGGGATAGCTCTGGGGAGTTGTATGGCAAAAGTGATGGCAAGAATGTTGGCAGGTAGGCTCAGCAGGTTTGCAAAGAAGTATATACTAACAGGGTGGATTTAGGCCAGGGAGATGATGTGCTGACAAGTTCCTAGTTTTGAGGTGTGTGTGTGACATAATGAGGTCACAGGGGAGAGACAATTCTGGCATTTCTGGATGCAAGCAAGGCATATGATGTGTGGAGAGGATTGTGGATGAAGATGAGAGGGTACAGAGTTCAAGAAGAATTTTTCAATGTGTGCAAATGCTTGTATGAAGGAATTCAGTCAAGTGTGTTGTTAGGTGGAGAGGGGTTTAGGTGGTTTAAAGTGGAGACAGGACTGAGACAGGGTTGTCCTTTGTCACCAGTTCTCTATAGATTATTATTCTGAACATTTTTCTCGATTCAGAGGATTATTTTGTACAACAATTGAATTGAAACAACATTTTACAATCATATAATTGAACAGTTATCCAGGTAGAAAACAAACTAGAGCAGCAATTATATAATAACATGTTTTAAAAACATTAAAAAAAAGATTCTGATGCTCATCTGGATAGGATTAGTTCCAGAACCTTCATTTTTCCCACCTGAAGTAGTGCAAGTCCCCTGTTAGTATGAGCATCGGTCTCAGCGAGAGCACAGCAGTTGCAGTCGAGCATCTGTCTTCTACCTGAAGCATTTTCGTTTTGCTATCGAGCATAGGTCTCCACTCCTCTTGCTTGCTATCTGCATTTATAGCAAGGAAGAGGTGTGGAGACCTACGCTTGAGTGTCAAAAGGTGCTTCAAGTAGGAGACGGATTTGGACTGCACTGCTTCTTGATGGGTGACGCTCAACTTACTCGACTGAAGTATGGAACAGGAGACTTAGACTAGACTATAATACTTCATGTGGGAAGAGTGAAGGCTCTGGAGACTTAGACTAGACTATAATACTTCATGTGGGAAGAGTGAAGGCTCTGGAACGAAGAGACTTGAAAGCGCTCACTCGCAACTGAGGTTTACTAGTGCACCGACACATTGCTTCAGCCCCGCTAAACGGACGGTTTATCCTGTTTGCTGCCCTTGGTTTCCTTTGAGATTGTTAGCGTTCACGGTGTGCATTTATTTGCGTTCACGGTTTGCACTTTTTAACGTTGAACACAACGCAACGGTATGTTTTTGAGGGCCTGTACAGTAACATCCCCTATGTGACTGTATAACAGAAGGACTTTCTTGGCACAGACAGAAAATCATTGAAGTGGTTTTGACCGCCGACTTAATTAACTGGCTACAACTATATTAGTAGTACAAAATCTCCAATTATAAGATGAATAAAGTGATCTTAATAAAGCTACTCTAATAAAGCAATCTGAACAAAGTGATCAAAGAGTGACACTAAGCCAGGCCCTGATTAAAATAAATGATAATATAGTGCAAATATGAATGAAGTAATGAAACAAACAATCTGGAAGTAGTGGTCACCTGGAACGAATGTCATGGAAATAAATACGATCCCTGATATCAAAGGCTATTTACAGCTTGTTCATATTACATGAATTTTTTTGGTCTTGAATGTTGACAATAGTATGTTATAGGATATTCATTGTGTACCTATATGTTTATACTAGACTAGACATTTCTTGGCTTAAAACTTAAAAACTACAATTCAATCTAAGTTGGTAAGCGCTAGATGATTTTGCTTATCAGTTTCAAGCCTAGAGAATGTGATGTATGCGAACATCATGTCTACATGTTTGTCAGATGCTCAGGAATGGGAGAAAAAATAAATGGAGGGGAAAAAAGGGGGGAAACTGATACCTGAAACTAGCATGCACATTAAGCACAAAGATAAATTCTTCCATTTAGGAAAGGGAGTCATCAATTATAGCCCACCTAATATTATAGCCCACCTCACATCTATAACGAAACCTGTTTACAACCGCACAGGAAACAACAAAGTCAACTGAACGCTAGTTTAGCGACCACTGCAATCAAGATTCATTGTACCTTGGAGTTGTCAGGCAGGACTTCAATGCAGGCATTGCAATGATAGTAAGCTTCCTGGTACTGCTTCGTTTGGATATAAAGATGAGCCAAGTTGTTGTGAAGGGAGGCAGACTCCTTCTCAAACAAGTAAAATTCACACAGACTGAGAGCTTCATTGTAGTTCTTTTTAGCATCTTCTATGTTGTTGGATTTGAAACACTCCTTGGCACTTTTGTTGAGTTCTCCCACAATCACCTGTAGAGATTGGACAGATATGAACAACACACTGAACTATCGTATAGAGGAATATTTTAGAGGGCTTTAAAAAAATTCAGTTAGAATCCAATTATGAACAGGTTAAAAACAAATTAAATAATTAAAAAATTAGAGAGAAGGTGTGTGATTTCCACTAAATCTATTATTTTGAAAAGGCTCGTTCACAATGTGATGTTGCACAAGCGTACTATTACCTTATGTTGCTTTGCAATACACAATACATTGCACTGCGCATGGTTCTTAATAGAGTTATAGCATTATGGTGGCAATCTCATAAATAGACCTAGACACCACTATCATTCGACATTGACAACAGCTTCAGCTAGAGTATAACGTTATGGCAGATGTGGATGAGAAGTCATTCTTTATAGCTATGACTTTATAGCTATGAAAGTATCGCAACTAACTAACTCGAGCTACACCAGCTAACTAAATGTTCCTGCTAAACAAGCTATGCCACTACTAACTAGCTATATATATAGCTGCAATGCTATGAGCTAGTACTACAACTATCAAGCTAACTGCCCATTTCATCAGATCGCAAAACAACTCGCTAACTTTATAACACTTTTAGCCTGACTTTTCACTTCATTTTTGGTATTATCCTTCGCCTTGATGTCCCGCACGCTTTAGCATATAAATGCAACAAGCACAAAGAGTCTTTGGGCTCCAATGAGCTTATCCTCATCCACAAACGCAATAATGTTTACCTGAACCTAAGCAGCTAATGGTGCAGTTCTTCTTGTATGTACTAGATTCTAGCATTCTGATTGGCCCGACACTGCATTGCTAATGACTTTTTCCATTCAAGTGCATCACTGCATTCCGTTACATTACACTGTATTGTCCAGTTTGCAATATAGTGCAGGACAGAATGTAAAGGAAGGACATAACCGAACACAATGTTATGCTCAGCTGCTCTAATATTGTGAACCAGCCTTTAGTCATCGCCTGCGAATATTTAACTTCTCGTCTAATATTAGTGGAAGAAAACAGCTTTTATAAAAATACCTTTAATTTTGCACATTCCACAGACGTATCGCCTCCTTCGATAGCTTTTTGTTGGCTATTCTGCATGGAAAACAAAACTTCAAAATACTTCTTCACCAGAGGTTCGTCGCAAAGATCAGGAAGCATACTCAACTTATCGGGAGGAGGCGTTGAACCGTGCCTCATGAAGGTGAGGACACATGCTGTCTTCTTGGCAGCGAGGGCAACACCGCAAGCACGGTTAATACACATTTGGTAAGCTTCCTCATTGTTGATTGCATTGTGATTCAAGATTAAATCCAATAGTGCTGCTTTGGAATCTGAGATGTAGATGGCGGCTTCTAGGATATCTTCTTCTTCAATGGACATCCCCCAAATCACCAGCTGTGTAACAACTAGCGGCATCGTGGTCACCTTGAGGATGGTTCTCAGTGAAATGAAGGTGGTATCATATGGCACATTCACTTGGCTGTCTGGTAGCTTGAGAACAACGAACTCAAGGAGATCCTCTGTAAGTGTAGCCTTCTCCATGATGTACTGAAAAACTTTATTGCTGAATCCGATGCTAACATCAGCTCGTCGGAGCTTGGGAAGGACTCGAGTGCATCCTGTATAAGCACATGTCAACCAAACCATGGTGTGAATATCATATATTACCTTGACTTTTCAGGGGGGGGGGGGGGGGGGGGGAATACCAAAGGACAAGTGTTGCCATACCAAAGGATGGGGTTTTAGACAGGATGCTTGTGAAATTATTTTCTTTTTTCTTGGTCCACCCTCTATATATTTCATATACACATGCTAAACAAATAGTGTTCTACTTACCTCGCGTAGAGGGAGACATTTTCCTAATGAGGGTTTTCCCCCCTCCTTAACCCCTCCTCCCCCTTCCCACTTTTGTATAAGATATGCTGCCTGTCTATTTAGCAAATGCACATACTTACAGCACAAGTGACACAAATATGAGTATGCCAAAGATTATACCATAAGGCTGGACAATAAAAGAATAATAAATGCCCCTTCCACTACTATTGACATCCTTTGGAGTGACTTCACTCCAGCTGACCTGTGTGTTCATCAATGAAAGTATGTGGTATTATTAAAATTCTTATTGATGTTGATAAGTGCTTGACATCATGCCCCCCACTTAATATCCAGATCCTCCAGTTGCCCCCCCCCCTTGGACAATTTTCTAAATGAAACCCTGGACACTGGCCTTGAAGTATTATATGCATGTCATAATGACTCATGTACAACAAGGACTATTGACTTACTGTGCTCGACTGCCATGATTACGGCCTTGCTAAACGCATCCAAGTTAGCCTGAAGGCTGTGACACTTGAGATAGTCCTTTACCACATCCATGTGCGTCCCCAGTGCCGAAGAAGATGACGCAAGCAGCAGTCTCAGAGCCTCGGCTCTCCTGAAGTAGCCTTTGTGATTCTGTGAGTCTGCCTTGATGCATTCACAGCTGTGAATGTATGCGTCATGGAAATTCTCAAGCTTGAGACAGGCTTGGGCACAGTTTGCTCGAATGAGAGCCAACTCATCTCTCATGTTCCTCCTTTTGCAGAAGCTGATGGCCTCATAGTACTTGCTCAGAGCCTCGGAGTACTCACCTCTGCTGAAAAAAGAATTCCCACTCTCTTTGAGCTTATCAAAGGGTTCCTACACACAACAAGAATGGAGCAAACAACTTTAGTAGCAAGTGCATCAAGGAGACGGCATCACTTTTTAATGTGTTTATGGGAAAATCTTTGGATTGCAGTATAAGGGGAAAGGGGGAGGGAGAAATCAGGCATGTATATCAGATAATGAAATATCAACCTTCACCACAGATAAAAACTACTGCTTTTGAACATTGAACTACGTGTCTTTCCAGAACTTCCCTCAATTACACACAATATAAATTTAATTTTTTTTCGTGTGCATAGATATTGTATTGGTATGTATTAATCCTATATGCAGCCAAAGTCTGACATATAGGTACTCATCCTTTAACCGATTAACCAAGTCACTATTATAATCTGTGAGGCAGAGTTGTTTTCAGAACGAGAGAAAAAGAAAGTGCCTCAGCTTGGACTAGAGTTTGAAGAGCATCGACTATCATCTGCCCCAAGGCAGAGTGTTGTCTTGGCTAGCAGATTATGAAAACAATCTAGTCTGCCAAGCTTTAGTGGCCATTTGAAGTTCTTGCTTCTTGATCTCAAAGGCTATCTTCGATGTGAGGCACGATCAACTTTTGTGATGCTCCTGCTCTTATAGAAACATGCACAGATGGAGTGTAGAAGCTATACCTGAGCTTAAGGAAGCTCCTAGACGGTGGATGACGCCAGGTACAAGGAATGAAGTTAAGAAAAAACCAACTATAATCTTGCATGTAGCTAGCTAGCTTATCTTGTTAGAACTAAAGAGCAAGGCATGGTAGTGAGGGATTCTTATAAACAGCGCCCGATTTTGTAAAAGTGCATTACTACTGTACCATATAAACACATCTAAAACCAACTAGCTATTCACAAAGTGGACCCGTCTTCAATAACAATTTTATTGAAGCCAATTGGTATCAACCGCCGTTCAAATCCCACATGTGCGTGGTGCCAATTGGCGTCTATTAGAATTAATCAGTTAACTATGTGTAGAATTGCTTGTTAATCAGCTCTCAAAGAACCGAATCAGAACTTAGTCCAACCTCTATGGCAGTGAGATATTAAAAGCCAGTTCACAATAAGACACTCTGAGAATTGTATTCTATCGATGTTGTATGATATTGTGAACCGGCACCGATACAATATGCTGGAATACGATCTAGTAATATTCCAGCATCGAGCTCCGCTCTGGCCAAACAAAAAGCTTGAATCTAGAATGTAATTGAAAATAAACATGTGGCATTTAATGATGAGAAGAAGCCCATTGAAAACCTGCAGAGCATCCTGCTTACGACAGATATCTGCTTGGGCATACATGTACATGGACGTCAGAGCAAAGGATAATGTCTGGAAACTGGTAGTATGGTAAGTTAAAAAGTGTTTCCTAGTGATATAGCTAGCAGGTGGTTTTTCCAATGAATGCATTTGATAACTATAGTTCAATGGTTGTGGTATAGTTCATAAAATTGTAGCTACACCTGTTCTGTAGGTCTCAGGATTACTCGCCCCGGCGGCTCTGTTCGCTCAGCCAGCACATCGCAGCCGAAGACACAGCAGTGCCACTGCCAGATCAACATCAATGAAGCTGATTATAATGAAGATATCTACAACGAGCTTTGTGCTTCCTGAGGACAAAGTGGACATGATAGGCAGCCAACCACTGTTAGTCTATTGTCCTCTGGAGCATAGAAGAGGCTGGCTAGAGAAAAATGGAGTATGACCAAGAGGAGATGTCTGACCAGGCTGAGCAGTACAAAGAGCACCTCACCGACAACCAGCATGATATCTACAGTACCTTCCTCGAGGTGATGGAGCAGGTCAGTGACCCCAACAATCAACCAGCAACCGAACATGATGTTCCTGGATTCCCCAAGTGGAACAAGCAAACCCTTGATCAACCCGATCGATCTTAGTCAAGATTCACTCACAGTATAAGATTGTGCTGGCTACAGCACCCTGCGGCATTGCAGCAACCCTGCTACAGGGAGGGAGAACTGCACACAGTACCTTCAAGACCTCTCTCGACAACCGGATAGACCAGCCTACCTGCTCCATCAAGCAAGGATCTCCAATGGCCAAAGTCATTCAGGACATAGCTACCATCATTGTGGATAAAGCACCAAAGACCCACAAGCCTGCATATGAAGCAATAGATGGAACATTGCAGGACATCACAGGAGTCAAGTGGCCAATGAGGGAGCATCCCCATCCCACCCTGTGGCGACTTCGGCCATATCTTTCCTGTCATCAAGAATGGCACACGGGCCAATACTTTCAACACCATCCTGAAGAGAACTAGATCCCACCTGTGATGTCACATTGCTGCAAAACATCTGACAACTACATGAGGGCCATCTGACTGGAGATACCGAAGCTTCTGACTCTGCCAAGCTGCTGCTGACTCTGCCAAGCTTCTGCTGGACTGGACAATGGCAGTACTTAGACAAATCCCACCAGCAGATGAACCAGACACAATATCAATCCCTTCAAGTCTCTGCAAGACTGTGATCAACATAGAAGAGCTCAAGGCCAACTAGACAATCAATGGCAGCAGGCCACATAGGCTGGTTGAGCGAGCTATCATCTCAACACACAACAACAATGTGAACCAACTCAATGGTGGGCTGATGCAGGAATTCCTGCGCGGGAGAAAGTCTACAAGTCAGTGGACACAGCCCTCATCGATGAAGAGGCAGTGGAGTACCCGGTAGAGTTGCTCAACAGATTATAGCGCTCCGGCATAATCCACAAATATTTCCTTCAGTTCAAGCTCCATTAAAGTCTCTCGCCACATGGTACGTTACCTACATGTATCAAGCAAGATACCTCCTTTGTGATTTCATTAAAAAAAAAAAAAATAGAATGTGAATGCAAGGCGTTGTGTGGCAAACCGAAGAACCCGGCAAGGCTTTTGTTTTGTGCTCTGGGAAGGGTACAGGTACACGTTCCTTACAGATGTTCCCGGACTGGGCAGTCGTCAACAGAAATTTACATATGGAAATAGAGCTGATAGAGGAGGGTCACCTAAGGATACTTGGAAGCAGCTTCCTCTGATGATGGGAAGCTCGCCAAGAGAGAAGTCATCAGGCTGTTTTTGCTGACTGACAGAATTGTCAGAGTACCGAAGAAGCTCATGCAAAAGCTGACAGGAACATCAGATCTATAGTTTGCTCTCATGATATTGTTTATGTAACATTTATTTTCCATGATTTGTATACTACTGTACCTTCCAATCCAACCGACACTGTCCTAGCTTTGCTTCATATACCACCAACCATATACAGGAGGCCAATTCTCTCATGCTCCCAAAAGATCATGTTCTGACCTTGCCTGACTCGATAGCAACCCCACCTTCATGACAAGTATGTGCCAAAGTATGTATGCTGACTAAATTGTAGTAAATTTTAGTTGACAAGACATTTCTGTGCTTTCCAGTTAACATATTCAGTAGTATCTGGACCCTGCCCCTCCCCCCCCTCCCAACTTGGACACATGCACACACACACATCACGAGTTGTTCAGTTTCATATCCAATCCATTACATAATTACATAATTCAATAGTTCAACAAGGACTCCATCATTCAAGGATCATTGACAACTTACTTGCATTAGTGACAAGCTCTGGAGAGAGTCCATCAATATGTGCATTTTCACTACCCTTACAGTACTTCAGTGGTAATCTGTATGGCTGGGTACTGTGGGACCAGCGACGCAAGAGGGTATTGGAACTCTTCATCCTTCCTAACCAGGACATTGGCTGGTGGTTTGTTTCCATGTGAATTCTTACCACCCACAAAAATCTCCTACACAAGTCAATGGTGGGAAAAGAATGCCTTACTATTGCGTGGGATTGCAACTCTTCCATGTATACCTCGGGGACAGAAATCACAGTGGAAACAAAAATTCACAGTGGAACCAGACCTATCAGCCACTGTTCTGGTTGGGAAGGATGCCGAGTTCCAATACCCTTCAATGTTTTGATGTTTTGATGTTATAACCTTTCAGCAAAGGTCCCAGCTGCCTAAGATCCCAGCTTAAATTAGCCACAAAGTAAAACTTACAAGGTTAGCTTGGGGGGGATGGGGGGGGTTGGGGTTTATAAAATGTGCCACCTGCTTATGCAAGTCACCATGTGGTTTGGCTTATTTGGCTTACCATGGCAGACCTGCTAGTGTTAAGAAAGCCAAAAGAAGCAGTCCAGTACATAGACTGACAGCTAAAGAGCGAGCCAGGCAGTTCACAGATGACACCTATGAAGATGGAGGAATACTGTTTTGCAAGTATTGTGAGCACAGTATTGACTAACTTTGTGGTCATGTGGACAATCATCCAGCCTATGCCTATTACAAGGCAGTTCTTGTCTTTGATCCACGACAATTGACTATCGTGGGACATGACATCACTGACTTTGATGTCATCCCAGGACTTAAGAGTCCATCAGCAGAGCTACATGAAGAATGGCTAATCTATACGCAAGTACCACCAAGTGCTCTTCCATCTCCATTGAATCTTCAAGCATTTTGGGAGAGCGTGAGTGATCGTTTCCCTCTACTTGTGGCAGTTGCCTCAGATGCTATTTGGATGCCTGTGGCATCAGTTGACTGTGAACGAAGTTTTTCTCAGTATAAACACCTCGAAGAGGGAGTCTTACTGAAGAGAACACAAAAAAACTTGTTATGCTGTATCACAATGGTGATATAGAGGGACGTATTAGTTGATTAATGTGTATTTATTTGTTGAAACGGGAAAAAACATAAATCATGGTGTGAAACAGAATTTAGAAAAATCTGAAACGGAAAAAGGTATTTTTTTAAACGGATTTCCAGGGAGTCTACACTGGTCCCACAGCACCCAGCCATACGGATTCTTAGTGAAGTACCGTGGAAGGGAAATGAAAATGGAAACGCTGACGAGTCTCAACACTCCATCCCTTGAACACTAAATTAATTATTGGGCATTCCCCAAAATTGCTACTTCAAGCTTGATGAGTTCACAACATGTAGAGGTAGGGACTGTAAAGTTTCAAGCAAGCAGACCAGGACTGTTAATTACTACACTAAGGGGGATTCTGAATAATGAGCATCCCCTGCTCCCAAGCTGCCTGGACCACACGTAGCTATATGATAGAAGTGAGCCAGGGATATTGATCATGGAGGAATTAAAGGATAAGGGTTTTCCACTGTGTACCTTTAACTTGGATGGAGGTGAGCTAAGGTCATGAAGATATGGAGGCAAGCTAGAGGCATGTTGAGTTAGACGATAAGGATGTTCCACTGTGTGTACCTGTAGCTTGAATAGAGGTGAGCCAGGGGTATGTTGATTATGGAGGAGCTATAGAAAAAGGATGTTCCATTATACCTGTAGCTTGGATGGAGATGAGCCTCGAGGTGCTGATAATGGAGGAGTAGAGTTTGGTGTGCACTGTATCTGGAACGATGCTGATGACCATCAGGAAATAATGTTGTAGGACTGTAGCAATGTTTGCGTAAAACTTTACCATTTTCTCAAGCTGCTGGTTGCTGGAGTACAAAAACCCAGATGGCCTCTGAATTCTTCTTGATGGGTCTTCTTTTAAAGAGGAGAAGATGTTATGTTATTTCATAGCTAGAGCGAGTTGAGGAAGAGTAGCAAGTAGAATGAATCTTGACCACCTTTGCTCTGACAGTTATTAACCGTTAGGCCTGCAATCCTACCCTGTGCAGCCAGTTCTCTTTCATCAATCATATTTGCAACCAGCACATTTTCTTGATCTTATCTCATCCCCAAGACGACAATTTCCTTTCGGCTTACATACAGCTATATATATATGATTGATTAAATATAGCCTGGATATATTTAACCAATTAATCTCCAAAACACCTACAGGTGCAAACTCAGATATAGTTGTCGTTTTTAATTTAAAAAAATTAATTTAAAAAAAACTCAACTCGCTGTTTGTTACACTGCACATGCTCAATGGACTGCTGTATCACTGTAAAGGAGATAACTTTACTGCTGGTTTTAATGAGGTAAGCAAACAATATATAGTATATCTGATGATCCCGCAACTGCCGTCGTATCCGTCTCTTCCAGACCTTCACTAATGTTTCTGGAAGCTCTTATGCTGAGCAAAGCTACACAGGCACCCTGACTTACTTGAGCAAAGCTACACAGGCACCCTGACTTACTAGGAATCACTCTGAATCTCTTCACTCATTGAGGAAAAAAGGGGCATTCCTGGATGTTTTTTTTAATGAGTGTGTGTGTGTGTGTGATTAACCCACTTACCCACAAATTAAGTCAAGGTCAACTACATAATTATGACAGGGTGCCTGTGTAGCTTTGCTCAGCAGAAGAGCTTCCAGAAACATATAAGTGAAGGTCTGAAAGAGACGGACATGATAGCAGTTGCGGGATCATCAGATATACTATACAGTATATTGTTTGCTTACCTAATTAAAAACCAGCTCAGTAAAGTTATCTCCTTTACAGTGATACAGCAGTCCACTGAGATGCATATATGTATATACATGTACTAGCATAAATACCTGAACTCCAGGTTGGTACTCCTGAACCCCTTCTACAACATTGCACTCCAGTGCCGACCCTGAATCTGCCCTAGTTTGGCCTTTATGGCCCGATTAAAGCTTTGGGGACCACCAGGGGGCATGGCCTACAGGCCCCAAAACCAGGTTCCGGGGTCCAAGACATTTCCAATGATGTGTGATGTGTGTGGGTATGCCAAAAGGCAGGTGAGTCTATGAGCCACAAACAGACTTCTCATTTCTATATATAGGCACATTGCAGATACAGATTCAGGCATGCGTGGAGTGGCTCACTTCCCTTGCCAATTATTATCTGATCAGAGAAGAAAAAAGTCTACTTATGCAACTCTATATCTCATAGGCCACCAGGGTTTCTCACCCAGCACTCCTGCAAACATAATGCATGAGAGACCAGGATTGATGAAAATCACAAAATGTGCCTTGTTGGCACTAGGGCCAGTGGCATCCTCCCTCTAGCCCTAATCCTAGCCCTAGTTTAATTCATAGTTAAATAGAGTGGGTGTATAAAAGTGGACTGGTCCAGTTGGAAGTGACTAACAAATTAACTGACACGTACATTAGCAATTTGCGAGAGCCAATTACAGCCTTGCTGTGTCCACTACCTTGGACTGCTAGGCACTAAAACAATCATAGAGGGGTGGAGCAATGGGCAGGGCCAGATACCACATGCTTGACACTGGAATTGGGTAAAGGTTTGCGGCAGCAAGTTTGTCTTGAAAGTGCTTGATAGACACATTTTGGCGTTTGTTTTAGAAATGATTAACAGGTCTTCTAGTGTTGGACAAGCCAAAGAACACTTCTACCGAGCCTGGAGGGGATACATGTATGTAAGATGCTCGCACCTGTAGGAACCCCTCCCCTCTCCCCCATACCTATGCCTGGTGAACATCATCTACAATCGGGGAAGAACTTGCCCTGGAATGTCCGGGCTTTGATATCTCCACTAGCAGCAGTGAAGTATGCAGATGCTGAGTTAATTGAATCCAGGGAACTGCATGCTAGATAGTTTGTTATTGTGTGAGTTGTTGGCACTTGAATTCCTGATGGTGCGTGCTATTGCAGTGCTGTGCTGAAGGAGAAATCTTGCTCGACTTGCATTGTATTTTACAGCGGAAACACAATTTCCCACAGGTCCACACCCCATTTTCCAACCTTCCGTAAAGTCTATATCAAAGGGGAAGGGGGGAAGGGGGCACAAGGAAACACTTCCAGGGTGCACAAGGTACAGAGCTAGCTGTGTCTTCACTGTGTCTATTTCTTGTCTTGCAGGTGTTCCTTGCCAACTATTTATGGCCTCCTACAAAGGTATATACGTACATAAATGGTCATGAAGATGATGCTACAACATTGTGGTTGCGGGCGGTCACTGGTGCATTTGTTTGGTGTACGATAGCCTTGCACCCTCGTGCCTATCAAGGGCGGAGTCTTTGTCTTCGCCTCGGGGTAAATTGCACCGTCGTCCCCTCAAGGGCAGAGTCTTTGTCTTCACCTCGGGGTAAATTGCACCCTCGTCCCCTCAAGGGCGGAGTCTTTGTCTTATCTGGAGGTAAATTGCACCCTCGCGTGCCACTCAAGGACGGAGTCCATCTTCATCTGGGGGTAACCTACACCCTCAGGCCACTCAAAGACCAAGTCTTTGTCTGCATCTGGGATAACCTACACCCTCGTGCCTCTCAAGGGCAGAGTTTCTGTCTTCATCTGAGGGTCACCCGGCTCTCTTGACTATGTCTATATGGGGCACCTCTACGTTGTCCTCCAAATGTCAACTCCCTGGCCATTCCACTAAGGCTCCTTCCTTGACCTGCCCAGTCACCTTTATATCCATAGGGATTGCTTCTGACCATACAGAGTCCCAATTTGTTCTCGTGGTCATTTCCTGTGCTTGGTGAGGCGGAAGATACTACCCCTATGGGGTCATTTACTGTGCTTGGTGAGGGAGGTCCCTCCCTCCTAGGGGTCATTTTCTTGCTTGATTAGGGAGGCCTCTCCCGGGGCTTTATTCCCATATGGGGTCATTTCCTGTGTTTGGTGAGGGCAGACCCTCCTGGGGGTTTATGGTCACTTGTGGCTAATTTATGGATGTGATGATGTCACATCTATCAGATTATGTCTAGGGAGTGGCTCCTCCCTTTGGATGTCACCTCTCCAGGGTGCCAAAAATGATTCCGGCTAAAGTGATCCAGCGGTGGCTAAAAACTATAAATTGGTCACTTTGGGCCAATGACCATACTCTAGGACAAGCCTACCTTATATTGTGTTGGGCCCATATCTGTGTATGTACATGAGTGGCTGGAGGGGGGGAAGTCATTTTGAACACATCGTAATATTTCAAAATGTGAGCTACTGTACATTGCGGTTTTTCATTTCCATCTGCTCTGCCCCTTTTACTTAATTTACGCACACCGTATCTCAGAATCAGAAACATGTATCACACAACCTGATTGCATTTCACACACTGTGTTCAAAAGCACACTTGGCCTTTAATAAAGGTGAGTTGACTAATGAATATGCAGACATCGCAACACGTCACCTCGCTTGAATAGAATAGAGTTCTGTTCGAGCCTCAGTCACGACAGATGGGTGTGCTTTATTTGTGTTTGATGCACTCTATTTTGAGTTTCAGATAAAGAGTGGCAGGTGAAAGTAGGATCAAGGCCACGAGTGAATTCCTCTGTACATGTGAGGTGTCCAGCATGCTAGAAGATGCCTGAGGTACTCTACAAGTTGACTCTTATGTCAAGAAATCAGAATACTCACATGCTCTCTTCCTCCCCTTAGTATAGTGCAATGATATAAATAGGCCAAGTTCAAACAGTGACTGGCATCTCCACCTTCCATTGTTGGACAGTAAACTTGCAATCAGGTTTGGAGTCTTTGAAATTCCAGGTATTGGTTGTGTGTGCATTATGGTCCACAGTTAGCAGTGACGGGGTATGATGCCCTAGCCAGACAGTACACATTCCATGTCTAGCCTGACAGGGCACATTCCATTCCATGCCCTAGCCAGACCTAACAAGGTACATTCCATACTCCAGGCACATGCCTTAACCCTAACCTGACAGGGTGCATTCAATACACTAGCCCTAGCCAGACAGAATACATTCCATGCCCTAGCCTGACAAGGTAAATTCCATTCCATGCCCTAGCCTGACCTGACAGGGTAGATTCCATACTCTAGCCCTAGATAGGGCACATCCCATGCCCTAGCCCTAGTCAGACAGGGCACATTCCATGCCCTAGCCACAGCCTGTTAGGCAATTTCATGCCCTAGCCTGACATGGCACATTCTATACCCTAGCCCTATCTGGCAGGGCACATTCCATGCCCTACCACAGCCTGACAGGCAATTCCATGCCCTAGCCTGACCTGACATGTAGTTTGACAGGGCACATCCCATGCCCTAGCCCTAATCAGACAGGGCATATTCCATGCCCTACCACAGCCTGACAGGCAATTCCATGCCCTAGCCTGACAGGGCACATCCCATGCCCTAGCCCTAGTCAGACAGGGTACATCCCATGCCTTAGCCCTACCTGACAGGGCACATCCCATGCCCTAGCCCTAGTCAGACAGGGCACATTCCATGCCTTAGCTCTACCTGACAGGGCACATCCCATGCCCTAGCCCTAGTCAGACAGGGCACATCCATGCCCTAGCCCTAGTCAGACAGGGCACATCCCATGCCCTAGCCCTAATCAGACAGGGCACATCCCATGCCCTAGCCCTAGTCAGACAGGGCACATCCCATGCCCTAGTCCTAGTCAGACAGGGCACATCCCTTGCTCCAAATACACAATGCTCAAGTTCAGAGTGCTGTAAAGCATGAGGTTGGTTCTCATAATTGGGATTAGCCAAAAAGTTCTTAAGTGGTAAATTCTGAGATGCATGATGAATGTATAATGTGGTGTGACAGCATCTGACAGTGTATTGGAACTTTGAGTCGTCTCACGCTCTCGCGCCTAATGCACGACAAATGACATGTCTGCTGGTATAGAGTTACAACATTATTTTATACATACATGTACACTGGCAGAAGTGCCTGCACTCTATTGCAGGGGTGGGTGACAGTGAGCAGTGGGTTGATTTGATTCAGGCTGGATGAACAAAATGGCACCAAAACCAAAAGCTACAGTAATGCAAGTGGGGAAAGGATTTCATTCTACCAACATGCTGGGGCATGGCTGGAGTCCATTGTAAAGCTTCGGGAAAGCAGGGTGCAATCCCTTACCAAAAGCCTGTCCCCAGCAGTCTCTATTATCAACTCTGACAAGCATGGGAGGGAACGGGGGTAGAGAGTGCTAGGTTAGAGCAGTGGTTTCAGGTAAGACTCCCAGCCACTCTCATCATTTGCACGCTCTAGTCTTGTCAGCCAACAGCTCATTCACTATGCCAACACAAATCAGAGGACTGACTCACAAGACTCATTCCCCCTTGGCCATTGTTATAGGACGGATGGCAAAGTGTAGCCGCTTGAGCTTAAAGACAAGATTCCGGGAAACAGTGGAATGCTTGAAAATAAGCCCCCTCCCCCTCTCTGCCAGTGTCGGTACGGTAGCCTCCATCACGTGAGGGAGAAGCTCCTTCACAGCCAACCTTTCTCGGCCATCACCTCCTCTCTGTCAGTGCCAGTAGGGTAGCCTCCATCACGTGAGGGAGCAGCTCCTTCGCAGCCAACCTTTCTCAGTCCTGAGCAAGGTGGCAAGTCCAACAAAAAAAGTTATTCTTCCTCTACATGAAGAAAGGATTACAAGACATATACCCGATATGTGGGGTCTCGCATGCAAATCCGTGACAAATAAACAGAGGCTTCTTATGTCCCAATGCTGCCAGCAGTCGCGGCACCTCCTGGTGTGGGCACATCAAGTTCATGGCTAGAAATAGTCACACTAGTGGAGTATAGCTCAAACTTATTCCATTATTAGAATGCAAATACAGCAAGCTACACTTTGGCTGAATCAGCTGCATTGAGGTAATCAAACAAAAGCTATGTCGGACTAGGTCTAGCTCACAGCACAGAAGTCCATCCAGAGTGCCTCCCTTGTCAAACACCAAAGAATTCAGAGTGTTTCCCTGTAGGAATAGGTGCGGTGCAGCCTTCCTCAGCTAGAAAAGCTTCAACCCCCAAAGAACAACAACAAACCAGAAGGATCAGCAAGAAAACCTTCCAAACCCACCCACCCCCAAAACAACAAAAACAAACAGTAGAATCGGCAAGAAAGAGTCCCTTGAAGTCAACAGTTGTGATCAGTGGTTTTGATTGGTTAATTGCATAATAATATCCACCCTTCCAATGGTAATTGCAGTTTGATCGGACTGAAATATTAGTAACCACAGATCCTATTATGTGTATACATATGGCACACATACAGTCGGCGCCAAAATAATATTCCGGTTCCATACCCATTCCAATGCTAATGTTACGATGTCTAAGAATAACAGAAACGTGGAATCAACGCATAAAAACCCGACGAATAACGCTTAACAAATGCCATTAAGTTTATGTTTCCAATTTTTAATCTTAGTGCTTTTTTTATAAATGCGTCCGCACGCATTCACGTGCAAAATGAGGCGAGTGACCCAGTTGTTTACAACTGATTGCTAAATCTAGCGAGTTTTTTGTTTTTTCGCTCCACTGTGTTTTCTTCTTCCCAGATGTTATTTTGCCCACATGTAGTTTATTGCTGACAGAAGTAACTAAGCATTAGTTATTTCTCTTCCTGGCCATTTGGCCTGTGCCCACTAGTGTCCTTCAGGTCTAGCTCTCTACTTGTATCAGCTAATAGCTTTGCCTTCTTATTCATACTGTAGCTACTCAGTTTAGACAAGATGCTTAGACAAAGCTTGCTATATAGTTTTGTAGAGGTTAGGTTTGCTTGTTAGCTAAAGCCTGGTATAGACTATGCAAAACAAAGACCCTCCCCCCCCCCCCCCCTCCCCTTTATTGCCCTCACAGGACCTCTAGTAGCTAGCAAGCCTTGCCTTAGAGAGACTTCACAGAGTAGCTTAGCAGGCCTTGCCTTAGAAAGGTTGAAGTTTACAGAATGTCTAATAGCTTAGCAGGACTTGCCTTAAAAAACTTAACATAGGCTAAGACTTTCTAAGACAGTCTTGTCTGCTTAGCTTACTCCTTAGCTTAGGTCGGTGAAACATTTTATTTCCCAATCTTAAAGGCAAGGTAATATTTCCTCCCTTCCCTACCTCTCCAGATTGGAGTGAATATGGGGGAGATGACTTGTGGTGTAGAGGACGTTATATGGATTGATGAATGCAGTCCAACTCGAGATCCACAGACTGCACTCAATTCTTCCAAGGATTGTTGAATTACAAGGAGCAGCAACTGGCTTTTGAATGTTGTACTTATTCACTGGTAGTCATAAAAAATTGCTATAATTTTTGTTCACTGGTAGTAAGGTTGCCATAATAATTTAGCAATGAGCTATCACCAGTGAACTTTCATGACAATTTAACACAATATCATGCATGGCTTGTGTTAAAGGTTGGCTGTCACAACCAAGACTACCCAATTGGCAGGACACATTTTTTGTGTAAAGCATGGTCTCTTATTTTAAAGCCGAGTTACGACCAAGAGTTTGCATCTCTTGGTGTGTGTACACCATTTCTCTGGCATAGGTGCACTTGCCTTGTAGTACTTTATTAAAAAGACATCTTCATATAGTAAAAGATGACAGTCAGTTACAAAACTAACACTATCAACATAATTTTCCATGTCATTGCTTTATTTTGCAAGCATTCTTACATCGACTCCAAACATTTCTCCCATATAGGCTCAAATTCAATAAGGTCCAATGGAGAGGTAGGTGGTTGGAAACAGCGATTGTAGGGGAGAAGTCGACTAGTATGTGTAAGTCAATGGGGCATCAAGGACCAATTATCCTTTAACTCAACCATAGAAGTCTGAGGTCCTGTTGCATGTACAACAAAACATAATAAAGACATCTACCATGCAATAGAGGAATGCATTGCTGAAATTTTACACTCGTGACGTAACTTTTACACTCTTACAGAGTTCTCTGTTGGCCAAAATATCAAAGTGTAAATGAATCATCTCTTGGTCTATACATGGTTGAGGTGAGGCCTAACATTAGACGTGGCTTGTTATATAGAAAAGCTCAGCTAGGGGTTTCTAGAGGTTAAGCTGGTCCTTCAAGCCCCCAAGCTAAACTCCAAGCTAAACTCCAAGTTACAACCCAGGCAGAGCTATGCTCTTAATTAAGCTTACCCTTCAAATTTAGAATAAGCTAATCGTCAAGCTTCCTTAATTAAGCTAAGCCAAACCAGCTTATAAACTGTAAGCTTAAACCAAGTTGTCACGATAAACTAAGGCTAATAGACAGATTACCTTCTTCCACGTGTCAGATGAACTGACAGTAGAGCTACCTCGGAAGGTCTGCGGTCCTGCACCGCAGAATAGTGTGCAGTGAAATGTTGTAGTCTTAGCTGGGTCTACAGCAGACGCTGGAGCTTGTTTCGTCTGTCAGCTTCATCTGCTCCTCTATTACTTCGAGGCTTGCATTAATATCAAGGGCCTTTCGCTGAAGAACGACATTATGAACGGTACAAGAAGCGAGAGATTGCCGAACGACAAAGAAGCTGGAGCACAAAGCCGGTTGTACTTGAAGCACGAGGCTGGCGAACAACCGCGCAAACAAGGGACGAGCAAATTGAACCACAAACGAGTTTGCAATGCAGAAAAAAGATGCTTCGCCGTTGGAACGGAGTTGTTTTCTTCGTTACTTAATGGCGTTGGAGCGACGTTGCTCTGAAGCGCAAAAAAAATAATAACGCAGCGGAACCGGAATGTTTTTGGGGACTCTTACTGTATATACTGTATACACATGCAAGCACCCCTCCCCCCCATCTGATTTTCAAGTACCCCCCATCTGATTTTCAAGTGCCCCCCATCTGTGCCCCATCTGATTTTCAAGTGCCCCATCTGATTTTCAAGTGCCCCCATCTGATTTTCAAGTGCCCCCATCTGATTTACAAGTGCCACCATCTGATTTTCAAGTACCCCTGGCCATCTGATTTTCCATCTGATTTTCCAAGTGCCCCATCTGATTTTCAAGTGCCCCCCCATCTGATTTTCAAGTACCCCCATCTGATTTTCAAGTGCCCCCATCTGATTTTCAAGTGCCCCATCTGATTTTCAAGTGCCCCCGGCTGTTTTCAAGTGCCCGTGGCCGCTGACATATACTTCATGGCACCACCAGAATTACCATTAGTACAATTATGATTAGTACAGATACACAGGGGCAACCATGCCACACAACCCAGTTACTACACATGTAACCATGGCAGAGGAATAAACAGATGCTCCTTCTTTATACAATAGATACTACATATCCTCTATTAGTAGTCATGCCTCTATTTGTAAACCACAGGATCAGTTTCAATTGGCCACGAGAACTATCCCTCCTATAGCCGCCGCACCTCCAGGTATGGCCGCATCAAGTTCAAGGCTATGTAGAATTAGAATTAGTCCCACTAGCTAGACTGCTAGAGTATAGCTCCAACTTTTACCATCATTAAAATGGAAATATAGCAAGCTACACTTCGGCTGAATCAGCTGCACTGAGGTAAAACTATGTCGTACTAGGTCTTCAACAACATTATAGCATAGAAATTCATTCAGATGCCTCCTTTCTCAAAAGACGAAGGAATTCAGACTGTTTCCTTGTACGAATAGGGGCTGTGCAGCCTTCCTCAGCTAGAATAGCTTCAATCCCCCCCCCCCCCCCCCCCCCCCACCAAGACAAAACAACAACAACAAAAAAAACACAGTAGGATCGGCAATTGCATAGTAGTATCCACCCATCCAATAGTTTGATCGGACCGGTAGCTAGCTACAGTTCCTATTATAGAATACATATGGCGCATAATATATACATAATTCACACATGTATACACATATACACATGCAAGAGCCCACACATCTGATTTTCAAGTACCCGCCATCAGATTTGAAGTGTCCCCGTCCTATTTTCAAATGCCCCCATCCAATTTTCAAGTGGGCTCCATCTGATTTTCAAGTGCCCCCCATCGGATTTTCAAGTTTCAAGAGCCCGTGGGCACTGACGTACACTTCATGGCACCGGAATTAGCATTAGACAAATATAATTAGTACTTATTAGGGGCAACCACATCATACAACCCATTTACTGCATATGAAACCATGGCAGCGAAAACCAATACAAAATCAAAAGTCCAGAGTCTGTAGTGCAATCAATTGAGCTACACACAATCAACAGTGTGTTCAGCTATAACAGCACATACACACCAGACATACATAGACCTACCAGAATTAATGAACACTTAATTAAGGAGAAACTTATCAAAACTTTTGACTCGAGATATCAGAGTTTATTATAGGATTGTATGTAAGGTGAGGTAAACTAGAGTTTGTTAAATTATATAGGGGCAGATTGTGCCTATTTATCTATCATGCTAACAGGTCATTTCCAAAGGGGAAGATAAAATGGACTCCCTCCCCACCCTACTCCATCCAACCCCATCACCCGCCGACCCCCAACGCCAAGTGCTCTAGAAAGAACCCATGCATTAATGGACATTACCGCAGAATATTCCCTGAGAACATCAATGAAATTCTTCTTCTTCAGCGAAGCAGCCATTTCACCTGCTCTGAACAGCTTGTCCTTCTCCGTGCATTCCGACACCAGAACCTTAAAAAGGTTCAGCTTTCCTTTGTAAAAGGAGCTCACCGCTGCCTCTACGCTGGAAGCAGACACAATCATGCCACAGTCAATTAGCTTGCGGTAGATTTCGACATCGTATACTTTATTCTCGAAGAGCACAGCAGGATGCAACCAGGAGGCGTCAAAGTGAGGCGTGGATGAAGATTTGATACTCATGTCCAGCAAGAAGCACTCCAAGTGCTCAGGAGTCATGTTCGGTGCGGACATTATCTCTTTCAGGACACTCGTGACAATGCCATCATTGACGTGCCTCTCCGTCAAGATGGGGAGGAGTGACACTTGATCTGCAAGTTAACAAAAAATCATAACTTGTTCGAAATAATATTCATACCGTAGTGACGTCCGTGGACATTTAAATACTTCCACCTAAAAAATCAGATGGGTGGGGGGAGGGGGCTTGCTACATATAGAGGATGCCTGCACCATGGGACAGTAACTGGCATAACTTCTAAATGATGCACACCTGTAATTCATATTTGCAATGAAATTAAATGGTCAGAGCAGGTTCAATTGTGAGGATTTGCTGATTTTGTTTGAAATGTCCAGACAGTTCTTCTGCTTCAGCTATTCATCCTCAGGTTCACCAAACCTCCAAGATGTCGACTTCAACCTCCAAGATGTCACCTTCAACCTCCAAGATGTCGACTTCAACCTCCAAGATGTCGACTTCAACCTCCAAGATGTCGACTTCAACCTCCAAGATGTCGACTTCAACTCCCAAGATGTCGACTTCAACCCCCAAGATGTCGACTTCTACCTCCAAGATGTCGACTTCAACCTCCAAGATGTCGACTTCAGCTACATTCATAGTCGACAAATGATCTTCATCGCTAATTGCTATCCTTCCCATCGGAGGATTTGGACAAAATGTATTCACCGGTTGCTTACTTCGTGGACCCAGCCCATTGAAAATAGCGTAGGGAGCGCTTGGTGCTGCAATGGATGCTCAGTTCAGATCATCGTAAATGTGGTGGCAGGCGGTTACCATGGACAAGCCCACTGCTAAGATTGTACCATCACTACAGAGTTTGTTCATGTACTATACAGACCTACAGCAATGATGTCATTGGCACTAGATAGCAGCTGCCAACTACACAGGTGCAGCTGCAAGCTGCTTTGCAAAAATATCAAGACTTTCACCTTCTGTGTGCCAACTTCAACGTTAGTTGTTGTAAGAGACATGCAAACATGAAACAGCCCAGACCAAACACAGACCAAACACTCATTTCTTGACCATAAATATTATTCAGCTTACATGTAACAACTACCAGAAATTCCAAACCGGGTTGGGTCCCACAGGGTGTGGAGTCTACTGAGCTTTAACTTATTTTTTCTTGAAGACACTCTTCATATCATTGGAAGCAAATATAATAATCTACAGTTTGGTGTAGCTCATTGACGTAAGCAAACAAAAGTTACGCATGGCTACGTCGCTCATCTACAACAAAAATCGTAGTAAAAAGAATTGACCCAGAAGCAAATCCTTTCTCAAGAGCAAAAAGATTCAGAGCGATAGTCGGTAAGCAAAGATGTCTTCGCAGCATTCCTCTGAAGAAGGGTTTCCAGAAATGGATGTCAAAGCCAGGAAGAGACAGTCGTGATGGTACTTGCAATCGTCAACTTTTTCCCCCCTTTTTCCCCCTTCCTTTCCATTCTGCTCACTTGCACTGTCAAACCGGAAGCTAAATTTTACAACTATTTTATTTCGCTGGAGCAGTCTACTGGGCATGAAAGAATCCAGTGTTATGGTCATCAGTTTCATTTTTAAATACTTTTTTCTTGGAATGGACGTCAGGTTTTCTCTTATAGTCGGTTAAAACGGGGTCAAAGTAAATTGAAAATAAATGCTCATAGACCTATCCTTCCCTACAACTTCCATGCAAATGGATTTTGTGACAAGAGAGACATTCTTGTCGCTTTAAAAACACATCAGGTGAGGTAAGCGTAGGGTCAGAGGCATGCTAAAGAGTTGAGATAGTCTTTGTTCGGAGAAACCATTTTGCAACAATCCTACCTATAGAGTTAAAAGTGTTCGTGGCATAAACTACTCTACCTGTGGTAGCTAAGTGCTGACACTTTACAAGAGGTGCAAAGTAAGTGATTACGATGTTTTAACTAAGTGAGTGAGCTTGTAACACCCTGTCACTTCACAACCACTGCGAACATCTTCTGCACTAGCTGTCTGTGTTGCCTTCATGGGCATGCGGGACAAACAAAAAAGTGAGTAGAAATGAGGCATTTTCTCTGATGAAGAATCTTACACTCAAACTCCCCTCATCCGGATGCCGCACATCAGGGCACGCCCATCTACCGGATCCCCTTGCATTGCCCAATTGCGTCACATGCATGTGCTTAGTCCTCGAGCTCATGGAAGAGTGACTTGCTTTGTCAGTAGTACAGTTCAGTTTCTTGTCAAAAGAGAGTGATTTTTGCTTCGATTCTAGTTAGTTTGCTATAGCTTGTACCTGAAGAGGCTGGGACTAGAACAATGTGGAAAGCTGCCCACAACAGTGATGAGAGCGAGGAGGGGAGAGGCCATGGAAGACCATCATTCAGTTGCGGTGAAGCTCTCAATGTTCTAGAAATCTCACTGCTGTGGCTGGAAATCTTCTCCGCATAAAAAAATTAATAAAAAATGGCACAACACTGCATGAATGAGACAAGGATTATTGAAGATAATCTCTACCATTTCATTTTATTTTTAATGATCGTGTTCTCATTATTTTCATGGATGTGCATGTCTTAATATATGCAGGGATGCAAAACTCAAGGCACATCATAAATATAGGTGGAAATGTGGGGTGTTCCCAGATAGACAATTTCCCATTTACGGGGGTCTGTGTGTGAGTCTACATGCTAATAATGCCTCGTCTGGGGGGCAGGCATGGGAGGGGGGGGTGGGGGAGTTTTCTATTAGGAGGGTTTCCCAATGCCTGCAGAAAAGACACATTATGTAATAGCTATTGAAACCTTCCTTATCGCCAGAGTCCCAAGGGAGAGAGACTCCCAACCTGACCGAGTCCTAACCAAAATCTAAAAATTAATAGCGTACCCAAGTGTAGGGTTGCAAAGCTTTAAGCTATAGCAGGAACCACACCCAGGCCCCAAGCTACCGGGCAGGCATGGGAGGGGGGGGTGGGGGAGTTTTCTATTAGGAGGGTTTCCCAATGCCTGCAGAAAAGACACATTATGTAATAGCTATTGAAACCTTCCTTATCGCCAGAGTCCCAAGGGAGAGAGACTCCCAACCTGACCGAGTCCTAACCAAAATCTAAAAATTAATAGCGTACCCAAGTGTAGGGTTGCAAAGCTTTAAGCTATAGCAGGGACCACACCCAGGCCCCAAGCTACCCACCTAAGTGTAGGGTTGTTAAGCTTTAAGCCATAACAGGCACATCCCCAGCCCCCAAGATGCCCAAGATAAGGGAGGTTCACTACACATCTCCACTCACCATGCTCCACGGCTAGTACAATAGCTTCACGCAAAACTTTGGGGTCCGGAATCTCCTGCAGCTCAAAACAGCTGACATAGTCACTAACCATCACTTCAATCGGGTCCATGCCCCTGGGCATGAATCGCAACACAGATTCAATAGCCTGAAGCATCCCTGGGTAAGCAAAGATCTTCTTCGCACTCTCGCCCCGCCTCCAATGAGCCTATGGAAAATAAATTTAACTGTAGTAGTTTTCAACGTCAAGGTTAACACTAATGTTGAGTGCATTTGTTGTGACTAGCAAACAAACAACTACAACAACAGGGGACTTGACTTCCAGAACAAATATATCTGGTAAATGGTCTGTCTGCCTCAGCCCAAACAGTCGAAGGTGATCTATAATACGTACTTCAAGATGTTGTTCAGGAGTTTAATAACCTACTGGTAAATTCCGTTTTAACATGACTCATATTAGTTTGCATTAAAAATCTAGAGCTGTCTCATTGCAGCACAAATAGTGAGAGGCTGTTCGAGACCTCCGTAAGTGTGGTCTGCTGTGGGTCAGCCTGCTTGGGTCAGCCCGCTAGGATACTGGTAGCCATACTTATGATACATAGTGCATACATAGTGCACATATAGTAAGGTTTCAATCACATATTTCCCGAAAGTGGGAGCGTTTAGTAAGTGGGCTTTACCTTGTGTGCTATCTTGGCATCTGGTTGGAAAGCCAATGCCTGGGTAGCATACTGGCTACAGTATAGGTACCAAGTGCCTTCGTGCATAAATAACTTCAAGTGGACTTCCTTGATGAGATCTTCACGTCTTTCATCCCCAAGCTTCAGGCAAGACGCAGCCATGTTGCACAGGATAATTGGCACATTCGCTGTCAAGGCTGGATAATAGCTAAGCAACGTGACAGAGTGTTCATACTTCCATAGAGCATCGTAGAAATCCCCTCTCTTGAAGCTTTCATTGCCTTTCTGTTTTATCTGGTCAGTTAGCACTTCTGCTTCCTGGAGTATGAAATACAAAGCAGGGATATTGAGAGCAAAGCAACCATTTCTACCTCTCATATAAGCTAGCTAACTAACTACTATGCAACACAGCTAGTAGCGTAAACCAACTTATGACTCACATGTAGAGATGTTGTCCAGGGAATAATTATACCCGACCATGGGTAAGGTACATTCAATGGCGCTGGATCAAACCAGTTTCTCCCTGCCATCCCCCTACAGCAGATTTCAGTCCCCCTTCAGGATCTTCTTAGCTATTTGATCACCCAACTCCTTACCTCTCTCTCTCTCTCGAACCTTGCTAACTTATCAGACAAATTGCGTTCTCTTGCCAGGTCCAGATCACACTGTGGGCAGCTGGAACCCTACGCTCAATCTGAGGTGTCACGTTATCAAATTCCTATTGGAATGTTGCGCAATAATCACTGGAAAGGGGGTAGCCAAATAGCCGTGTGGTTACCAGTCATACTTAAATTAAGTAGGTGTCTGGCTAGCATTTTCTGAGTGTGGCATCATATTAATAATGAAATATAATATAGTGAAACTGGTTTGTCAATGTAAACAGTGCTCAATGTTGAACGGGCTGACAATTCTAGTCCTGTTATAGTTACATGCATAAGCCATCATGGGGACATGAGGAACTGAGATGAAAGATGGGTATATATATATATGAGATGGAACAGTGGATGAAATGGGGTGATGAACAGTTTGGCAGATGGGGTCATTGACAAATGTAGGTTTCAATGGTGTTTTTGAGGAGTCTTGATGTGCCTGCGTCTTGATGTGCCTGCACTTTGAGAGGAATTATGTTTGTTTATTAAGAGTTGTTAGTCTGTCCGAGTAGATGATGTGGAGTTTCTCTGTGAGTAAGATAGTATTATGTACATGATGTTTATATAGCACTGCTTATTGGTGTCCTAGTACTTAGTTAATAAATTTATACGATATTAAGTTACAAGTGGACCCGCTGCTCAAGCAGTTGGGGACAGGAGGGGACCAAAGATCATTCCTCAGCTCACCATACAACAGTTCCTTTCTCCTCTGCCACCACTTCCCTACCCAATACATAACACACTCGCCCACCTCCTCCATCCTGCATCACTTACTCCCTCCACATCTTCCCCAAAAGCAATGCCACCTTTCCATCCTTACTCACTCTTCTAAATTCATCCAGCCACAATCCTGCCCCTACAATTCTGCGCACCTCATCCATCAGTACCAGCCGATCCCTCTCAAATTCCCCGCATATCACCAAGAAATGTTCCACATCCTCCCCTGCTCCACTATCACACATTATACACCTGTCATCCCTAACTATCCCACATCTCTTCTTATCCTCTAACAACCCAGCTGATGCAGTCGTCAGTCGAAATTGCAACCACATACCTTCCTGACCATGCATGGATCACATACCTCTCCAGCCCTACACCATTCTTTGCCGATTTATAAAGATTCAGGGTACTCTTTCCATTTACTTCCTCCTCCCAGTCCTTCTCATTTCTCACCCCCCTTCCACTTGCGCAATGTCGTTGTTTATCTCGTACTTTCTCCTCAAGATCTCATATTCTTCCAACCATCCAATTCCTCCATCCTCTCTTAGTTTATTTACAACAAGTTTTAATGTTCCAACACCTCTAATCTCTCTTGCCAAACAAAACCTTCATCTCTTCCCTCCTCTCCTCTAGCTTCCTCCACCCCATATCTCCCCGTAGTGCCACTCCTGCTACTGTGTTACTTGCCCCCAACAGTCTCCTACCCACTCTCATTATTATTATTATTTACACCCGGTGCACATGCAATAGGCGTGTATACTGGCACGTGGTGGATAGCTTACCAGTCCATTCTCCACAGTGAACCACCTTTCTTCACACATACCCAGCTCATGCCCACCTATCTGTAATGTGGCATCCTCTTTTTTCCTCCCCAGCTCTTACCAGTGTTTTGCCATCACCTCCAACACCTTGTCTTCCTCCTCCACCATCCTTCCCTCATCATCTTTCACTCCTTTTATCCTTCTCTCCTTTCTCTTTACTCTTAAATCTTTCCAAAACAGCTTACAACTAGTCCCACCCTGCTCTCTAATCTTATTTATAGTTCTCTTCCTTCAATTCCTTCTTCTCTTTCCTAATAGTCTTTTTCACTGCTTCTCTATAGTCATCCCATAGTTGTCTTAATGTAGCCTCTCTCTTCCCTCTCTTCTGGCTTCCCTTAGCCTCTTATATTTCTCCTGACACCAATTAACCACTACATATCTGCCGACCATCCCTCTGACCTGTCTGTAATCTTCTTCCTTCCAATTTCTTTCTCCGCTGCAGCCAAAACTTTCTCCTTCCACCTACCCCACACCTCTTCAACTATGTTTCCTCCCAACTCTTGCTCAAGCTCTCTCACCTCCTCTTCCCACCCCATGAACATTTCCTCCACTGCCTCCTGATACTCCACCCAGTCTAGCCTATTGTCAACTCTCCATTTATGTCGCTCTCTTCTCACTTGTACCTCTCTCCTACACAACATAATTTCTCCCCAAATAATGTTATGGACTGATCCCACATCCAGCTTGCCTGAGTCCTCCCTAGCTACATCAACGTCCTTACTAAACAACATATAGTCTATGACCGACTTTCTCTCACCACATTCCCACGTCCACCTGCCCTCACAGCACTGCAACTCGTTCCCCACAACCAGACCTCCAGCCCTAACACCAACTCCAACAACCGCCTTCCATTACTATTGGGTTGTCCTCCACTCCTAGTCCAATCTTTGCATTGAAGTCCCCCATCATAACGACATCGAAACCTTTCTCTTCATACTTTACCACATACTCCTGCAATACCTCAAACAATCCCCCCGTCTCTCTCACTCTCACTCCTTCTGGGTTCACATACACTACCCCTACCATAGTTTTTCTTCTCCGCGCTCCGCTCAACTCTACCCACAGCAAATCTTCGCTTGACTTTCTCACCCTAGAATCCAAACTCTCATGCCAGAACTCCCACACCTTCACTCGCCCGCCTGACCCTCTCTATTCCTGCCGTACCCACTCATATCCTGCCACACTCACCTTGTCCTCCTGTCTAATTCTGGCTATGTGTTTACCATGGAAGTGATCAACTGGTACAGATTCCCTGTCATCCTTGCCTGGCAAGATGCTCTAACTTGCCAAGATCTTCAGGAGACAATTTTCTTTGTGACTAGTGCATTCAACAGCATTTCACCCACATCACGATGTTGGCTGGCAATGTGATTAACTGCTCTATGGGTAGCTCATGGCAGACACTCTTCTCATACTGTCGAAATAGGATGGTAGAGTACCATCCTTCCAATTAGAAAAATCTCTGGATAGTTATTGTCATAATAACAAATACCAGTAAATTGTGTAGCTAATTTTTTCTTAACTGCAATATTCTTATCACTCAAAGCCTCCTTCCAGCAAAGCCACTCCTCAAGTCATCAGGAGTGGCTCCAGTAGTTGCAGGTTGGGGGGAGGGGGGCAAGGTAAGTTGCTGAAATTGAAGACTACTGGGGCCATATGCCCACTTTTTTAAACCACAACTTTTAATTAAATATACACACACACACATCAGCAATCACAATGTGGTTTTGGCAGTTTAACAGGTGGTCTGGGAAAATTTCACAGGGAGCTGGGGGGGGGGGGGGGGGGGGGATTAATCCCCTTGTCCCCACTATGGAGCCTCCCCAGAGTCCATAGAGCAGCCATGTTCGTGACTAAAAGAGCCAGACTGGCAAAACCTTCTCACAGCCTATGCTGTCTATATATATATATGGAAAGAGCATGTATGGTTCCTTGTAGATTTTATGGCTAAAGGCAACAGTGCCAGAGTAAGCCATAGACAGCTAGGCAAGCAAGTAGGCGGCATTTCTACTCTGTCAGGAAAACCTCTTGTTTGTGTGACTACATTTTGTGACCAAATAGGAATTCGGCCATGGCCAGTGCAGCCACAGAAGTGCCCCAATACATTCACTGTACATCAAATCTGGAATGATAAACATCCGACCAGTGTGTATTGGGTAACCAACAGAGTAGGATAAATGTGGCATTGTGATGTGCCATAATTAGAACTTGGCCTCCCTTTATTCCAAGGGAGCCTCTCCTGTGTCTTGAACACACACATGCATGCACGCACCCACACACACCACAACAACATCACATACACATAGCGCTATTGTCCTTGTGAACAATGATAGTTTAGTATACTAAAAGTCGTCATCTTGGGACACCACCACCTACAAGTATAACTATTATCTACTGTTGCTGCTCTTATTAGTGCTATTGCAGTTGAACTAGCTAGAGATAGTGATTTGGGAATCACTTTGCAAGAAAATAATTATTCGACTGAAGGTAGGACTGGTCCATGCTCCTACTCGTCATCCAGTCCAGAAACCCAATTTAAGATTTAATTTAGTGAAGGTATGACCGCACTGGTCAATGCTCCTACTTGTCATCCAGTCCAGAAACCTTTTATTTAGTGAAACACACTTGATTTGACAAATTAAACTTATGCAGCAGTGATGATCAGTCCCATTGCCCAAGTCAAAGCAAGTATCACATGTATATAGAATGTGTCATAATTTGAACGAGTTGTATTTTTAATATTACTGTGAAAATAGTTACGATGCTTTTGATATGCACTATTGGGATACAGAACCAAACAACAGCTTCCAAATGGATACATACTCAACAACTAGCTGGCCAGCTGAAGGACGTTCATGTGGATTAACAGATTTACATCTCGTGTGAATTATGTGTAAATAATCCATCACATCATCGCAGTGGCCTTTGAGAAAGAAGGACGTCACATCTGGTACCTTCCATATGTCAGACATCTTGCCATACTTAGGCTGTTCTTTTGCGTTGAAAATCTTGATAGAGCCATGGGGCCATTTTTGTTCGGGGGCCACAAACTGTCCAGTTAGCTCAGATGATTGACACAGTATAGGCCCATCTGAATCTGATGGTAGATTGTCCAGTGTGGCCAAGACCAAAAGAAAATGTTCTGTTATCAGTAACTGAGACAATAGGTGATCCAAAACCCTGCTGTTGCAGAGAACTGTATTTCTAGCATGCAAACTAGACAGAATTTTCACATAATTCAGAACCATGTGAAATCTGACCATACAGGTATTGCAGGTTGGTTTCTTTGCAAGAGCTACCTCTAAGTGGTTCCCAATGCTGAGGTATGTTGCGTTCAATGCAAAAAGAACAATGTTCTCCTCTTCACAATAACCAATTGGGTACAAGAAATGTTGTGATGGAGAGAACACTCGACTATGTGAGTAATCAATAGAAGTTCTCGCTGTTGGATTAAATGTAGCATAAATAACCTCATAACCTTTCCAATCAGCGCTGAAATATTTCCAGTGGACCAAAGAATGGAGAAGTTGCCCTTTTGTGGCTTCATGTTTGACATGATGACAGTCCAACAATCGCTCGCAGGCAATCCAGTTGGAGAGAGAAAACATTCCTTCTGGGCATAAATTACATGTACCATCTTCTTGACTTGGAACATACCCTACACTGCATGTTGTGATTTTGGAATTTGATTCAGAGTCAGCTTTATGCCCAATACAGATCAGAGACTGCCGCTTCTCTAGTTCATTCGTGCTTAATTTTTTATCATCATCTGAGAAGGCTCGACTCCTAGACCACAGTAGCGAAGCATACAGCATCAAGGACAGCCCTACTATCAACCAAAGTACCGCCGAACACGTGCGTTTCTTTCGTAACATGATTTCTTTGTTCAAACAGTAGGGCTACAGATAGAGCTAGCGCTAGTCCTCACAGTACTAGTCCTAGCACAGCACCAACCTAAAACCAGGTCTTAGCTCGAGCCAAATCCTCCTAGCCAAGGTGCTGACAATGCAGATTTCATGTCCTGCTTCGCCCCGTCCACTTTCCTCTGAGCATGCGCATAAGATGATGCAGTAATCCATGGGTATACGAGTTGTACGTTGGGTACGAGAACAAAAATGCTTAAAAAACAAAGAGAAAATAATGTGTGCTACACCACATTTAGACCAGGCCACAACCAGTTCACAACCATTTAATATCATGTGTATCAATAATGTACTGTATATGATTTTTTGTCATCGGGTACAGACAGTCACGCTGACTGTCTCAAATATATACTCTCAACGAAAATTGCCATGACTTCCTCAATAATGGACTAGAAATTTTCTCTCTCATAAAACACCCTGGCACACACATCCATCGGATGAGGAAAACAAATAAGAATAATACGAAATAAAATAATAATAAATTCACTAAAAGGAGTGAAAGATGATGAGGGAAGGATGGAGGAAGACAAGGTGTTGGAGGTGATGGCAAAACACTGGGAAGAGCTGGGAAGGAAAAAAGAGGATTCCACAGTACAAGAATTAGAGATAGGAGAAGTGGGTGGGCATGAGCTGGGTATGTGTGAAGAAGTAAGTTGGGAAGAAGTAGTAGAGTTAATGAAGTGTTTGATGAAGAGAGGAAAGGCTCCAGGCCCTGATGGAATGTTGAATGAGATGCTGATGTATGGAGGTAGAAGGTTGGTGGAGGTGATGGTGCAGGTGATGAATGTGGTGATGAGGATTGAGTGCTGCCCAGTGGACTGGAAGAGGAGTTTATCCTCAAAGGATGGTGACGTGGACGAAGTAGGGAATTATGGAATTTCATTGTGTTGTAGTGTGGTGAAGGTGTTTGCGAGAGTGTTGGCGAGGATGTTGGGAGGTTCGCTGAGGACAGAATTTTGACTGAAGTACAAGGAGGATTTAGGAGACAGAGGAGATGTTCAGACCAGTGGTTGGTGTTAAGACGAGTTTGTGAAGTGAGGAAGAGCGAGAAAAAAGCTTCATATCTGGCTTTCCTGGATATAAGTAAGGCATATGACAGTGTGTGGAGGGAGGGACTGTGGCAGAAGTTGAGGCAGTATGGAGTAGAAGAGAAGCTTGTGAGGACATGTGTAGGATTGTATAGTGGGGTGGAGACGACGGTGGTATTGAATGGAAGGAGGTCAAGGTGGTTCACTGTGGAGAATGGACTTAGGCAGGGATGTCCTTTGTCTCCACTTATTTTCAATATATATTTGATGGGAATGGCAGAGGAATTGGAGAGAGCTGAGCTGGGAGTCAAAGTGGAAGGCTGCTGGTGTGGGGCACTCATGTATGCAGATGATGTTGTTCTTCTGGCTGACTCAGGGGTGGAACTGTAAGCTGTGGTACAGGCGTATGTGTTAAGGTGGAAGATGAAATTTAATAGCAAGAAGGTCATGGTAGTAGGGAAGAAGGAAACAGAAGTGCATTGGAGGATTGGTGAGGAGATATTGGAAGAGATCAAAGAATTCAAGTACTTAGGAATATGGTTTGATAGGAAGCTAGGGGGTAATGTTCAGTTAGAGAAGATGGCAAAGTAGCCAGAAGAGTGGGTTGGAAAGGTAATATGGATGAGTAGAGTGAATGGGCAGGTGGAGGAAGAATGGTGTGGGAGCTTCTAGCGAGACCCAGTATGGAGCATGCAGCCGAAGTGTGGTGGACAGGAGAACGGATTGCTTGCAAGAAGTTGGAGTCAGCACAGATGAGAGTGGGTAGGAGACTGTTGGGGGAAAGTGATACAGTAGCAGAAGTGGCAATACGGGGAGATATGGGGTGGAGGAAGCTAGAGGAGAGGAGGGAAGAGATGAAGGTTTTGTTTGGCAAGAGATTAGAGGTGTTGGAACATTAAAAGTTGTTGTAAATAAACTAAGAGAGATTGGAGGAATTGGATGGTGGGAAGAATATGAGATCTTGAGGAGAAAGTATGAGATAAAAAACGAGGTTGGATCAGTGCGCAAGTGGAAGGGGAAAGTGAAGGTGAGAAATGAGAAGGACTGGGAGGAGAAAGTAGACGGAAAGAGTACGCTGAATTATTATAAATCGGCAAAGAATGGTACAGGTGTGGAGAGGTATGTGAGGTCCACATAGTCAGGAAGGTGTGCGGTTGCAATTTCGACATCAGCTGGGTTGTTAGAGGATAAGAAGAGATGTGGGATAGTTAGGGATGAGAGGTGTATAATGTGTGATAGTGGAGCAGGGGAGGATGTGGAACATTTCTTGGTGACATGCGGGGAATTTGAGAGGGATCGGCTGGTTCTGATAGATGAGGTACGCAGAATTGCAGGGGCAAGACAGTGGCTGGATGAATTAAGAAGAGTGAGTAAGGATGGAAAGGTGGCATTGCTTTTGGGGAAGATGTGGAGGGAGTAAGTGATGCAGGATGGAGGAGGTGGGCGAGTGTGTTATGTATTGGGTAGGGAAGTGGTGGCAGAGGAGAAAGGAACTGTTGTATGGTGAGCTGAGGAATGATCTTTGGTCCCCTCCCATCCCCCCTCCTTGAGCGGGACACTCGTAACTTAATTAATATTGTGGATAATTTTATTAAGTAAGTACTGTTGACTTTTTTAATATAGATTGTTATTAGGTTAGTTACCACACTGTGCTCTAATATATATGTGATGGCTCAGCAATAGTAAGATTAAATCATAAATTTAAAATGACCATTGAGTCAATCGGGAACAGGTCGATGGCTTTCCTCGGGGAGCTCAGCCTCAGGATAAAAGCAAAGAACTGGGGAGGTGAATGCCTGTGTTCACTTCCTTTAGAGTCTCTCAGTGGCAGTCCAGGGTGGGGAGGGTGGCTTATCTGTTTGGGTGTCGGTTGGGAGTTGAACTTATCATTAGCTTTTAAGTTATTTAGTTACTTATTTATGTATTTATTTATTTATTTGTTATTATTTTGTACTAACGAACTTGTAATTAAAATGTATATATATATAATATAAAGCTATTGTTTAATACTATATACTAAGAACATACTAACAAAGAATAAAAAACTTTACTTGACATTACAGGAATAAATATTCTAGTAATCGTGGGTTAAGTTCTGGCTCTTGAGAGTGGCCTCCCAGTAGTAAATGTATGCCACAGGATGATTGCCTTGTCAGTTTTGATGTTTCCTCTCTTTTTACCAATGTTCTCATAGACGAGGCGGCTTTTGAAATGTTGACGAATGACGAGAGCTTTCATCAGTTGCAGTGTGTTGACAGGATTTGTCTGTTGGAATCATCTCAATGAACTCTCAGTTGACATAATAATATTAAAATCATCTTCTCAATAGCCAATTTCAAATTTTATTCACTCGAGTGAATATAATTTGAAGTTGATTATTGAGAAGGTGACTATAATGTTGGAATCATGCCTAAAGTCCACCTACTTCAGGTACCAAGGAAAATAACTAAGTGCAGAAAGAGGGTGCAGCAATGGGATCTCCAGTATCTGCCAATCTTTACATGGAAGCTTATGGTTTTGTAAGAGAAGAGATATGTGGGAGACACCTTCTATAATAGTGAAGAAGGGGAGAGAGCAGGAGTTGTTGGAACATCTGAACACCATCAGGCCATCCATAAAGTTTACTATGGAGCTTGAAGTAAATGGATAGTTGCCCTTTCTGGATTGCCACCTACACAAAAAGGAGGATGGGGAGGCTGACTGCAACAGTTTTTAGCATGCACACCAACCTGATCATCCTATCCAATGTAGGATGTAGACAGGTGAAGAGCTTGGCCAAGAGATTAGTGATGGAGAAGTGATTTACACAAGGAAGAACATCATTTGAATAAGAGTATGTGATTATACACAAGCCTTCATCAGCCTTTCCCCTCTGCTGGTTCATCGAAATGCTGGAAGGAAGATAAGTTCACCGATACAGGCAATCTGGGGTCTGAAAGAAGGATCATATGGTAGTAACTCTTAGCAGGGATGAGTGAAGACAGGGTTTACAGGAAGTTCAATATCAAAGGGTTTTTTTTCAGACAGAAGAACTCTGAAGTCACAACTGAGCATAGTGAAGGTTACCAGCTAGTATGCACTCATGCATTGTGTACCATGTCCCTTCACTGTAGGCAGGTGTGCTAAAGAAAAATAGAGATCTCCAATTGCATGGGACGATGCACTTCTTATTTTGTGGGAGGAAACCACCATCTTAGACCAGGCCAAAAGACAGAAGGAACTACTAGTGAAGAAAGCATTGCACATCACCTGTGAGCAGTTCAATTGAAATGGTGCAGTGGACTTACCTGACTGCTGGGGTGACCACTCTCAAGAGCCTGAACTATAATAATATTTAGTTGTTATTTATTTATCGTTCTTTGCAATATCTATTATTATTATAATAATTATTATTATCATCATAATCATCATTATATTATTATCATTATTATTATTGTTGTTATTACTATTATTTCTATTAATATTATTAATAATAATATTATTATTATTATTAGTAGTAGTAGTAGTAGTAGTAGTATTAGTATTAGTATTGCTACCACCTAATAATTATTATTACCATCATCATCATCATTGACATTATTCTTGTTATTATCCATTGTTATCATCATCGTCGTTGTCGTCGTCGTCATCATTATCATCAATCATCATTATGGCTACTACAAATAACACTACTACAAAACTACAAATAACATATAATAATATTATTATTATTATTTATATATATATTTATTATTATTATAATATTATTATTTTATTTTATTGTAATGAACGATGTAGGCCACAAACAGTACCCAATGCTAAGCAGAGCTGAGGTCACTATTACTTTTGGTTCATTTGTAGGACGAGTGTGCCAGGGTATGGTTTGCATCACATGGTGAACTAGCTACCAGTAAATAACAAGCTCAACCCACTAAGCATCTCGGTGGAGGCTAGAGTGAGAGAAGTTGATTTTCATTTTTTTGGTTCCTCGTTTTTAATTATTTTTGGGGATTAAAACCTGCCCCCTTGGTAGAGTGTCAGCTACAGCCTCCTCCTAGGATTTCGTAAAAGTCACATAGTATAACTCCATTACCAGCTACCAAACAAGAAATGTTATTCTTTAAATGCAGTATAATATACTCACCCAAAAATCCACACACACACACATGGATAACCCACTCGAAGTTTGCTAGATCTGCATAAAGTCATTGATGTTATCATCATACATTTTTATCCCTCACAGGTCTTGTTCAACAGCACATGCCTCCTCCCTACTCCAAAATGCTCAGCTCTTTACAAATTAGGGAATACTTTCACTCAGTTTACCTGTTATTCTTCAAGAGCCATTTGACTAGACCTCTTCCATCATAACTCGGTGAACTCTAATGTTGTGGGGAGGACATTGTTGTGCGGAGGACATCGTTACCATCCTAAGCTCCACTAAGCACTATTTAAATCTTACGCCATTTCCCTCTATGCACTTCTCCAGAAATGTATACACTTGAACTGGATACCTCAAGAATGCAAAGTCGACACATCGTGGGGTCCCAGCCAACATCACTCGTCAACCAACAACAACTCTTCTGTGCTCCATTTCTTCTAGAAAAAAGTCCTCTTCGATGTCATTTTCATTCATATCTCACCCATCATTTCAATTTGGCTTTGTGGGAAGGCCGCTCATGTCTCGTGCTAATCACTACCACAGATATAATTAATTCGTACTTTAGAAAGGCTTTTGACATCATTCCCCATGAGGAGCTATATCAAACTATCGACTGGCATCACTGATTCCCTGCTCAAAGACAACCTAAGGATTTCAACTTACACCTTTTGATGGTGTCTTCCCTACAGCCTGTCACTTCAGAGATCCCCCAGGAACATCCTAGGGCAGCTGTTCTTCATTTCATACATTAATGACCTGCCTCTATCTGTCTCAGGGGCATCTTTCTTAATGTTTGCAGATGACTGCAAGTGCTTTCCACTCCATTAGACTATATACCTACGTTTGCAACTAAACCTAGATTCACTGCACTTCTGGAGTAGCGACTAAAAATTGGCATTCAGCTATTAATCAAAATGCAAATATTTTTCTGTTGCAACTTTTCCTGTTTAGAATGAACAGATTAATAATAGTCCACTACTAGGACCTTGCTATTTTCCTGACACAACCAGCCATAATTATCTCTTTAGAATGAACAGTAGTCCACCACTCTAGGACCTTGCTATTAATAATCGTTCATGGTCACCACCACTCATTATCACCACTTATAATATTCTTTTACTCTCAAAGAACTCTGTATTGACATTAAAAAAATTACAATAACCTTCTCAATAATCAACTAGAATTTTACTAGATGCTCTAGCCTTCATCAAGAATATTCTTTACCTGTCCCGCTATCTCACCTCACCATTCCATTCTTATCAAACATGCTTCCCTTGTCTAGCCATATCTGGTGCCTTCATCTTCTTAATGACATCTACTTCAGACAAAACCTCGACTTCAATTTATTTCAACCTGTGGAATCCCTTAGTTGGACTCAGCCTCTCCACTTTCTCCTTGACAGTTTGAAAAACTTTTCTGGGGCCATTTTATAACAGTCATTTCTACCATACACTTGGCGTTATTTTTGTGCATGCAGTAAACGTTTCTCACTATCCTCTCCTCTCACTTTTGGCTACCAGCAGCTGTTGTTGGTATACCCTCAACACGACCGTCTCTATTTTGTAATTTTGTAAAATCATATACTGATCACGGGTGGGTAGTTTCTGTACTCTTAATTTTACTTCTTAGCCAGTGTCGACCTTCCCACAGCAGTGCTATCAACGACAGCTAAGTTGTGCGCGCCGATTAGCAAGTATATAACACACAGATGACCTGGTATAATGACGATTACCCAGAATTCTGCAAGTGGAAATCCTTGTTTCTGTGGGCAAACATCAAGCACGTAACCGCCCCCCTCCCCCCTTTTTGCGACATGTAGCTCCCGTTTGTGAAGCTGAAGAAGGCCTAAACCACTTTTGGGTTTCACTTCGCGAGTGTTCTTCATTTAGAGTTCATCAGAAATGAAGATGTGAGTTTGTTGTAGCTATATTACACTTCTCCAATGATCAACGATTGTTCTCTTCCGCCTGATTTCCTGTCCACTGTTGCAGCCTCGTTTCAGGTGATGTAAAGGGTCATTTCAAGCTGCTGTTCAGCAGAGTGGGCAGTATCATTAAAAAGAATGGACCATTTGACGTAAGTATGATAGGTGTACACCAGCTTAGTAGTACTGGTGTCCAAATTCATCCAATGTGAAGAGGCCATGGAATTTTTTGGTTTGCTCTTTAGCTAGTTGTTTGGTTCCCTCTCATGTCCACTGGAATGTTGTTATGCAATGCATAGCATACATGCATGATATCTATGAGGCAGTAGCATGGCAAGGAAAGGAAATGGATTAATGGAACTCAATATATAGCCATAATATTAATATGCTCACAGTAGTATTATCCTATAGGCACGGCTTTATATATTCTCCCACATTCCACTGGTGGTTTTTTCTTCTCGACTGTGCATGCATGTAGACTGTGCATGCATGTAGAATTATGGCAACATTTTCCAAAACAGCAGAAGCAGGTTTTTTTTGATGAAAGCAATTACGCAACTTATTGACAGCAATAAAGCTATAAACACTGTCGAGACGTTACTTAAATGTGGGACGTTACTTAAATGTGTGGTATAGATGGTGTCCATCCTGACACAGGGATGGACAGACCGATTGGCCATTGTATGAGCTACAACAGTATATAATTCTTATATATCAAGAGTATAGAATAGATCATTTATCACGCTCGTCGTGGAATATGGCAAGTCATTCCACTGGCGTGCTGTATCTTCACTTGACTTTGGCTCCTGAAATTGATGCTACTGCTCTCCATCAGCACTGACATTTCACTTCATAGATATTGTTCTGTGTGGGGGAATTCTTCAGTGACACGCCCGAATGCAGACAGCAGTGGGAGGAGTTTGTCCAAGGAAGGAGCATAGGTGAGTGTGAACTAAGCAACATAGGTACACATACTCTCTGGTGTCTTCCATTTACCAGGAGGAAGGAAGCCAACTGACCGACCAATCATTGTTGTCATTAGCGTAGTCAACAACATCCTCGGGATAATCAATTTCCTCAACTTGTTTGTTGTTGTTGCTTGTTTGTTGTTGTTGTTTACATGTTTATTATAGCACCTCTTCCTACATTCATTCTCGGACCTCCCTCTACTGAGCATGCTCAGTTTTACACTGATCTTAAGGCAGATGGTGGGGAGCTTTGTTCTAATATAACTTGCTTGGGTATGAAATATATAAATATATATATAAATACATTATATATTCATGGTGTGTGTGTGTGTGTGAGTTGTGTGTGTGTGTGTGAGTGTGTGTGAGTACATGTATGTGAGTGTGTATGCAATAGGACTAAGAAAAAGTATCAATTTTCAGACCGACTATCATCTTCAACATCTATTAATTCTTAGCAATGCCTTCATGCTTTCATGTCTTTGAAGAGATAAATTTATGAGCTGGTTCAAGTTAATTGTGCCCCATACCTACATCTTAGTTATATATTGACAGCCTCTCCCAGGCCCTTACATACATGTATATGTACAAAAGCACATGTTTCTAATGCATGTATTGGGACTGGCTTTTTGCTTGTTGTTTTTAATTGTGTGTTGTCACTGTGAGTGTGTGTGTGTGCGTGGTGTGAATGGAACTTTGCTTGTATGTATGTATGTATGTGTGTTCAGGGCAGCGTGGAATCTATGCTGCATCCTCAGGAGTAGTGATAGCTTACCTCAGTGGGAGACACGATTATAGTGCCTACAGAAACAGCAGTGCTGGCTCACAGATGGTATGTTTGTCCTTGACTTGCATAACATAGAGTTAATTACTACGATGGCCATTGCTTCAACCTGCCTCAACCCAATGTGATGTTGATTCAGTGTGTGTCCCCATAGAGCTAGAAAAACTGTAAGACAAAACTTTCGCTAAATTTTGAACTCTGAAAAACTGTAAGACAAAACTTTCTCTAAATTTTAAATTTCGAAAAAGTGTAAGACAAACTTTCACTTGGTGGACACTTGATGAAATATCTGAATGGTATTATCAATCTTGGTTGTGCCAAACACAATTTCCAGCGTGTTATGTCTCTCTCTCTCTCGGACAGAGAGAATACATGATGAGCTCACTCTTAGTGTAGCGTGCTTCCCATCTTCAAGGGGAACTTCCAAGTATTCCTAACAAAACTTGCAGGGTACCTGGACAAAAAAATATATATTTTTTTTATATGTGTTGGCTTGACTGGCAAAACAAAAGGAACTAGAACTTCCCATTGTAGACCACATACATTTACATGACCCTTTACCTAATGAACTACTAACACAATAGAGATTTTAATCTTCATTATATATACATGTATATATATATAACAGGTAAAGGGTCCTATATATCTCTGGTCTACAATGGGAAATGCTTGTTCCTATATGTAGGAAAAAACATTTTTGTCTTCTCATATAGTCAGGCAGCTAGTCAGGCAGCTACCTACAATAATTACTCAGTCAGAAACTAACCAAACATAGATGTTATTCTTTTATTGCTCAAGTGAGTGTAGAGACACATGACTATGCACATATTGATGCATAGATCACAAGTAGCTCTCCGGTTTTGTTACAGGTCTATATATGCTGTTAATGATTGTCACAAGAGTAAACTTCTGAGTGATCACTTCTTGGTACGAAAACGTGCAGCTGCTTCTGACTCAGATCAGCTAGAGTAGAAATCGCATGTAGGCAAGTGTGTTTATTATTTAGATGATCATTTACCTATTTTGGAGGCTTTAATTAACTTAATTGAGAAACGGATTATTCATTGAAATGCACTGGGCAATTTAGAATCGTCAGTAGTAAATTTATAAAGGAGTTATGTGTGTGAAAGGGGGGGGTGTATGGTGAAGTAGATAGACACTGTGCATACATACATATAGGTGCGAGACCTTGAGGAAAAAATTTCACGGTTTTTAGTCTGCTGGTTTACTGCTTTAGAGAAGGATTCATGGCATGCTTCAAGTGCTGTATTTTAGGGCCTAAAGTCGGCTGAAACCACTGTTTGAGGTGCCAAGCAGCTGACAGAGTGAGTTTTGGCTGAGATATAAATAATATTGTGGGGGAAGGGAGGGTGTGTGTGCCATTTAAAAAATGAAGGTCAAACCATGAGTAGGCCTTCAGCTTGGTAGGGCTAGGCCATTGAATAGTAATAGCATTGAAATGTAAGAGCTGAACGCTAGAGCATCCTGCAACAAAAGTCACTTAAAAGGTTGTTTAATAAGGCATCAGGTTATAAAGTATAAACTTTTGTTCTCTCTCTAAACCACACCTTCTTTCACCATTGTTTCTAGTAATCTCTCGCTGGTGACACATGCATGACTTCCTCTACCTGTCAAGTACAAATGGCTAATTCTGTTTTAGCTCTCAACTATTCAACCACACACCCAACTTACTAGTGGAGAGCAGCTTCCCTCCTTACCTGGCACACCAGCTCCCTCATAGTCACTTCACACCTGACACACCAGCTCCCTCATAGCCACTTCACACCAGACACACCAGCTCCCTCATAGCCACTTCACACCTGACACACCAGCTCCCTCATAGCCACTTCACACCAGGCACACCAGCTCCCTCATAGCCACTTCACACCAGGCACACCAGCTCCCTCATAGCCACCTCACACTAACCTCACACCAGACACACCAGCTCCCTCATAGCCACTTCACACCTGACACACCAGCTCCCTCATAGCCACTTCACACCAGGCACACCAGCTCCCTCATAGCCACTTCACACCAGGCACACCTGCTCCCTCATAGCCACTTCACACCACACACCAGCTCCCTCATAGCCACTTCACACCTGACACACCAGCTCCCTCATAGCCACTTCACACCAGACACACCAGCTCCCTCATAGCCACTTCACACCTGACACACCAGCTCCCTCATAGCCACTTCACACCTGACACACCAGCTCACTCATAGCCACTTCACACCAGGCACACCAGCTCCCTCATAGCCACTTCACACCAGGCACACCAGCTCCCTCATAGCCACTTCACACCAGGCACACCAGCTCCCTCATAGCCACTTCACACCAGACACACCAGCTCCCTCATAGCCACTTCACACCTGACACACCAGCTCCCTCATAGCCACTTCACACCTGACACACCAGCTCCCTCATAGCCACTTCACACCTGACACACCAGCTCCCTCATAGCCACTTCACACCTGACACACCAGCTCCCTCATAGCCACTTCACACCTGACACACCAGCTCCCTCATAGCCACTTCACACCAGGCACACCAGTTCCCTCATAGCCACTTCACACCAGGCACACCAGCTCCCTCATAGCCACTTCACACCAGACACACCAGCTCCCTCATAGCCACTTCACACCTGACACACCAGCTCCCTCATAGCCACTTCACACCTGACACACCAGCTCCCTCATAGCCACTTCACACCTGACACCAGCTCCCTCATAGCCACTTCACACCAGGCACACCAGCTCCCTCATAGCCACTTCACACCAGGCACACCAGCTCCCTCATAGCCACTTCACACCAGACACACCAGCTCCCTCATAGCCACTTCACACCTGACACACCAGCTCCCTCATAGTCACTTCATACCTGACACACCAGCTCCCTCATAGCCACTTCACACCTGACACACCAGCTCCCTCATAGCCACTTCACACCTGACACACCAGCTCCCTCATAGCCACTTCACACCTGACACACCAGCTCCCTCATAGCCACTTCACACCAGACACACCAGCTCCACTTCACACCAGGCACACCAGCTCCCTCATAGCCACTTCACACCAGACACACCAGCTCCCTCATAGCCACTTCACACCAGACACACCAGCTCCCTCATAGCCACTTCACACCAGGCACACCAGCTCCCTCATAGTCACTTCACACCAGACACACCAGCTCCCTCATAGCCACTTCACACCTGACACACCAGCTCCCTCATAGTCACTTCATACCTGACACACCAGCTCCCTCATAGCCACTTCACACCAGACACCAGCTCCCTCATAGCCACTTCACACCAGGCACACCAGCTCCCTCATAGCCACTTCACACCTGACACACCAGCTCCCTCATAGCCACTTCACACTGTATGGTCAGGCTTTTACTTTGTCCTGACTGTGGAGCAAGAATGTTCTCTCTGGCTAGACTTGGGTTGTAAGGCCAAGTGGTTGAGGGTCTGGAGCTAGGAGAACTTAGACTCTCCGCTAGAATGGGCGCGAGGTGACGGAGTTCACGATTGGATAATAGAAGGTCAACTATTAGATACTGGGATGGGAAGTGTAACAAGTGTAACTGAACGAAAGTGAAGTGAGTGAAGGCTTGTATATTAAGGATTGAGAGAGGGTGGAGTGAATGGAGTGGAGGCCAGGGATTGGTTGGAAAGGAGCGGGAAAGTAGGACATGATCAAATAAGGAATGTAAGACAGTGCTGCATGGCATAGATACATGATTAAGTTAGAGTGAGTGATAATTGGATGTGATTGAATGAGTGAATGCAAGTTAATGAGTGGAACGTTTGATGTAGCTAATGAGCTGCTGAAGTGTATGGGGAAGGTAATTAAGACATGGAATGAATAAGAGTGACGGTGGATGGAATATGCATGCATAAGTTAAGTCTAAGAAGTCCATGGCTTCTTGCCCAGACATACTGGGGGGGGGGAGGGGAGAAGAGAAGAGAAGGTCGACGATCTTGTCTTGCTCTTGTTCTTGTTCTTGTTAGGCGCTGGGCGTGTCTGTTGCTGGAGGACCGGTTGATGTTTCTTCTGATTCGCTCAACAGCAAGGCCAGTTTGGTGACTGGGCGCTTGAGTGTGGAGGTGGCAGTCTTGATAGTGACGACACGCACTAGTCCGTCTTGTCCTGGGTGTGTTGCTAGGACCTTGGCCATGGGCCAATGTTGAGTGAACGCGTGATCATCACGGATGACCACTATGTCTCCCACCTTGAGGTTGGGAGAGGGTTTGCGCCACTTCTGGAGCCTCTGAAGCTGTTGCAAATATTCTGCAGACCAGCGCTTCCAGAAATGGCTGACCATGGCTTGACACATGTTCCACCGGCGATGGAGTGATGGCTCGGTGGTGATAGGAACTTCAGGATAGGCTCTTGGTGTTCTGAGGATCAGGAAGTGGGCTGGAGTCAACGTGCTGACTCCATCGGTTGAGTGGCTGGTAATGGATGTTAAGGGTCTGCTGTTCAAACAGGCCTCGACTTGAATGGCCACAGTGTTGAACTCCTCGTAGGTCATCTTTTGGCTGCCTATGACCTTCTTTAGGTGTCTCTTAGCTGATTTAACAGCCGCCTCCCAAAGTCCCCCAAAATGAGGTGCCCTTTCGGGAGTGGAGTGCCATTGGACCTTCTCAGAGAGAAGGTATGAGGAGATAGCGGAGAGAGTGTTTGGTTTCTCCAGGAGTTGATAGAGTTCTTTGAGATCTTTCTTGGCTCCGACGAAGTTCCCTCCATTGTCGGAGTGGATTTCTGCTGGGCTTCCTCTGCGGGAGATGAAACGCTTGAGGCATCCAAGGAAAGCCTCAGTGGAGGCATCGGAAACGACTTCCAAGTGGGCGGCCTTGGTGGCGAAACAAACGAAGACAGCAAGATAACATTTGACTACCACGGGCTTACGAGTATGGCCCTTCTTCATCAAGAACGGGCCGGCATAGTCAACGGCACATATGGTGAAGGGTGGATTGAGTGTTGTTCTGGAAGTCGGGAGCTGTCCCATCATCTGGGACTGAGTGTGGGCAGTAGCTCGTCTACAGAGAACACAACTCCGGAAGATGCTTCTGGACAGGCGTCTGGCGCCAAGGATGTAGAAGCGATTGCCTGTAGCGGACAAAATCAAGCTTGGGCCGCAATGGCCCAGCGAAACATGTTTGCTGTAGAACATTAAGTAACAAATCCTGCTCTGGCTGGATAATATAATAGGATGCATTTGTGAGTGGGTGAGGTGAGATGATGACAATCTACCACCAACCCGGATGAGCCCATGTTGATCCATGAATGGTGTTAATGGGTTAAGTGCACTTGATGGTTTGAGTGGTTTGTTGTGAGTGAGGTTGTGAAGCTCATCAGGAAATGTCTGAGACTGAGCTCTGCGAAAAAGGAGCTGCTCGGCCAATTCGACTTCGGTTGTGCTGAGATGTCGAGTAAGAGTGAGAGGGTGCTTGCGCCTTGACGCTCGAAGGTTTGTGAGGTATCGATGACACCAAGCAGTCACGTGTACGAGCTTGTGATAACTGCTGTACCTTTCTTCGATCCAGACAGGAGGAACCGGAATTACTGACAAGCAGGCTGCTTTCAGCTCCGGTGTGCTGTCGGATCCCAACAGTGGCTGAATGGGCATAGTAAATGGTTCTGCCGTTAGCCATGGAGGTCCTTCCCACCACAAAGCGTGATCTACAAGCTCGCTGGGCAACAGGCCCCGTGAGGCACAGTCTGCCGGGTTCTGTAATGTGGGCACGTGATGCCACGTGGAAGATGGTATATCAGTGAGAATGGTGGACAGCCTGTTCCCGACAAATGTCTTGAACCGCTTGGGGCTCCCATCGAGCCAGGAAAGAACAATGGTGCTGTCACACCATGCATGCACGTCACTAAGAGGGACCTTTAGGGCTTTCCTTACGGACGATAATAGTTTGGCCAACAGTGCAGCACCACACAACTCTAAGCGAGGGATTGAAAGCGGTTTTAAAGGGGCTACTCTGGTTTTTGCCGTTACCAAGGCGCAAGTAGGAGGGTGGTTGGAATAGGTTGCCCTGACATAAACGACAGCTGCATAGGCCTGAAGGGAGGCATCGCAGAACCCATGCAGTTGGAGCGTGAGTCTGGTGGCTGACCTTGTAAAGTAGCAGCGAGGCTGCTTCCTACTAGAAAGGAGGTGGAGTTCTTGTCTCCACTTTGAGTGTTGTTGTACATACGGCTGAGGCAATGGGTCATCCCAGGCTAACCTTTCCTCCCATATCCTCTGGTAAAGCATCTTCATGGTGACTATGGTTGGGGCTAGCCATCCCAGAACGTCGAACGTGCGGGCTACATCTGAAATAATGCCACGTTTAGTGGACGCATAGTTGCTGGGTAAGCTTAGGGAGGTGGACATTGTGTCCTGGGAGGAATCCCATTCCACCCCGAGTGCCTTGGGATACTTGCATTGATCGTTGTTGGTGAGGTCCTGTATTGGCGTTGTCTCCAATAGCGAAGGATCGATAGAATCTAGGACCACTGGAGAGCTACTTCTCCACTTCCTCAAGTCAAAGCCGCCTTTAAGCAGTAGGGCTCTCAACTCTTCGTGCATGTGCAGTGCCTGCTCAGGCGTCTCTGCACCAGTAAGTAGATCGTCTACATAAAATGAATCTAGTACCAGAGGAGAGGCAACTGGGTACTGATGGCCAAAATCATGGGCTGTCTGTTGCAAAGACTTGATGGCTAGGTAAGGTGAAGAGGAGACCCCAAAGGTTACTCTCGTCATGCGAAAGTCAACCAAGGGTTCTGGGGGCTGTTCTCTCCAGATAAAACGATGGAGATCTCTGTCCTTGGGGTCCAAATGCACCGCCCGATACATTTTACTTATGTCCGCACTGAGTGCAATTGAATGTAGCCTAAACCGAAGGAGTATGGTTTCTAGAGTGGGATACAAGGTTGGACCCGTAGACAGAGTATCGTTAAGGGACAACTGGTTGGAACTCTTGGCGCTTGCATCAAACACCACCCTTAATTTAGTGCTTGTGCTGCTGGACTTACTCACCCCATGCATGGGCAAGTAGTAATGCTCCTTGGAGGATGTAAGGTCTGATGGTGGAACTTTCTCGGCATGACCGAGATCTATGTATTCACGTACGACTGCCTGAAAGGCCTCATGGGTACCCCTCCTGATGAGAGCTTTTTCATTGGAAAGATAGCGATGTAAGGCCTGAGGCCTGCTCAGGCCTAGGTCAGTGTGATGACTGACCCTAGGCAGGGATACCTGATAGTAACCCGGTTGAGCAACATGGATGTGTGAGCTGGCATAATGCCGTTGGACAGACTCCTCCTCAGGAGTGAAAGTGGGTGTGTCATTGGGTGGCTCTTCAATCTCCCAAAAACGGGTAAGTAGGTCGTCCATGGGACTGACCTCAACTGGAGTAATAGCATTGATGGACTGTTGGGAGTTGTGAGGTAAGTATTCACCCAAGATGGCCCATCCGAACACTGTCTTAACAGCCATGGGGGCGTGCTTGGGACCCGCTAGATGCTCCGGGAGCATGATGTCTGGGATTATGTCACAACCCAAGAGGAGATCGACTCTACCCGGTAAATGAAAGGTCGGGTCTGCTAAGGCTAAGGGCTTGATGTGTGGCATGTCCCGCACATGAGAGGCGCCTTGCAGTGGGAGGTCACACGTGACCTTGGGCACGATGGCCGCTGTGACAGAGAGAATGGGGTTGTCGCTGGTCGTGGGACATAATGAGACCTGAGTGATGGCCTGGGCTACCTGCAATGGTGTGGCTTGAGCACCCGAGAAGCTAACGGTGGTGGCTTGCCTAGGTAATTGAAGGGATTGTGCCACTCTGTTGGATATTAAAGACATTGTGGCTCCTGAGTCTAGGAGTGCCCTAGCCATGATTTGCCTACCACCCGGGCCTTTGACCAGCACCTGGCTGGTCATCATAAGACAGCTTGGCAATGCTGTGGGGATGCTAGATGGAGCACTGGCATTAGCTGCCATTACATTGACCACTGGCATTGTGACTTCAGTTGTTGGGGCTGTGTTGCTTGCTGCGACTACACTTACAACAGAAGGAGAACTATGCTCCCTGTGCACCAAGGTGTGGTGCTTACCTCCACAAGACCTACAACGAGCAACACTCCTACAATCCCCAGTCTGATGACCTGGGGCCAGACAGTTAAAGCACAACTTTCTAGTCTTCATATGCTCCATTCTTTGTTGAATGCTCAATCCATTGAACACTGTGCACTGAAATAGAGGATGCTTGCTACCTGGACACAACTGACACTCATACCTGAATCCGTTGCTGGGTCCGTAGGTTGAGTGCCGAGGTGTGGAGGAGTGGATTGCAGCCCGGTGTCCCTTAGGTTGGTGATCAGGTCTGCTGTGAGATGTATGCACAGGTGGATCCATGGTCTTTGTAGAGGTAGTTGGTGTGGAGAGGACGTCAGCTCGAAAAGCAACGAACTCCAAAAAGTCTTCCACTGGTGGGACGCGTTTGGAGTCCCGGGAATGTACCTCCCATTCCACCTGTAATGGCTTGGGAAGGCAAGGTGTTAGCATGGACGTGAGGAATGAGGGTAGATCGTCCTGTCCCGTGTGTCTGAGACCGGACAAGGCATGCTTGACCGTGTCCACGAACTGGTGGAGATCCGTTTTGCTGGCCTTGACAGAGGAGAGTTCTGTGAGAGTGTGGCAATAATTGGCATGAATCACTCTCCCCTTGTCAAACCTCTGGTGGAGGAGTTTCACTACTTCCTCATAGAGGCCATCTCTCTCTGCTCCGGAGAAGAGGAGAGATCTGACGGATGTATCCTTTATGGCGTCACGAAGATAAGCAAGCTTGTGTTCGTTCGTGAGCTCATTGTTGGAGTCTACGGCTGCTTTGAACTGGGACCAGAATGGAGCCCAGTTCATGAGGTTCCCGTCGAAGGTGGGAAGATGGAGTTTGGGCAGCTGAACAGGACGGGACTTGGACGGAGCTGCCATGGATGTAACAACGGTGGATGAAGTAGGCTCTCTTTCTCTTGAATTGAGAGAATGGAGCCTTGACTTGAGCTGGGCGAGTTCCCTGTGTATGAGATGGTCGCCGTGGATTGTCGAGTCATCCACCGTTGTCCGGAGTTGTTGGAACGAGCTTGATAGCTGGGCCAAGGAGACTGAATAGTCTTGACTTGGGTTGGAGCGAGTGAGTTCTTCTAGATCCTCAAGATCGGATCGTAGAGTGCTTGATGTTCGTTGAGCACGTCGAATTGCCCCGAGGCGGTTGATGAGAGAGCTGGTTGCTTCCACACTCTCCTCGAACGCCTCTCCCACGTCAAGCTCTTCTTCTAGAATGAAGTGAATGTCACTGGATGCCACGTCAAAGTCACAGATCTCTTCCTGGACCTTTCGACAATGTGTGGCTGACTTTTCAAGGGATGCCAGACTGTCCGTCATGGCTCCGAGGTCAAAGGTGGAGGGATCGCCGTCCGCAATTCGTAGGTATCGATTCCTCAGACGGGTGACTACTCCAACGTAGGAAGAACGACTTTTCCTGAGTTGGTCGATGTCCTTGCTAGACATGATGAATCGGAAATGGAGCTGATGTTCTGCCTATCCGGCTCGAAGGACCAAATTTATGTATGGTCAGGCTTTTACTTTGTCCTGACTGTGGAGCAAGAATGTTCTCTCTGGCTAGACTTGGGTTGTAAGGCCAAGTGGTTGAGGGTCTGGAGCTAGGAGAACTTAGACTCTCCGCTAGAATGGGCGCGAGGTGACGGAGTTCACGATTGGATAATAGAAGGTCAACTATTAGATACTGGGATGGGAAGTGTAACAAGTGTAACTGAACGAAAGTGAAGTGAGTGAAGGCTTGTATATTAAGGATTGAGAGAGGGTGGAGTGAATGGAGTGGAGGCCAGGGATTGGTTGGAAAGGAGCGGGAAAGTAGGACATGATCAAATAAGGAATGTAAGACAGTGCTGCATGGCATAGATACATGATTAAGTTAGAGTGAGTGATAATTGGATGTGATTGAATGAGTGAATGCAAGTTAATGAGTGGAACGTTTGATGTAGCTAATGAGCTGCTGAAGTGTATGGGGAAGGTAATTAAGACATGGAATGAATAAGAGTGACGGTGGATGGAATATGCATGCATAAGTTAAGTCTAAGAAGTCCATGGCTTCTTGCCCAGACACACACCAGACACACCAGCTCCACTTCACACCAGGCACACCAGCTCCCTCATAGCCACTTCACACCAGGCACACCAGCTCCCTCATAGCCACTTCACACCAGACACACCAGCTCCCTCATAGCCACTTCACACCAGACACACCAGCTCCCTCATAGCCACTTCACACCTGACACACCAGCTCCCTCATAGCCACTTCACACCAGACACACCAGCTCCCTCATAGCCACTTCACACCAGGCACAACAGCTCCCTCATAGCCACTTCACACCTGACACACCAGCTCCCTCATAGCCACTTCACACCAGGCACACCAGCTCCCTCATAGCCACTTCACACCTGACACACCAGCTCCCTCATAGCCACTTCACACCAGCTCCCTCATAGCCACTTCACACCTGACACACCAGCTCCCTCATAGCCACTTCACACCTGACACACCAGCTCCCTCATAGCCACTTCACACCAGGCACACCAGCTCCCTCATAGCCACTTCACACCAGACACACCAGCTCCCTCATAGCCACTTCACACCAGGCACACCAGCTCCCTCATAGCCACTTCACACCTGACACACCAGCTCCCTCATAGCCACTTCACACCAGACACACCAGCTCCCTCATAGCCACTTCACACCTGACACACCAGCTCCCTCATAGCCACTTCACACCAGACACACCAGCTCCCTCATAGCCACTTCACACCTGACACACCAGCTCCCTCATAGCCACTTCACACCAGGCACACCAGCTCCCTCATAGCCACTTCACACCTGACACACCAGCTCCCTCATAGCCACTTCACACCTGACACACCAGCTCCCTCATAGCCACTTCACACCTGACACACCAGCTCCCTCATAGCCACTTCACACCTGACACACCAGCTCCCTCATAGCCACTTCACACCAGACACACCAGCTCCCTCATAGCCACTTCACACCTGACACACCAGCTCCCTCATAGCCACTTCACACCAGGCACACCAGCTCCCTCATAGCCACTTCACACCTGACACACCAGCTCCCTCATAGCCACTTCACACCAGACACACCAGCTCCCTCATAGCCACTTCACACCTGACACACCAGCTCCCTCATAGCCACTTCACACCTGACACACCAGCTCCCTCATAGCCACTTCACACCAGACACACCAGCTCCCTCATAGCCACTTCACACCTGACACACCAGCTCCCTCATAGCCACTTCACACCAGGCACACCAGCTCCCTCATAGCCACTTCACACCAGACACACCAGCTCCCTCATAGCCACTTCACACCTGACACACCAGCTCCCTCATAGCCACTTCACACCTGGCACACCAGCTCCCTCATAGCCACTTCACACCTGACACACCAGCTCCCTCATAGCCACTTCACACCTGACACACCAGCTCCCTCATAGCCACTTCACACCTGACACACCAGCTCCCTCATAGCCACTTCACACCAGGCACACCAGCTCCCTCATAGCCACTTCACACCTGACACACCAGCTCCCTCATAGCCACTTCACACCAGGCACACCAGCTCCCTCATAGCCACTTCACACCAGGCACACCAGCTCCCTCATAGCCACACCAGACACACCAGCTCCCTCATAGCCACTTCACACCTGACACACCAGCTCCCTCATAGCCACTTCACACAAGACACACCAGCTCCCTCATAGCCACTTCACACCTGACACACCAGCTCCCTCATAGCCACTTCACACCAGGCACACCAGCTCCCTCATAGCCACTTCACACCTGACACACCAGCTCCCTCATAGCCACTTCACACCAGACACACCAGCTCCCTCATAGCCACTTCACACTAGGCACACCAGCTCCCTCATAGCCACTTCACACCTGACACACCAGCTCCCTCATAGCCACTTCACACCTGACACACCAGCTCCCTCATAGCCACTTCACACAAGACACACCAGCTCCCTCATACCACTTCACACCAGACACACCAGCTCCCTCATAGCCACTTCACACCTGACACACCAGCTCCCTCATAGCCACTTCACACCAGGCACACCAGCTCCCTCATAGCCACTTCACACCTGACACACCAGCTCCCTCATAGCCACTTCACACCTGACACACCAGCTCCCTCATAGCCACTTCACACCAGGCACACCAGCTCCCTCATAGCCACTTCACACAAGACACACCAGCTCCCTCATAGCCACTTCACACCAGACACACCAGCTCCCTCATAGCCACTTCACACCAGACACACCAGCTCCCTCATAGCCACTTCACACCAGACACACCAGCTCCCTCATAGCCACTTCACACCTGACACACCAGCTCCCTCATAGCCACTTCACACCAGGCACACCAGCTCCCTCATAGCCACTTCACACCTGACACACCAGCTCCCTCATAGCCACTTCACACCTGACACACCAGCTCCCTCATGGCCACTTCACACCAGACACACCAGCTCCCTCATAGCCACTTCACACCAGGCACACCAGCTCCCTCATAGCCACTTCACACCAGACACACCAGCTCCCTCATAGCCACTTCACACCTGACACACCAGCTCCCTCATAGCCACTTCACTCCTGACACACCAGCTCCCTCATAGCCACTTCACACCAGACACACCAGCTCCCTCATAGCCACTTCACACCTGACACACCAGCTCCCTCATAGCCACTTCACACCTGACACACCAGCTCCCTCATAGACACTTCACACCAGACACACCAGCTCCCTCATAGCCACTTCACACCTGACACACCAGCTCCCTCATAGCCACTTCACATCAGGCACACCAGCTCCCTCATAGCCACTTCACACCTGACACACCAGCTCCCTCATAGCCACTTTACACCAGGCACACCAGCTCCCTCATAGCCACTTCACACCTGACACACCAGCTCCCTCATAGCCACTTCACACCTGACACACCAGCTCCCTCATAGCCACTTCACACCTGACACACCAGCTCCCTCATAGCCACTTCACACCAGGCACACCAGCTCCCTCATAGCCACTTCACACCAGACACACCAGCTTCCTCATAGCCACTTCACACCAGGCACACCAGCTCCCTCATAGCCACTTCACACCAGGCACACCAGCTCCCTCATAGCAACTTCACACCAGGCACACCAGCTCCCTCATAGTCACTTCACACCTGACACACCAGCTCCCTCATAGCCACTTCACACCAGACACACCAGCTCCTTCATAGCCACTTCACACCTGACACACCAGCTCCCTCATAGCCACTTCACACCAGGCACACCAGCTCCCTCATAGCCACTTCACACCTGACACACCAGCTCCCTCATAGCCACTTCACACCTGACACACCAGCTCCCTCATAGCCACTTCACACCAGGCACACCAGCTCCCTCATAGCCACTTCACACAAGACACACCAGCTCCCTCATAGCCACTTCACACCAGACACACCAGCTCCCTCATAGCCACTTCACACCAGACACACCAGCTCCCTCATAGCCACTTCACACCAGACACACCAGCTCCCTCATAGCCACTTCACACCTGACACACCAGCTCCCTCATAGCCACTTCACACCAGGCACACCAGCTCCCTCATAGCCACTTCACACCTGACACACCAGCTCCCTCATAGCCACTTCACACCTGACACACCAGCTCCCTCATGGCCACTTCACACCAGACACACCAGCTCCCTCATAGCCACTTCACACCAGGCACACCAGCTCCCTCATAGCCACTTCACACCAGACACACCAGCTCCCTCATAGCCACTTCACACCTGACACACCAGCTCCCTCATAGCCACTTCACTCCTGACACACCAGCTCCCTCATAGCCACTTCACACCAGACACACCAGCTCCCTCATAGCCACTTCACACCTGACACACCAGCTCCCTCATAGCCACTTCACACCTGACACACCAGCTCCCTCATAGACACTTCACACCAGACACACCAGCTCCCTCATAGCCACTTCACACCTGACACACCAGCTCCCTCATAGCCACTTCACATCAGGCACACCAGCTCCCTCATAGCCACTTCACACCTGACACACCAGCTCCCTCATAGCCACTTTACACCAGGCACACCAGCTCCCTCATAGCCACTTCACACCTGACACACCAGCTCCCTCATAGCCACTTCACACCTGACACACCAGCTCCCTCATAGCCACTTCACACCTGACACACCAGCTCCCTCATAGCCACTTCACACCAGGCACACCAGCTCCCTCATAGCCACTTCACACCAGACACACCAGCTTCCTCATAGCCACTTCACACCAGGCACACCAGCTCCCTCATAGCCACTTCACACCAGGCACACCAGCTCCCTCATAGCAACTTCACACCAGGCACACCAGCTCCCTCATAGTCACTTCACACCTGACACACCAGCTCCCTCATAGCCACTTCACACCAGACACACCAGCTCCTTCATAGCCACTTCACACCTGACACACCAGCTCCCTCATAGCAACTTCACACCAGACACACCAGCTCCCTCATAACCACTTCACACCTGACACACCAGCTCCCTCATAGCCACTTCACACCAGGCACACCGCTCCCTCATAGCCACTTCACATCAGACACACCAGCTCCCTCATAGCCACTTCACACCTGACACACTAGCTCCCTCATAGCCACTTCACACCTGACACACCAGCTCCCTCATAGCCACTTCACACCAGGCACACCAGCTCCCTCATAGCCACTTCACACCTGACACACCAGCTCCCTCATAGCCACTTCACACCAGGCACACCAGCTCCCTCATAGCCACTTCACACCAGGCACACCAGCTCCCTCATAGCCACTTCACACCAGACACACCAGCTCCCTCATAGCCACTTCACACCAGGCACACCAGCTCACTCATAGCCACTTCACACCAGACACACCAGCTCCCTCATAGCTACTTCACACCTGACACACCAGCTCCCTCATAGCCACTTCACACCAGGCACACCAACTCCCTCATAGCCACTTCACACCTGACACACCAGCTCCCTCATAGCCACTTCACACCAGACACACCAGCTCCCTCATAGCCACTTCACACCAGGAACACCAGCTCCCTCATAGCCACTTCACACCAGGAACACCAGCTCCCTCATAGCCACTTCACACCAGGCACACCAGCTCTCTCATAGCCACTTCACACCTGGCACACCAGCTCCCTCATAGCCACTTCACACCTGACACACCAGCTCCCTCATAGCCACTTTACACCAGGCACACCAGCTCCCTCATAGCCACTTCACACCAGGCACACCAGCTCCCTCATAGCCACTTCACACCAGACACACCAGCTCCCTCATAGCCACTTCACACCAGGCACACCAGCTCCCTCATAGCCACTTCACACCAGGCACACCAGCTCCCTCATAGCCACTTCTTCATCACAGGCACACATCATTTCACGAAGTTGAACTTTTTGTACTAGTTAGTATTCTGTCTGACTGGTGTTAATAAATACTCATTGATGTGCTACACCAAGTTATATTGTGTTACAAACCTAGTGAGTTGGGGTGGATCTTTTTAGATCTATGTAGTTATGTTTCCAACTGATACATACTTTATGTTTTACACCTCCTTTTTATTTGTTATTAATTATTTATTATTATTATTATTATTATTATTATTATTATTATTATTATTATTATTATTATTATTATTATTATTATTATTATTATTATTATTATTAATATTATTATTATTATTAATTATTATTATTATTATTATTATTATTATTATTATTATTATTATTATTATTATTATTATTATTATTATTATTATTATTATTATTATTATTATTATTATTATTATTATTATTATTATTATTATTATTAATATTATTATTATTATTAATTATTATTATTATTATTATTATTATTATTATTATTATTATTATTATTATTATTATTATTATTATTATTATTATTATTATTATTATTATTTTATTATTATTATTATTAATCTGAACTCTTTAATCTGAACTCTATACTCTATATTGTAACAGGCCTAGTGTGAGCTGGATCTAGACCTGTTGTTGTGTTGTTGTTGTTGTTTTAGTGTGGTGTGTTTCCCACTGATATTCTGTGTTTGTGTGCTCATTGTAAATAGACTCCGTACTTCACGGAGGCTGATGTCATGGCTGTGGAGAGACAGTGCAGGAGCATGGAGAACTTCAGAGGAGTGGACATTTTACTAACTCAAGACTGGCCCAAGGATGTCTGCCAACACACTCTACCACCAGTTAGTAGCAGCAGCAGAGTGCAGTAGTAGTAGAAGTAGTAATAGTAGTGGTAGTAGTAATAGTAGTAGAAGTAGTAGTAGTAGTAGTAATACAGTAGACCCTCACTAATCCGAATTGCCTGGGGATCTGAGTAGTTCGGATTAGTGAAATTTTCGGATTAGTGAAATGTATGAATATCATTATATTGAACTCTGATTTTTTTATTTATTTTTTAAGGTGTGGGACTGGGAGTACAAGTAATTTTTAATCATTATGATCCCTTCCCATCCTCATTCTTTTAGCAGATCTCTGGAATCCCATCTCAGTCTTCTTCCTTTTGCATCCTCACAACTCGCTGCCCTTCTTCTTTATGTCTGAGATAGTTGAGACTCCAACTCCATACTGTTCAGTAGTAACTTGTAGCTTTTCTTCCCGAGCTGGGCCAGGATCTCAACCTTCTCCTCAATGGTAAGGCTCTTGTGTGCTCATTTCTTCTCCATATCACTGCAGCTGCATCGTATGACAGGCTCGTGGTAGGTTCAAAGTTCAATATAATGGCACGCATTTTGTATCATTTTTTTTCCCTTTTTCTTTTCTTCCTGCTACCTAATGCCACCTAATGCCGTTTGGATTAGCGAGGTTTCGGATTAACGAGTAATAGTAGGAGTTGTAGAAGTAGAAGTAGTAGCAGCAGTAGTGTAATAGTAGCAGAAGTAGTAGTATTAGTAGTACATTGTTGTTGGTGGTGAAGCTAGGTAATAGGCACCATGTAATTGTTCCGATGCCATTGTTTTGTACGTGTGCAGGGGGGATTGGATACGAGACGTGTGGGTGCTCAGCCCATTAGTCGACTAGCTCACAGCATCAGACCACGCTACCACTTTGCCGGCCTCCACAACAGATTCTATGAACGAACTCCATATAGGTATGTGTAAACACATTCCAATGCACTCCATATTAAATGCATTCCATATTAAACACACTCCATATTGAACACACTCCATATTGAACACACTCCATATTGAACGCACTCCATATTGAACGCACTCCATATTAATGCACTCCATATTAATGCACTCCATATTAAACGCACTCCATAACGCACTCCATATTAAATGCACTCCATATTAAACGCACTACATATTAATGCACTCCATATTAATGCACTCCATATTAATGCACTCCATATTAATGCACTCCATATTAAACACACTCCATATTAACCGATTAAGCGCCGACTTTCCTAGTACCCGTGGTAAACTAATTAACGATTTAATTATAGGACGTCAGCACAGGAAACCTGGTTCATATGCAAGCCCAATGATTGCTCTACAGCCTGCTTTTTTAATGAAACCCAAGGACCAAATAACCAGCATTTGGCTAGCTTTTCAAAATTGAACCAACATTATGTAGCATATATTTTGGCATATTCATATAATTTGACACAGAATCAAGACAATGACAATCCTAAAATATCCTAAGACAAAACATTTTGAACAGAACAATATATGAATCGAATATTTGAATAGAACAAGTATGTGTGTGTGGGTAGAATGTGGGTGGGTAATTTGATGAAGAATGAAGGAGAGTGAGAGAGTAGCATTGTAATACATGTTGTGTGTGTTGTGTGCGTATTTCATGTTCACTCTGGTACATACTCCTTGTTCCCACTGGTACGTACTCCATGTTCCCACTGGTATGTACTCCATGTTCCCACTGGTACGAACTCCATGTTCCCACTGGTACGTACTCCATGTTCCCACTGGTACGTACTCCATGTTCCCACTGGTACGTACTCCATGTTCCCACTGGTACGTACTCCGTGTTCCCACTGGTACGTACTCCATGTTCCCACTGGTACATAGTCCATGTTCCCTCTGGTACGTACTCCATGTTTCCACTGGTACGTACTCCATGTTCCCACTGGTACGTACTCCATGTTCCCACTGGTACGTACTCCATGTTCCCACTGGTACGTACTCCATGTTCCCACTGGTACGTACTCCGTGTTCCCACTGGTACGTACTCCATGTTCCCACTGGTACATAGTCCATGTTCCCTCTGGTACGTACTCCATGTTCTCACTGGTACGTACTCCATGTTCCCACTGGTACGTACTCCATGTTCCCACTGGTACATAGTCCATGTTCCCTCTGGTACGTATACTCCATGTTTCCACTGGTACGTACTCCATGTTCCCACTGGTATGTACTCCATGTTCCCACTGGTACGTACTCCATGTTCCCACTGGTACGTACTCGTACTCCATGTTCCCACTGGTACGTACTCCATGTTCCCACTGGTACGTACTCCGTGTTCCCACTGGTACGTACTCCATGTTCCCACTGGTACATAGTCCATGTTCCCTCTGGTACGTACTCCATGTTTCCACTGGTACGTACTCCATGTTCTCACTGGTACGTACTCCATGTTCCCACTGGTACGTACTCCATGTTCCCACTGGTACGTACTCCATGTTCCCACTGGTACGTACTCCATGTTCCCACTGGTACGTACTCCATGTTCCCACTGGTACGTACTCCATGTTCCCACTGGTACGTACTCCATGTTCCCACTGGTACGTACTCCATGTTCCCACTGGTACGTACTCCATGTTCCCCACTGGTACATACTCCATGTTCCTACTTGTACGTACTCCATGTTCCCCACTGGTACATACTCCATGTTCCCACTGGTACATACTCCATGTTCCCACTGGTACGTACTCCATGTTCCCACTGGTACGTACTCCATGTTCCCACTGGTACGTACTCCATATTCCCACTGGTACGTACTCCATATTCCCACTGGTACGTACTCCATGTTCCCCACTGGTACGTACACCATGTTCCCCACTGGTACGTACTCCATGTTCCCCACTGGTACGTACTCCATGTTCCCACTCGTACGTACTCCATGTTCCCCACTCGTACGTACTCCATATTTCCTGGTGTCAGCATTGAGGAGAGAATAATGTGTTCAGGAATCATCGAGTCTTGAAGGAGAGTCCCAAACATGTGACTAGGTTCATAGCCCTGGGGGAAGTAGGAAATCCCGACAAAAAGAACAGGGTATGTCATAAGATAGCACATACTGTATGCACACATGCATGCATGCACACATACGTTCATACACACACATGTACACCACACACACACAACACACACACATGCACACACACACAAAATGCACATACAACACACACACTGCACATGCACACACACACACACATACACATCTGACACTGACTTTTCATTCATTACGTATGTATAGGTAAGGATCATCAAGTCAGTTAAATCACATGTACAAGGTTGACTCTCTTCCTAGTAAGTAAATATATTGTACTCCATGTAGGATCTCACAAACTTGATTGAGCAAAGATTGGAGAAAATCCCTTTTAACCACAAATTGTAAAAAAATATTCATTTCGATAAACATATAGATGCCCACTATATGCCCACAGCAACTAGCTATAAGTACAAGCATTGAAGCAACCTAATTTTGTGCTAATAGTTCAGCTATAAGTACAAGCATTGAAGCAACCTAATGCTAATAGTTCAGCTATAAGTACAAGCATTGAAGCAACCTAATTTTGTACTAATAGTTCAGCTATAAGTACAAGCATTGAAGCAACCTAATTTTGTACTAATAGTTCAGCTATAAGTACAAGCATTGAAGCAACCTAATTTTGTACTAATAGTTCAGCTATAAGTACAAGCATTGAAGCAACCTAATTTTGTACTAATAGTTCAGCTATAAGTACAAGCATTGAAGCAACCTAATTTTGTACTAATAGTTCAGCTATAAGTACAAGCATTGAAGCAACCTAATTTTGTACTAATAGTTCAGCTATAAGTACAAGCATTGAAGCAACCTAATTTTGTGCTAGTAGTTCAGCTATAAGTACAAGCATTGAAGCAACCTAATTTTGTACTAGTAGTCCAGCTATAAGTACAAGCATTGAAGCAACCTAATGCTAATAGTTCAGCTATAAGTACAAGCATTGAAGCAACCTAATTTTGTGCTAATAGTTCAGCTATAAGTACAAGCATTGAAGCAACCTAATGCTAATAGTTCAGCTATAAGTACAAGCATTGAAGCAACCTAATTTTGTGCTAGTAGTCCAGCTATAAGTACAAGCATTGAAGCAACCTAATTTTGTACTAATAGTTCAGCTATAAGTACAAGCATTGAAGCAACCTAATTTTGTGCTAATAGTTCAGCTATAAGTACAAGCATTGAAGCAACCTAATTTTGTGCTAATAGTTCAGCTATAAGTACAAGCATTGAAGCAACCTAATGCTAATAGTTCAGCTATAAGTACAAGCATTGAAGCAACCTAATTTTGTGCTAGTAGTCCAGCTATAAGGACAAGCATTGAAGCAACCTAATTTTGTACTAATAGTTCAGCTATAAGTACAAGCATTGAAGCAACCTAATTTTGTGCTAATAGTTCAGCTATAAGTACAAGCATTAAAGCAACCTAATTTTGTACTAGTAGTCCAGCTATAAGTACAAGCATTGAAGCAACCTAATTTTGTACTAGTAGTTCAGCTATAAGTACAAGCATTGAAGCAACCTAATTTTGTGCTAATAGTTCAGCTATAAGTACAAGCATTGAAGCAACCTAATTTTGTGCTAGTAGTTCAGCTATAAGTACAAGCATTGAAGCAACCTAATTTTGTACTAATAGTTCAGCTATAAGTACAAGCATTGAAGCAACCTAATTTTGTGCTAATAGTTCAGCTATAAGTACAAGCATTGAAGCAACCTAATTTTGTACTAATAGTTCAGCTATAAGTACAAGCATTGAAGCAACCTAATTTTGTGCTAGTAGTTCAGCTATAAGTACAAGCATTGTAGCAACCTAATTTTGTGCTAGTAGTTCAGCTATAAGTACAAGCATTGTAGCAACCTAATTTTGTACTAATAGTTCAGCTATAAGTACAAGCATTGAAGCAACCTAATTTTGTGCTAATAGTTCAGCTATAAGTACAAGCATTGAAGCAACCTAATTTTGTACTAATAGTTCAGCTATAAGTACAAACATTGAAGCAACCTAATTTTGTGCTAATAGTTCAGCTATAAGTACAAGCATTGAAGCAACCTAATTTTGTACTAATAGTTCAGCTATAAGTACAAGCATTGAACAACCTAATTTTGTACTAATAGTTCAGCTATAAGTACAAGCATTGAAGCAACCTAATTTTGTACTAATAGTTCAGCTATAAGTACAAGCATTGAATCAACCTAATTTTGTACTAATAGTTCAGCTATAAGTACAAGCATTGAAGCAACCTAATTTTGTACTAATAGTTCAGCTATAAGTACAAGCATTGAAGCAACCTAATTTTGTGCTAGTAGTTCAGCTATAAGTACAAGCATTGTAGCAACCTAATTTTGTGCTAATAGTTCAGCTATAAGTACAAGCATTGAAGCAACCTAATTTTGTACTAGTAGTCCAGCTATAAGTACAAGCATTGAAGCAACCTAATTTTGTACTAATAGTTCAGCTATAAGTACAAGCATTGAAGCAACCTAATTTTGTACTAATAGTTCAGCTATAAGTACAAGCATTGAAGCAACCTAATTTTGTGCTAATAGTTCAGCTATAAGTACAAGCATTGAAGCAACCTAATTTTGTACTAATAGTTCAGCTATAAGTACAAGCATTGAAGCAACCTAATTTTGTGCTAATAGTTCAGCTATAAGTACAAGCATTGAAGCAACCTAATTTTGTACTAATAGTTCAGCTATAAGTACAAGCATTGAAGCAACCTAATTTTGTACTAATATTTCAGCTATAAGTACAAGCATTGAAGCAACCTAATTTTGGTAGTTTTTTGATTTTCAGATCAATACGGACTGTCTTTTCCAAATTTGGTGGCAGGCAGCTAGTACTTTGAGTTTCAAATGCAGAACAGGAGTTCTATACCCGACCAGATTATGCTCTTCTGTCATCCCTTTTTTTCCCTTTTTTTTTTACCCCTTCAATCTTTTTATGTTCTTTCGAGTGTTCTTGACCTTCTACTCACTGTGTATAAATATTTTAGCCAAAGACCTCCTACCATATATCATGGGCAGTAGAGAATTATGTGGTGCAGTAGGAAGAGGGTTAACTTAAGACCAAATTATATGGCATTAGGATTATATGGCATTAGGAAGAGGGTTAACTCAAGACCAGACTATATGGTGCAGTCGGAAGAGGGTTAACTCAAGACCAGATTATATGGTGCAGTAAGAAAAGGGTTAACTCAAGACTAGATTATATGGTCCAGTATGAAGAGGGTTAACTCAAGACCAGATTATGTGGTACAGTAGGAAGAGGGTTAACTCAAGACCAGATTATATTTTTCATTAGGAAGAGGGTTAACTCAGACCAGATTATATGGTGCATTAGGAAGAGGGTTAACTCAAGACCAGACTATATGGTGCAGTGGAAGAGGGTTAACTCAAGACCAGATTATATGGTGCATTAGGAAGAGGGTTAACTCAAGACCAGATTATATGGTGCATTAGGAAGAGGGTTAACTCAAGACCAGATTATATGGTGCATTAGGAAGAGGGTTAACTCAAGACCAGATTATATGATGCAGTAGGAAGAGGGTTAACTCAAGACCAGATTATATGGTGCACTAGAAAGAGGGTTAAATTAGACCACATGACCAGATTATATGATGCAGTAGGAAGAGGGTTAACTCAAGACCAGATTATATGGTGCACTAGAAAGAGGGTTAAATTAGACCACATCAAAGCATGCATAATTATTTGACCATACCCACACGTGTACACACATACAGAGAGAGAGACTATTTATACTTGCAGGCTTAGATCTGTATCTCTTTCTCTGTGGAGATGGTTTTGACCAGAAGAGATCAGTGGGTGATGCTCTCCCCATGTACCCTCCAGATTCTGGAGTGCCTGACAGAGAGAGCTGAGGCACTCGGAGGCTAGTCGGCTGCTGTACTTGTGCAGCTAAGCATGTTAACGTTGGTTGTTTTTATTGGTAGCTGTTTTTGCCGTTCTAGAATAAGGATTCGAGAGACCCCTTCGGACCCACCCGCCCTATGGGCCTGATACATTCACACCTGTTTGAGCTACTTCGCAGCATTTTCTTGGAATTTTTTAATTATTACATGTATATTAATTTTATGTTTTGTGGGAGAGAATGAGAGAGATCTCATTAGTCACATTGCCTGTACAGCTGGGATCAAAGTGGTGTGATTATAAACCAAGGAGTCATTAAAACATGCAGTCCAATCTGCCTTGATTGCTCATGCACTCATTACATCCATCATGATTAACATTCTATACAATGCCCCCCACCCTCACAACTGCAGTATCTGTACGCTTTCTCCGTCACCCCGATGTCCTCTCTGGACCAGGCAGAGCTAAACCGGCAGCCGGCTGCCGCTACAGAAAACCCATATGCTAGCATCATTAAAGCTCGTGTAAGAGGAGGAACCACACCCACAACCTTGTTCTTGACAGTCACATGACCACTTCAATAACTATGGTGTTTGTTGCTATGTACTGTGCTTATATAACCTCACTTGCATGTGTGCTACATACATCTGTCAGTTACTAGAGGTCTTGGGTATTACATCATGATGATGTTACCAGTACTAAGTGGATTAAGCCTTCAGCTAGATTTATGGTCAGGGCAGTAGCTAGTGTCTAGGCTAGGGCAATAGCTAGGGTTAGGGTTAGGGCTGGGGGCAATAGCTAGGGTTAGGGCAATAGCTAGGGTTAGGGCCAAGGTAGTAGCTAGGGTTAGGACCAGGGTAGTGACTAGGATCAGGGCCAGGGCAGTGTCTAGGACCAGGGCAGTGGCTAGGGCTAGGACCAGGCCAATAGCTTCAACAAAATCGCGAGAGAAAAAAATCTCCTCAACAAGCTGTATACATTATGCTGAATTTCAAAAACATAACGCATACTGGGCACTTCCTTTGTTCCTCCAGATTGAAGCTCAAGAAGACAACCTTCCCCAGCAGAATTTCTTTTTTGACCCGAAGATGCTAGCGGCCGGTAAGAAACGCAAGCAGCAGGACACCAGGGAGAGGGGTGGGGCTCCTTCTTCCAAGAAGAGACCTCAGCCTGTGTCCAGAGGTCCCTGTTGGTTCTGCCTCGGAGGCGAGCAGGTGGAGAAACATCTCGTGGTCAGCGTTGGAGAATGTGTGAGTATCGCACGACATGAGCATTGTGGATTTTCATTTTATGACTGGTGTGTCACATGATGACTAGTGTATCACATGATAATAACTAATGTATCACATGATAAGCATTAATGTATCACATGTTCAACACTTGTGTATCACATGATCATCATGGTACATGTATATCATCTTATCACTTGTATCACCCAATCATCACTAGTACATATATAAGTGATCAGCTTCATATATTTATCACATGATCTTCTTAAGTATCACATGATGTGTCACATGTTTCTTTCCAGTCTTATTTAGCTCTCCCTAAAGGTGGACTAGTGCCCGACCACGTGCTGATCTTGCCCATTGGCCATTATGCTGCCTCCACTGACCTGACAGAGGTCAGAGGTGACACACTGCATCTGCATAATTATGTGTGTGTGTGTTTATAGAGTCTAGTGTGTGTGTGTGGGGGGGGGGGGGGGGGGGGGGGGGGTGATGTGTGCATATTGTGGATGGTGTTGAGTGGTCATTGTGAACGTAAGTATTGGTTTGCAGTCTAGGATAGGGACTGTGTGAGTATGCCATGCCTCTTATTTACCTCCGTTATATATCATATATTACAGGAAATTCTGGAAGAAATGAGCAAGTTTAGAACTGCCCTGCGCCAGTACTGCAAGAGCGTGGAGAAATCTTGCGTTGTGTTCGAGAGGAACTTCAAGTCCCACCACTTGCAGCTGCAGGTACACGTGTGTGAGGGTAATTAGCACATGCCAAACCAGCAACACATTCATGGAGCACTAGCACCTTGTGCTGGGCCAGATTGACTCACCTGCCAGCTGGCCACCCCCGTGGCCCAGTATACTGCATGACTCACCTGCCAGCTGCCTACCCTCGTGGTCCAGTACTGCATGACTCACTGCTACCCCCGTGGCCCAGTGCAACAAGAGTTTTGATAACCTCTCTTGACAAAGAAGAATTAACACCAATAAACAGTGAGACTCTGTACATATCTGTTCTTTATGTCGAGTCAGCATGACTATGAGCTGAGGTGGAGTGATAATTCCCTATAGTTGGACCTAACTTTTTTTTAGAGATCCCCTTACCCTGGATTTGAGAGAGATGTGTAGCCATGTATGTCAGGGTTTTTTGTTTTTCTTCCTTTTAAATTTAATTTTTGAGACAGTGCTGTTATAAGAGATAGGAAGTGTAAATATCACTCTATTTTGTTCAGACTAACATATGTTACATGTCAGACCAAACATTATGTACACTGGATCAACTTGAAAGTACATGTACATGGAGCACGACTCTGCCAACGTGGGTAGCACAGCCGTTTAAAAAAGTGGGTATTTAGGCACACCCGAAAATAATTTCTCAACCCTCCAAGAAACCCTAGCAACACCGTGGCAACTGGATAGAGAGGGGGGGGAATGCACGCACGATATCAACCAGCACCTGCTAGGCTGAAAAAAGAATGAGCTGATTGCACTTCTCATGACTGAGGCACATGCTTGTAGAATTTGCTGGCTTTTTATTAATCTGCCATGCCAGGAAAACCTGTAGAAATGCTTCAGGTTAAGAGCTCCCAGCCACTACAAGACTTAGCCTATGTGGAGAGCAGCTGTCGTGGCTCCTAATTTTCCACAGTAAGTTATATATACTAGAGAACCAAGGGAGTGGCAGAAATCCAATTGAAGCACCCAACAGCTACCCAGTACAGAAGCAGCGGCCAGCTGCTTCCAAGTTAGCATTGGGGCTAAGTAGACTACTACTACCACAAGTGGTACCAACATATGTAGTGATTTTTACAAGAACTGAAACACTTCCCAGACCCTTATTCATGAACAGACCAGAAATAAATATCCCACTTGAAACAGCCTTGGTAGAGCACAAGCATTTTCTGACACTTTACCATATGTAATAATGCACACAATTATAATACAGACATTAAAAAATATTAAAACGCTGCTGGATATTAGTTGGTTGGTATTATTTTACCAGCTAATGTGTGGTCAGCATTGGGTGGGCATTATTTTACCAGCTGATGTGTGGTCAGCATTGAGTGGGCATTATTTTACCAGCTGATGTGTGGTCAGCATTGGGTGGGCATTATTTTACCAGCTAATGTGTGTGGTCAGTATTGAGTGGGCATTATTTTACCAGCTGATGTGTGGTCAGCATTGGTGGGCATTATTTTACCAGCTAATGTGTGGTCAGCATTGGGTGGGCATTATTTTACCAGCTAATGTGTGGTCAGCATTGGGTGGGCATTATTTTACCAGCATTGGTGGGCATTATTTTACCAGCTAATGTGTGGTCAGTATTGGGTGGGCATTATTTTACCAGCTAATGTGTGGTCAGCATTGAGTGGGCATTATTTTACCAGCTGATGTGTGGTCAGCATTGAGGAGTTTTTTTTGTTTATCTCGTTTTTCTACTGTAAAGAATCAAGCAGCCTCCTTTAAGGATTTTGTAACATAGCTCAGGATAACTGCAAAACTAACAAATTTTTGCCTCCTTTAAGGATTTTGTAACATAGCTCAGGATAACTGCAAAACTAACAAATTTTTTAGCACTGATTGCAGCATATAAATGTTGATGTCATTCTCCATCATATTCATTAAAGAGATATACATATACAGTGTATGCACATGCTCACACACACACATACACACCACAAGTAGTTGACCGGGTCTTGTTGAAGGTCTACAGTATATCGTCACCTTACCATCTCTCACCCTCCAAGCCAACTATTTGTGATAGTACATGTTCAAAGCAGCTGCTGTAATAGACTTCTATTATAATCTAAACACTTTTTTTCAGAGCATTCTTCTCGCTCGATAAACAACTAATCGATAAACAACTAACAGTTCACTTCTTTAGTAAAAACATGCACCTGCTGAGTCAGCTCAGCTAGGCCAGCATTGCACACACACACACACAAATGAGTGTAAACTTTTTTGATGATCATTTCCAATTTTCATGTTACTGAACTGAAAACAAGTGAGTTGTCAAGTCATTGGAAGACAGTCTTCTCGTGGAAAAATGATTTAACCACATATATGTGGGGGGGGGGGGGGGTGATTTAACCCACATATGTGGGGGGGGGGTGATTTAACCCACATATGTGGGGGGGGGGGGGGGGTGATTTAACCATATATGTGGGGGAGGGAAAGAGATGTGCACATTCACTGTAGCTACAAGATCCTTGAAGATGATGCTGACTTTTGTAATGGAATTATTTTTATTTATTATTATTTTATAGGGGGGAGGGGGTTAATTTAGTTCCTTAGCAAAGGATTCAAGGGATTCAAGGCATGCTGGTAGTTGTTATTCTTTGAGAAAATAAATGGCTGAAATTATCGGTAAGGTGCTAGGAAATCACGCCACCAAAGTTAGTTTTAGCCGAGGAGATGATGAATCTTTGTTGATGTCATCTGCTGTTTTGAAATGGACTCAAGCCAGTTCTTGGCCAATCAACGGAACATTTTCTTTGCCGCTTCACACATGCACACCACAGCTTAACAAAGAGGCCAGAGACGGTGTCCGTCTCCTGATTAGTGCACGCTGTGAATTGTGGCAACAGAATCTCTAATGAGAACCACTATTAGAGTTTGTCTTCAATCATCACTTGACCGTCAACTCAAGCAATTTCCAGTTCGGGCTCTAGAGATTATATCTGGCTGGAAGGCGTGTCCGGTTGGTGGGTGTGTCTAGTGGGAGGTCATGCAAGATCACTTATACACTGATAAATGTCTGGTAATTCAGGTTTAGAGCCTGTGCCAATGGTGGATTACTGAGAGGTCAGATGAATGCATCATACCAATTTGTGGTTGTGTGCAATTCCCATGCTACTTATCTATGTACGTATGCAGGTGGTGCTGGTGCCGCAGGCATCCTCAGATGCCCTGAGGCAAGCCTTCATCGACCATGGCAAGTCACTTGGTTTGAAAATGAATGAGGTTCCCCCTGAAGCTTCCATCAGTGAGGTCAGTAACCATCGGAGCAGTAGAGGGGATATCAAACCCAGTGTGGTGTGTGTCCATAGAGCCACATGTTAGCCACACACAGTAATGCTAACAAGCTACGCTGCCACCAGAGGCAACACTTATAACTAGATATCTACTAGAAGGCACTTCAGTCTCTTTAAAACTAAAGATTATAATAGCAAATACACACAACTCTTACAAGCACAAGTATAGTCTGACCTCACCCTAGTGGGCGGCTCCCTTAAATAGGCTACCGCCCACCCATTTGAGATCAGGTCACATGATACATTACAACCAATCGGAATACTCCACACAAAAGCACCTGATCACAGGCATGAAGTTCCTGCAAATACTAATTACCACAGACATAGTACAAGGTTCGCAATTAACACTTCACACTTATTATATAGCTACTGTTCAGTTATTGTAGGGAGAGAGGGTCAGGGCTTGACACACATGTATTGTCAACCTACTCCAACCTGCCTCAACCCAGTGTGGTGTTGGTCCAGTGTGTGTCCCCATAGAGTTATTGTCAACCTGCCTCAACCCAGTGTGGTGTTGGTCCAGTGTGTGTCCCCATAGAGCTATTGTCAACCTACTTCAACCTGACTCAACCCAGTGTGGTGTTGGTCCAGTATGTGGCCATAGAGCTATTGTCAACCTACTTCAACCTGCCTCAACCCAGTGTGGTGTTGGTCCAGTGTGTGTCCCAATAGAGTTAATTGTCAACCTACTTCAACCTGCCTCAACCCAGTGTGGTGTTGGTCCAGTGTGTATCCCCATAGAGCTATTGTCAACCTACTTCAACCTGACTCAACCCAGTGTGGTGTTGGTCCAGTATGTGGCCATAGAGCTATTGTCAACCTGACTCAACCCAGTGTGGTGTTGGTCCAGTGTGTCTCCATAGAGCTATTGTCAACATACTTCAACCGGCCTCAACCCAGTGTGATGTTGGTCCAGTGTGTGTCCCCATAGAGCTATTGCCAACCTACTTCAACTTGCCTCAACCCAGTGTGGTGTTGGTCCATGGTCCAGTGTGTGTCCCCATAGAGTTATTGTCAACCTGAGTCTGATGTTGGTCCAATGGATGACTGTATAGTTCTAATATTTATGTAATAAATGTGAGATGACAAGGAGTTGTGAAGGCCTTCCTGGTTGTGTTGATGTGTACATACTACGTAGATTCAAATTTTATCCGGCAAAAAATCTCCGAAAACTAAAAAGGTTTTTCAGAAACATGATCAGAAAGTTGCTGCACTACAAAGCTATTTTCACACCTAACCCGACTCCAGCGCTACCCACAGCGTGCAGGTGTGAGGCTTCAGGTGTCTCTCGGCACTTCTGTTAGTCGTACGTATCTCTGCTGCTCGCTGGGTTTCCCTTCCTTGGTGGTGTTGAGGTCTGTGTCAAAAGGAACTGCAGGTTCCCCTCTGGACGACAGTGAGAGCTGCAGGTTCCCCTCTGGACGACAGTGAGAGCTGCAGGTTCCCCTCTGGACGACAGTGAGAGGTAGAAAGTGTGAGAGCTGCAGGTTCCCCTCTGGACGACAGTGAGAGGTAGAAAAGGAAGTGTCTGTCACTATCAACAGCGCTGAAAGTATAGTTATGCTGCACCAAACCCTCGCAGGGATGTTACTTCAACATCGGGTTATGTACGTACCATACGTCCATTCCGAAAAACAAAATACATGTGATCCCAGGGGTTTCAAATATGGGATTGTCGACCTGCGTGTGAGGCCGTGGATGTCACGAGTGATGTGCCATAATAACTCCAAATAGGTGGGGGGGGGGTTAATTATGCTTCTCTTTTTGAGCTCATTTTCTAATGCATCTGGATGATGTTGATAATTTCTTGTTCTGCATTTCGTTTGTCTATTGATCCTTCCGTTCTAACCTCGCGGTCAAGGATATTTGCTGCAGGGGCTGCGTCCTCTTCTAATTGGATAGTTAGAGGCCACTTCGTGTATCATACATACATGTAGTATGTGGACTTCTCGAATTGATGATGTAGCTTCAGAACGTGACAATCCTCCAGACGGGTACAGTGAAGCTTACTCTACTCTAGCTGAACTGCCATGTTTTGTACCACTCCTGCTCGAGTCTACCGCTGTAGCTGCTGCTGCTAGCGGGAGGAACTGCAACAGTCAGGCCTTCCAGGTCCTCTTTTCACCAGCTCAGGTAATGGTAGCTGGCTTGGCTTCCAAGAGCACTCTCATAGGACAATGCTACCGAAGTAGTTAATCTTGATAAACCTAACCACATGCAGCGGCAGAACGTATTATTTTCTAAATATACGTCATTTTCTATTGTTACGTTTACCAGTGAAACGATTTTTCTATTTGTGGGTCACAGCCGATTAGGAATTATTTCTTTCATGATGGATAATTTGGTAACATCTTGTGTCAGCTGACCTGTATGTGTTCACTGTGTCTTAGTTGGCTCAGGTGGGAGAGCCATATTTCATGGTAGAGTTTGACGATGGAGGACGTCTCTTCACAAGTATCAAAGGAAGGTTTCCTCTCCAGTTTGGGAGGTACGTATGAATGATGAAGGCATTCTGACACCTATTTATCACCGTCATTAACATCATCATCATCACTATTATTATCACTATCATCAGTCACTATGTTAATGTAGCAAGCACCCTCTCGCCTAGGCAAGGTACAAACTAAAAACACTCTCTTCAGCATGCCTCTCTTCCACAAAGGCAGTGAAGCCAGCACAACTCAAACACCGAAGATTGTTCTCCATTCTTGTTGTTGTTGTTGTTCCTTTCTTTCTTGTTGCTTGTTTCCATACATGCACAATACTGAAGATGTGTTGCAACATTTGAGGGATGCCCCATACAGCCTCAGCCACAAACTTTCGTAGGGCATCTTATGATTCCTGGGATGCTTGGGACTATCCCGGGATGTCTTCAGTGAGAGTGGCTGATTATTCATAATGGAGAATCGGTGCTGGGGGTGTTCTAGTTAGAGCCCTAATCCTAGAATACCCCTAGCTCTAGTCCTAGAATACCCCTAGCCCTAGTCCTAGAATACCCCTAGCCCTAGTCCTAGAATACCCCTAGTCCTAGTCCTAGAATACCCTTAGCCCTAGTCCAGATCCCTAGAATATACCTTTAGCCCTAGTCCTATGGAATAGCTATAACCCTAGTCCTAGAATTTCCCCTAGATCTAGAACATTCATTTAGCCCTAGTCCTATAGAATACCCGAATACCCCGGCTAGAGCTAGGAGTATTCTAGGACTAGGGGTATTCTAGAATTAGGGTGAAGGGTATTCTAGGACTAGGGCTCTAAGACTAGGGCTAGGGGTATTTTAGGATTAGGGCTAAAGGTATTCTAGAGCTAGGGGATGGTCGGGGTATTTTAGAACCAGCTAGGACCAGATCTAGAGGAATTCTAAGACCAGATCCAGGGTATTCTAGGACTAGGACTATGGGTATTCTATAGGCTACAGCTAAAGGTATATTCTAGGGCTATGGGTATTCTAGGACTAGGACTATGGGTATTCTATAGGCTACAGCTAAAGGTATATTCTAGGGCTATGGGTATTCTAGGTCTAGGGCTGAGGGTATTCTAGGACTCATTATGTCATAACTGATAGTTGATTAACACTGAGCAGTTAATGAGCAGCAAGAGGAGAGTTCATATATGAACATAACAATTGCATTATTTAGAGTACAATACGGCAATTCAAAATTCCGCTGAAGTCTGTTCATGTTCTCCTATATATAGCAATTGGCATGATCCGAGGAAGGTTGATGCCTATTGTTTATTTCGAAGATGCGTCTTCACACTCTTCACCGACTAAGTCACAGGCTATATAGCACTCTAAAGCTAAAACTGGGTGTGGAAAAACTGCAAGCATGGCAATTTTCTCCAACCTCCTCCCAACAACACAAAAACAAACCTGGATGAAACTCTGGATATCCTAGACCACTTCCAAACTAAAATACTGATTAGATACCCATTTTTTAACCGAGATTGGGGTTGGGGTGTTGTCACTATGCAAAACTAGACCAACATAATTATTTGTAATTGCATTACATGCATGCACGTGGGGGTTGGGGTGTTGTCACTAAGCAAAACTAGACTAACATAATTATTTGTAATTGCATTACATGCATGCACATGCATGCACATGTGTGTGCAGAGAGGTGCTTGCTTCTTCTCTGATCCTCAACGTGCCAGACAGGGTGGACTGGAAGAACTGCTCAGCCTCTAAAGAGGAAGAGACTGAAGCTGCTGAGCAGATGAGAAGACATTTTGGACCTTTTGACTTTACAGATCAAGATGACTGATAGCACAATGATTGAAGCATAACTTTATAATAGTGTTAATGGATACTCACTCACTTATTATCAACACACCTCACTAGTGTTATGGATACCCACTCACTTGTTATCAACACACCTCACTAGTGTTATGGGTACCCACTCACTTGTTATCAACACACCTCACTAGTGTTATGGGTACTCGCTATTGTTATAAACACCTCACTAGTGTTATGGGTACTCGCTATTGTTATAAACACCTCACTAGTGTTATGGGTACTCACTGCTGATATCAATACCTCACTAGTGCTATGGGTACTAACTGCAATATCAACACAAGAAAACACCTCACTAGTGTTATGGGCACTCACTGCTGTTATCAACACATCTCACTAGTGTTATCAACACGCCTCACCAGTGTTATGGGTACTCGCTGCTGTTATCAACACATCTCACTAGTGTTATCAACATGCCTCACTAGTATTATGGGTACTCACTGCTGTTATCAACACATCTCACTAGTGTTATCAACATGCCTCACTAGTATTATCGACACGCCTCACTAGTGTTATCGACACACCTCACTAGTGTTATGGGCACTCACTGCTGTTATCAACACGCCTCACTAGTGGTATGGGTACTCACTGCTGTTATCAACACCTCACTAGTGTTATCAACATGCCTCACAGTGTTATGGGTACTCACTGCTGTTATCAACACATCTCACTAGTGTTATCAACATGCCTCACTAGTATTATGGGTACTCACTGCTGTTATCAACACATCTCACTAGTGTTATCAACATGCCTCACTAGTGTTATCGACACCTCACTAGTGTTATGGGCACTCACTGCTGTTATCAACACGCCTCACTAGTGTTATGGGTACTCACTGCTGTTATCAACACATCTCACTAGTGTTATCAACACGCCTCACTAGTATTATGGGCACTCACTGCTGTTATCAACACATCTCACTAGTGTTATCAACACACCTCACTAGTGTTATGGGTACCCACTGCTGTTATCAACACGCCTCACTAGTGTTATGGGTACTCACTGCTGATATCAATACCTCACTAGTGCTATGGGTACTATGGGTACTAACTGCAATATCAACACAAGAAAACACCTCACTAGTGTTATGGGCACTCACTGCTGTTATCAACACATCTCACTAGTGTTATCAACACGCCTCACCAGTGTTATGGGTACTCGCTGCTGTTATCAACACATCTCACTAGTGTTATCAACATGCCTCACTAGTGTTATCGACACACCTCACTAGTGTTATCGACACACCTCACTAGTGTTATGGGCACTCACTGCTGTTATCAACACGCCTCACTAGTGGTATGGGTACTCACTGCTGTTATCAACACATCTCACTAGTGTTATCAACATGCCTCACAGTGTTATGGGTACTCACTGCTGTTATCAACACATCTCACTAGTGTTATCAACATGCCTCACTAGTATTATGGGTACTCACTTGCTGTTATCAACACGCCTCACTAGTGTTATGGGCACTCACTGCTGTTATCAACACATCTCACTAGTGTTATCAACATGCCTCACTAGTGTTATCGACACCTCACTAGTGTTATGGGCACTCACTGCTGTTATCAACACATCTCACTAGTGTTATCAACACGCCTCACTAGTGTTATGGGTACTCACTGCTGTTATCAACACATCTCACTAGTGTTATCAACACGCCTCACTAGTATTATGGGCACTCACTGCTGTTATCAACACATCTCACTAGTGTTATCAACACACCTCACTAGTGTTATGGGTACCCACTGCTGTTATCAACACATCTCACTAGTGTTATCAACACACCTCACTAGTGTTATGGGTACCCACTGCTGTTATCAACACATCTCACTAGTGTTATCAACACGCCTCACTAGTGTTATGGGTACTCACTGCTGTTATCAACACATCTCACTAGTGTTATCAACATGCCTTACTAGTGTTATCGACACACCTCACTAGTGTTATGGGCACTCACTGCTGTTATCAACACGCCTCACTAGTGTTATGGGTACTCGCTGCTGTTATCAACATCTTGATAAAAAGCCTTTGGCTATTCATAAAAATTCAATCCCATCTCGTCAATGGAATGAAATGAAATGATTCCCTGATGAGGTTGTCATGCTTGCTGTTATCATGTGATTATAGTCTTGTTTTGTTATAGTCATGTGATTAAGCTTGTCCTGTACGTGATTAGTCTTGTTTTTACAGCTCTAGTCATGTGATCAATTAATATAGTTCTAGTCATGTGATTTGTCTTGTTTTACATCTCTAGTCATGTGATTGGTCTTGTTTTTATAGTTCAAAGTCATAATCAGTCTTTTTTCCTTTTTTTTTTACAGTTCTAGTCATGTGACCAGTCTCATTTTTACAGTTCTAGTCATGTGATCAATCTCATTTTTACAGTTCTAGTCATGTGATTAGTCTTGTTTTTACAGTTCTAGTCATGTGATTAGTCTTGTTTTTACAGTTCTAGTCATGTGATTAGTCTTGTTTTTACAGTTCCAGTCTAACAAGAGTTTCCTTTAGATTATTAGTCATGTGATGCTGCCATGTGCCAGTGTCTTATGGGTAGATCAGCGAAGCTTCCCAGACCTCCTTGTTCCTCTGATACAGAACCATGGCAGCTTGGGCGTCTTCAATCTGACACACACACACACACAATAAATGAGTTATAATTACTTTATTCTTGTACCAAATTTATTCTTGTACCAAATTCTCTGGAATAAAAGTTGTGACTGTCATTCATTTCAGCTTTAGAGTGACGGTGATGGATAAGATCCACCATTCATCTCCCTGGACGATGAGGATGAAGGAGAGATTAAACTGAACCAACTCCTCGCTGACAACAACAGCAACCGGGGTCTCGGTAACTGACTGCAGCTAGCTCTATGTCTAGGGTGTTTGTAAACTGACAAACTACTGTATGCAGCCAATAAGTGCTGCAGGATAACACTTGTGCAGTCAAAAAGAAGTCAGCAGATCAGAGGCAAAAAATGTCTTTTTTGACTGCACAAGCATTATCCTGCAGCACTTATTGGCTGCATACAGTAGTTTGTCAGTTTACAAACACCCTAGACATAGAGCTAGCTGCAGTCAGTTACCGAGACCCCGGTTGCTGTTGTTGTCAGCGAGGAGTTTGTTCAGTTCAATCTCTTCTTCATCCTCCTCCTCCTTGCATTCATTAATTTGTACTAGTAAGTATTGTGCGTTAAATAACTATATTTGATTTGACCCCTATTTAAAAATGGCGTCACCCAAAAACTTATACCATAGCAGCTTCTCGTAATCTAAACGGTGACCTCAGCTGATTTTGGCTGCCAAAAACACTTTGAGCATGCCTTGAATCCTTAGCTAAGGTAGTAAACCTGCAGCCTCCATATACCATTAAAAACTATGAAGTCACCATCAGATCATTACATGTATCCCAAGTATCTATCCATCATCTAATGTATATAGTTCAACCCAACACATGCAACTTGCATACAATATGCCAGACTGTCGTAATCTTGCCACCGGAAGACGGCAATACATTGCAACAACTAATCTGTTTCTAGATCCAGCAAGCCAGAAATAGGTAGAGATCGTTAATATCATAAACACTGTTGTACTCATGTCTTTGTGCGAAATATGAATACGTGGACATGCGTGTTACTTTAGTACTAAACTGAATTAAACTCGTTGGTGGTAAATACAATGGTGGTTATTTATATATATATACCGAGTAACTTCTTGCAGTATATGACTAGATATGAATCAAGAATTTACCACTTACATTTACATGACCCTTTACTAATACAATATTATAATTGTTTTTTTAAATCTGTATACCATATATACTTAGTTCATTAGGTCCTGAAAATGTTTGTTGTCTATGTGGTTAAATTCTTGATTCATTTCGTTTTTGATAAATATTTATCTTCTCTTATATATACGTGTATGCTATAGAATAACTTTTAACCCTACATCATACATCAAATTGTATCTTTTGACAATTCTAACCTTAATTAATAAATATTATTCTAACTCTGTAACTTGACAACTCTAACTCTAATCAAATTTTACCGGGCAATGCTCCCCTTTCTGGATCTCCACACCTGTCAGCCGCATAAACATAGTCTTCAATTTTGACCGAGCTCCCTGCAGGAGATAAGAGCACTAGACATCATCTCTTCAGTCATGGGATATATAAATTATTCTAAATTATTCTAATCGTAGAAATGCTATATACTAACAATGATAACCTGGCTGTATGTAGACACACAAATAAAAGCCACACCCACAAAACACAGCCATTGGTTTAAGCTTGTTAAGATAGTTTGAAGATGAACGTGATAGTCAGATGCAAATGTGCAGTGTGTCTTTCAGGACATGTTTGGGTGGTAGCATTGATGATGTGATGATGTAATGATAATAAAATATAATAATGATAACAATAATGATAATAATAATAATAACAACAACAATAGCAATAATGATGATAATAATGATGATAATAATAACAATAATAATAACAATAATAATAATAAAATAATAATAATAAATAATAATAAATAATAATAATAATAATAATAATAATAATAATAATAATAATAATAATAATAATAATAATAATAATAATAAAGGAGTTAACTGGATTAGTGAGTACAAGTTGAGAGGATAAGGGGATCACTCATCTACTATATACTCTACTCTAGCTCTGCCTCAAACTTTTAGCTTTTTCTGTAAAACAAACTTTTATGCTATTTTAACATAAATAGTATGCTAATGTGAGATGATCTACCAGTGGCAGGAAGAAAAACATAATGGGGTTAAAGAAAGGAAAAAAGGAAAGTACATATGGAAAACTTGGTGACCTCATGCTGTAGAAGATGTGTGGGGATAAGGGGATATAAGAGACAAGACCTGTCATAGAAGTGTTCCACCAACATTGCATGCTGCCTATATAACACAGGAAGTGTTCCACCAACACTGCATGCTTCCTATATAACACAGGACGTGTTCCACCAACACTGCATGGTTCCTATATAAACACAGGAAGTGTTCCACCAACATTGCATGCTGCCTATATAACACAGGAAGTGTTCCACCAACACTGCATGCTGCCTATATAACAGGAAGGCAACACTGCATGCTGCCAATATAACAGGAAGGGAGCCATTCAACACTGCATGCTGCCTACCATTCAACACTGCATGCTGCCTATATAACAGGAAGGGGACCATTCAACACTGCATGCTGCCTATATAACAGGAAGGGAACCATTCAACACTGCATGCTGCCTGTATAACAGGAAGGGAATCATTCAACACTGCATGCTGCCTATACAACAGGAAGGGAATCATTCAACACTGCATGCTGCCTATATAACAGGAAGGGAACCATTCAACACTGCATGCTGCCTGTATAACAGGAAGGGAATCATTCAACACTGCATGCTGCCTATACAACAGGAAGGGAATCATTCAACACTGCATGCTGTCTATATAACAGGAAGGGAATCATTCAACACTGCATGCTGACTATATAACAGGAAGGGAATCATTCAACACTGCATGCTGCCTGTATAACAGGAAGGGAATCATTCAACACTGCATGCTGCCTATATAACAGGAAGGGAATCATTCAACACCATGCTGTCTATATAACAGGAAGGGAATCATTCAACACTGCATGCTGCCTATATAACAGGAAGGGAACCATTCAACACTGCATGCTGCCTATATAACAGGAAGGGAATCATTCAACACTGCATGCTGCCTATATAACAGGAAGGGAACCATTCAACACTGCATGCTGCCTATATAACATATAACAGGAAGGGAACCATTCAACACTGCATGCTGCATATATAACAGGAAGGGAATCATTCAACACTGCATGCTGCCTATATAACGGAAGGGAATCATTCAACACTGCATGCTGCCTGTATAACAGGAAGGGAACCATTCAACACTACATTTGCCTATATAACGGAAGGGAATCATTCAACACTGCATGCTGCCTATATAACAGGAAGGGAACCATTCAACTGCCTATATAACAGGAAGGGAATCATTCAACACTGCATGCTGCCTATATAACAGGAAGGGAATCATTCAACACTGCATGCTGCCTATATAACAGGAAGGGAACCATTCAACACTGCATGCTGCCTATATAACAGGAAGGGAATCATTCAACACTACATGCTGCCTATATAACAGGAAGGGAACCATTCAACACTGCATGCTGCCTATATAACAGGAAGGGAACCGTTCAACACTGCATGCTGCCTATATAACAGGAAGGGAATCATTCAACACTGCATGCTGCCTATATAACAGGAAGGGTACCATTCAACACTGCATGCTGCCTATAAAACAGGAAGGGAATCATTCAACACTACATGCTGCCTATATAACAGGAAGGGAACCATTCAACACTGCATGCTGCCTATATAACAGGAAGGGAACCGTTCAACACTGCATGCTGCCTATATAACAGGAAGGGAACCGTTCAACACTGCATGCTGCCTATAAAACAGGAAGGGAATCATTCAACACTACATGCTGCCTATATAACAGGAAGGGAACCATTCAACACTGCATGCTGCCTATATAACAGGAAGGGAATCATTCAACACTGCATGCTGCCTATATAACAGGAAGGGTACCATTCAACACTGCATGCTGCCTATAAAACAGGAAGGGAATCATTCAACACTACATGCTGCCTATATAACAGGAAGGGAACCATTCAACACTGCATGCTGCCTATATAACAGGAAGGGAACCGTTCAACACTGCATGCTGCCTATATAACAGGAAGGGAATCATTCAACACTGCATGCTGCCTATATAACAGGAAGGGTACCATTCAACACTGCATGCTGCCTATAAAACAGGAAGGGAATCATTCAACACTACATGCTGCCTATATAACAGGAAGGGAACCATTCAACACTGCATGCTGCCTATATAACAGGAAGGGAACCGTTCAACACTGCATGCTGCCTATATAACAGGAAGGGAACCGTTCAACACTGCATGCTGCCTATAAAACAGGAAGGGAATCATTCAACACTACATGCTGCCTATATAACAGGAAGGGAACCATTCAACACTGCATGCTGCCTATATAACAGGAAGGGAATCATTCAACACTGCATGCTGCCTATATAACAGGAAGGGAATCATTCAACACTGCATGCTGCCTATAAAACAGGAAGGGAATCATTCAACACTACATGCTGCCTATATAACAGGAAGGGAACCATTCAACACTGCATGCTGCCTATATAACAGGAAGGGAACCGTTCAACACTGCATGCTGCCTATATAACAGGAAGGGAACCGTTCAACACTGCATGCTGCCTATAAAACAGGAAGGGAATCATTCAACACTACATGCTGCCTATATAACAGGAAGGGAACCATTCAACACTGCATGCTGCCTATATAACAGGAAGGGAATCATTCAACACTGCATGCTGCCTATATAACAGGAAGGGAATCATTCAACACTGCATGCTGCCTGTATAACAGGAAGGGAATCATTCAACACTGCATGCTGCCTATATAACAGGAAGGGTACCATTCAACACTGCATGCTGCCTATAAAACAGGAAGGGAATCATTCAACACTACATGCTGCCTATATAACAGGAAGGGAACCATTCAACACTGCATGCTGCCTATATAACAGGAAGGGAACCGTTCAACACTGCATGCTGCCTATATAACAGGAAGGGAATCATTCAACACTGCATGCTGCCTATATAACAGGAAGGGTACCATTCAACACTGCATGCTGCCTATAAAACAGGAAGGGAATTATTCAACACTACATGCTGCCTATATAACAGGAAGGGAACCATTCAACACTGCATGCTGCCTATATAACAGGAAGGGAACCGTTCAACACTGCATGCTGCCTATATAACAGGAAGGGAACCGTTCAACACTGCATGCTGCCTATATAACAGGAAGGGAATCATTCAACACATGCTGTCTATATAACAGGAAGGCTACCATACATAATTATGCACAAAAGTTCTCAATGTTTGAGGTACTTCTGACAGTGATGCTAGTAGATCCAACACTTAGAGTTGGTGTGCATGCACACTGGTGGTTAGTTGGTCTCATAAGAATGCTAGTAGCAGAGTTGGTGTGCATGCACACTGGTGGTTAGTTGGTCTCATAAGAATGCTAGTAGTAGAGTTGGTGTGCATGCACACTGGTAGTTAGTTGGTCTCATAAGAATGCTAGTAGTAGAGTTGGTGTGCATGCACACTGGTGGTTAGTTGGTCTCATAAGAATGCTAGTAGTAGAGTTGGTGTGCATGCACACTGGTGGTTAGTTGGTCTCATAAGGATGCTAGTAGCAGAGTTGGTGTGCATGCACACTGGTGGTTAGTTGGTCTCATAAGAATGCTAGTAGTAGAGTTGGTGTGCATGCACACTGGTAGTTAGTTGGACTCATAAGAATGCTAGTAGCAGAGTTGGTGTGCATGCACACTGGTGGTTAGTTGGTCTCATAAGAATGCTAGTAGCAGAGTTGGTGTGCATGCACACTGGTGGTTAGTTGGTCTCATAAGAATGCTAGTAGTAGAGTTGGTGTGCATGCACACTGGTGGTTAGTTGGTCTCATAAGAATGCTAGTAGTAGAGTTGATGTGCATGCACACTGGTGGTTAGTTGGTCTCATAAGAATGCTAGTAGCAGAGTTGGTGTGCATGCACACTGGTGGTTAGTTGGACTCATAAGAATGCTAGTAGCAGAGTTGATGTGCATGCACACTGGTAGTTAGTTGGTCTCATAAGAATGCTAGTAGCAGAGTTGGTGTGCATGCACACTGGTGGTTAGTTGGTCTCATAAGAATGCTAGTAGTAGAGTTGGTGTGCATGCACACTGGTGGTTAGTTGGTCTCATAAGAATGCTAGTAGTAGAGTTGGTGTGTATGCACACTGGTGGTTAGTTGGTCTCATAAGAATGCTAGTAGCAGAGTTGGTGTGCATGCACAAGCTGGTAGTTAGTTGGTCTCATAAGAATGCTAGTAGTAGAGTTGGTGTGCATGCACACTGGTGGTTAGTTGGTCTCATAAGAATGCTAGTAGCAGAGTTGGTGTGCATGCACAGTGGTGGTTAGTTGGTCTCATAAGAATGCTAGTAGTAGAGTTGGTGTGTATGCACACTGGTGGTTAGTTGGTCTCATAAGAATGCTAGTAGTAGAGTTGATGTGCATGCACACTGGTGGTTAGTTGGTCTCATAAGAATGCTAGTAGTAGAGTTGGTGTGCATGCACACTGGTGGTTAGTTGGTCTCATAAGAATGCTAGTAGCAGAGTTGGTGTGCATGCACAAGCTGGTAGTTAGTTGGTCTCATAAGAATGCTAGTAGCAGAGTTGGTGTGCATGCACAAGCTGGTAGTTAGTTGGTCTCATAAGTATGCTAGTAGTAGAGTTGGTGTACATGCACACTGGTGGTTAGTTGGTCTCATAAGAATGCCAGTAGTAGAGTTGGTGTGCATGCACACTGGTGGTTAGTTGGTCTCATAAGAATGCTAGTAGTAGAGTTGGTGTGCATGCACACTGGTGGTTAGTTGGTCTCATAAGAATGCTAGTAGCAGAGTTGGTGTGCATGCATGCTGGTGGTTTCGTGTACGTGATGTCCTCACATACTTTGGTATTTCTCTTGAACGGACAGAATGTGTATCTGGAGGTGTCTCGGATGTTCTTCTGCGGATGTCGGATATCCAAGACCTGCATAATTGATACGTAAACTCTGTCAATCTACATGCACATATTTATTTCCTTAAGGGTGTACAGTAAATTATGGCAATCTAAGCTACATATATAGTATACTCAGTTACCCTTGACACCTTGTCTCACACTCTTGCAGTCCCGGCGAAACCACACCTGAAAACCATGGTTTCATAATCTCGTGGTTCTGACTTTGGAGCTCCATAGATTCTGCACATCCATAGATTCTGCACACTTCATTGGATCACTTCATTGGATGTATAGCTCAAATGATAGGTCTCTCTGTGTGCTCTCTTTTGGCATTAAAAAAAAATCTGCATACATGTAGGCATAACTATGTTCAAGTTACATGCAGTCAAAGTGGGAGAACCTAAAAATCCGAGCCTTAAATGTTCCTATTGTGTTTCCTGATTGGGAAGTGCTTAGCCAAGTGGTTGAAATTATTATCTGTGGCCAGAGGAAGCTCTCCTCTACAACTCTCATTTTTCACTTAGCACTAAAACATGACGAAGTAAGCAAGTGTGGGTGCACCCGCGCTTGCCCTAATGAATACACTTGTTTTGGAGTAGCACTCTCCAATCAGGAACCACGACTACAAACAGGTCAGGCACTCAGATGTTCACTTTGGCTGCATGTAACTTTAGCTTAGTTATTATACCTTTGCAACAGAGCACACAGAGATCATTTGAGCTATATATCAAGTTCATACAGTAAAGTGTGCGGGATCTATGGAGCTCCGAAGTCAGAACCACAAGGATTTGTTAGAGTTTGTATTTTATAATTTTAGACCCCTTCACGTGAACATAAGTCCACTTCAAAAAAATCTCTTCCAAGTTGTAGTTTTTGTACAGATCTATCGATCACTTATAGACATTCAAGACTTGATGCTGGAGAGTGTTACTGCGAACAGCTAGAGTGGTTATAACTCGGGAATTGGGGGAAATAAGGTGTCAATTTCACTTCGCATTCCAACCTGCAGTTCCAAAAGATAAACATGTATGGCAAAACCAAAACTGCGATCAGAAAGCATACCGGCACTGGCTACATTTTGGTATATAATCAGGACCATAGCATGAAGGTGTGCAAAGATATGGTAATTTAAATGGTAAACCAAGTTTTTCAGGTGTGGTCCCCCTAACGCCTTGATTCATGCTCTCGCAGTACCCTTAACATCCTGTCGCACACTTTTGTGATACCCTTAACGCCTTGTCTCACATTCTTCTCTAGCAAGCCTGAAGAAGATGAAGGGAGGGGGGAGGGGGAGGAATGGATGATTCTGCTGCTGCAAGTAGCTAACTATTTGCCAGAGTTTAACTAGTAGGCAAAGTGTACATACATTCTCATATCGTAGAGCTTTGCTAAATATGTCACCATAAACTCTGGTTGCTTAGCGCCCACTTCTAGCCCCAACCTAATGGGAACATAATTTAGAGAATAGGCGCTTACTCAACAATAGTTGTAAACAATGCACAACCGCAGAAAAAGTAAACGAATACTTTCCACATATTTTTTTAGGTGGGGAACTGTGGTCCAAAGCTTGCGAAGTGGTCGAAGAAGGAGCTAATCTCTCGACTCAGACTAAGAAAGACTCTCTAGGCAGATGGCGAAGAGCAAGTCTCTCGAGGCGAATTAAAAAGGAGCTAGCGTTGGCCTCTCAAGCACACTGTGCATTTGAGTCCTCGGAAGCTTATTTGTCTACAGACTATTTAGATATACATGACGAAAAGCTTCTTTTAGACAATGATGAGATCAGTTTAAGTGATAGGCTCGCCATTGGCATCGAAATACAATCACTGGGTACGTCAGAAAGTATTTAGGAACTTCATATGTAGGCTGTGGGGGAGTTACCTGCGCTATTAGAAGGCTGGGTAAAGGATCCCCTGCAAATAAACAGATGCAGACATTATGTACACACAGTAGAATTCTTACTTGAACATTTTGTTCAAATATGAAGCCCAGCGGGGGAACTAATATGCTTTAGTATATAACAGGGGGTGTTTTTTCCAATGCCATCAAGACCAGTGCTGCACAGCGAGATAACGTAAGGGTGCCCAACAAAGATGATTTATAACGACAACCAGAGTTTACACTATCACTGCCTGCCATGAAAGCTTGAAGACGTCACTGACATTTGTGAGACCTCTAGCTTCTATCAATAATAACACTGCCTGCCATGAAAGCTTGAAGATGTCACTGACATTTGTGAGACTGCTAGCTTCTATCAATAATTACACTGCCTGCCTGAAGATGTCACTGACATTTGTGAGACCTCTAGCTTCTATCAATAATTACACTGCCTGCCATGAAAGCTTGAAGATGTAACTGACATTTGTGAGATTGCTAGCTTCTATCAATAATAACATTGCCAGCTTCACATGCATGTACATGCATGTAGCTAACTTCACCTAATGGCCAAGGCTAGGTGAAGAAGTGGCTCACTTTTTGAGGTCCAGAATTGGCTTCTCACCATTGGAGAAGAATGACAGGCATTTGGTGAGTATGCAATTACCAGTTGCAACTTCTGTTTAGATGTAGCTCTACCTCAGGCCCACTTACTGCCACTTCCCTCCTATAACATTGCATACTACTTGTCCATGTCATAACACTGCATCCTTGTTCCACACCCCTGCCCCTACTTCAACAGCAACACCACTGCCTCTACTTCAACAGCAACACCACTGCCTCTACTTCAACAGCCACACCACTGCCTCTACTTCAACAGCAACACCACTGCCTCTACTTCAACAACCACACCACTGCCTCTACTTCAACAGCCACACCACTGCCTCTACGTCAACAGCCACACCACTGCCTCTACTTCAACAACACTGCCTCAACTTCAACAACCACACGACTGCCTCTACTTAAACAGCAACACCACTGCATCTACTTCAACAACCACACCACTGCCTCTACTTCAACAGCCACACCACTGCCTCTACTTCAACAACCCTGCCTCTACTTCAACAACCACACGACTGCCTCTACTTCAAGAACCACACGACTGCCCCTACTTCAACAGCCACACCACTGCCACAACCACTGCCTCTACTTCAACAGCAACACCACTGCCTCTACTTCAACAGCAACACCACTGCCTCTACTTCAACAGCAACACCACTGCCTCTACTTCAACAGCAACACCACTGCCTCTACTTCAACAACCACACCACTGCCTCTACTTCAACAGCCACACCACTGCCTCTACGTCAACAGCCACACCACTGCCTCTACTTCAACAACACTGCCTCAACTTCAACAACCACACGACTGCCTCTACTTAAACAGCAACACCACTGCATCTACTTCAACAACCACACCACTGCCTCTACTTCAACAGCCACACCACTGCCTCTACTTCAACAACCCTGCCTCTACTTCAACAACCACACGACTGCCTCTACTTCAAGAACCACACGACTGCCCCTACTTCAACAGCCACACCACTGCCACAACCACTGCCTCTACTTCAACAGCAACACCACTGCCTCTACTTCAACACCACTGCCTCTACTTCAACAACCACACGACTGCCTCTACTTCAACAACCACACCACTGCCTCTACTTCAACAGCCACACCACTGCCTCTACTTCAACAGCCACACCACTGCCTCTACGTCAACAGCAACACCACTGCCTCTACTTCAACAGCCACACCACTGCCTCTACTTCAACAGCAACACCACTGCCTCTACTTCAACAGCCACACCACTGCCTCTACGTCAACAGCAACACCACTGCCTCTACTTCAACAGAAACACCACTGCCTCTACTTCAACAACCACACCACTGCCTCTACTTCAACAACCACACCACTGCCTCTACTTCAACAGCCACACCACTGCCTCTACTTCAACAACCACAACACTGCCTCTACTTCAACAACCACACCACTGCCTCTACTTCAACAGCCACACCACTGCCTCTACTTCAACAACCACACCACTGCCTCTACTTCAACAACCACACCACTGCCTCTACTTCAACAGCAACACCACTGCCTCTACTTCAACAACCACACCACTGCCTCTACTTCAACAACCACACCACTGCCTCTACTTCAACAACCACACCACTGCCTCTACTTCAACAGCCACACCACTGCCTCTACTTCAACAACCACACCACTGCCTCTACTTCAACAACCACACCACTGCCTCTACTTCAACAACCACACCACTGCCTCTACTTCAACAAACACATCACTGCCTCTACTTCAACAGCAACACCACTGCCTCTACTTCAACAACCACACCACTGCCTCTACTTCAACAACCACACCACTGCCTCTACTTCAACAACCACACCACTGCCTCTACTTCACCAGCCACACCACTGCCTCTACTTCAACAGCAACACCACTGCCTCTACTTCAACAGCCACACCACTGCCTCTACTTCAACAACCACACCACTGCCTCTACTTCAACAACCACACCACTGCCTCTACTTCAACAACCACACCACTGCCTCTACTTCAACAAACACACCACTGCCTCTACTTCAACAGCAACACCACTGCCTCTACTTCAACAACCACACCACTGCCTCTACTTCAACAACCACACCACTGCCTCTACTTCAACAACCACACCACTGCCTCTACTTCAACAACCACACCACTGCCTCTGTACTTCAACAACCACACCACTGCCTCTACTTCAACAACCACACCACTGCCTCTACTTCACCAGCCACACCACTGCCTCTACTTCAACAGCCACACCACTGCCTCTACTTCAACAACCACACCACTGCCTCTACTTCAACAACCACACCACTGCCTCTACTTCAACAGCAACACCACTGCCTCTACTTCAACAACCACACCACTGCCTCTACTTCAACAGCAACACCACTGCCTCTACTTCAACAGCCACACCACTGCCTCTACTTCAACAACCACACCACTGCCTCTACTTCAACAGCAACACCACTGCCTCTACTTCAACAACCACACCACTGCCTCTACTTCAACAACCACACCACTGCCTCTACTTCAACAGCCACACCACTGCCTCTACTTCAACAGCAACACCACTGCCTCTACTTCAACAACCACACCACTGCCTCTACTTCAACAGCCACACCACTGCCTCTACTTCAACAGCCACACCACTGCCTCTACACTTCAACAGCCACTGCCTCTACTTCAACAAACACACATCACTGCCTCTATTTCAACAGCAACACCACTGCCTCTACTTCAACAGCCACACCACTGCCTCTACTTCAACAAACACACCACTGCCTCTACTTCAACAAACACATCACTGCCTCTACTTCAACAGCCACACCACTGCCTCTACTTCAACAACCACACCACTGCCTCTACTTCAACCCCCACCTACCCCAAACCTCCAACTACCCTCTCCCACAAAACCCAAAATTGGGTAATCAAATTAAAAACAACATGTTTATATAGTGAAAATAAAGCATACTCTCAACGAACTCTCTTTTGACACAGTCAGATACAATAACTTTCTCGACAATCAACTTAAATTTGCTCACTCAACAATTCGGCCAGATGTTGTAGCCTTCATCAGAAAAGGAGAAATTAATTAATCCATGGCATGCTTTCTTCCAGGTTGTTTCATTTCTTAATCAATTGTTCCCAATTTGCCCCCTTCATTAATACCACATACGGTCGTGCATCACACGTGAGCCAGGGTGAAGTTCACCCACGTGGGAGATGCTAGCTTCTGGTATATATATATCAACCTCAGGGGAGTCTTAACAACTCATTAATCCTGGTGAAGGCTAGAGCACACTAACCCAGTGTTTCCCAAAAGTGGGTCATACCGCCGCCTGGGGGCATTAGGACGATCTAAAGTGTTGGTAAGGAAATAGGCAGCACTTAGTGACAAAAGATAGAACAAACTAAAGAAAAACAAGATATTTCTTCCGAATCTGACAAGCACATCATCTCATTGAAAGTTGAGAGAAAAATAGACATCGTGTGCAATGATTGCTTCAAGATGTCAGGATAACGTGTGTTCTTTGTACCTTGTTAACTCCATTTTAACCCATTAACCCTTTAACCGTTACAAGCGCCATACGGCGGAATGGTTTTAAAAGACCGATAATAAATCGCTAGCTCGGTCTATATTCATTATTAGCATATCACCGGAAAGCCACATTCATCCTCTACACGCCTTCCAATTATGAAGTCCGGAAACGTCTGGTAATTAAGTGAAAAACGCGGCCGACTACCGACGATTCACAGTTTTGACGACCTAAAAATGTGCAAACGATTGTCACGTGAAGAAGTACTTTCTAGAGTTACTAGCGACGAGTTTGCATTTTCTGAGGATGACTCTGAGGTAGATGAAGGTGATGGAATATATTGTTTCTTGGGAAAAACAATTTCTGATCGTGGAACAGTGGATTCTCTGGGATCGCTTGTCGAACCTTCTTCTGTCCTTCAGGCTCAGGCTAGTGGAGATGACCAGCTCTGAGGAGAAGAAGACATGGATCAGGAAGACTTCTCAGGTTTGTGAAACTATCTAGATATTTTATTAGCCTGCTATTCCTCAAGTTACTGAATTCAATAAGATTTGTTTATGTTATTCAAAAATTCAAATTCAAATCTATAAAATTAATGTGGTTTTATACCAATTACAATGTAGAATAGCATACAGTACCAAATAGAATACAGTACCAGCATATTTATTGTGCTGAAAAGTATGAGGGCTGATCCTGACTTTGCCTTGTCTGCCTGCAGCTGACTCTCTCTATCCACTCCCTATCCAGATCTGACCACTCCCTATCCAGATCTGACCAATCCCTATCCAGATCTGACCACTCCCTCTCCAGATCTGTCCACTCCAGCTCCGGCAACTCCTCTGTCCACTTCCTCTACATTTCTGGCCACTCCTTCTCCAACTCTGGTAACTTCCACACCAGCTTTGGTGACTCTCTCTCCAGCCCTTTCTACTGTACCTAGTCGTTCATGCAGTAGTAATGCAAGTACTAGACGACGGGCTGGTCATCGGCGTCAACGCAGGCTATTCTCTGGTCAACGTAGACGTAGAGGTACTAGTCAAGGTAGCTCATCCCAAACTATTTCAGTAGCTTCTACATCTGGAGCTTCGAGTATTTCTCTCTCCACTCCAGTAGGAGTGTGGAAAAATGAAGAAGCTACCCAGATGCGATATAGCTATTCCCTGAGTCCTGGCCCAACCTCTTCTGAGGTCACACCCACTTCTTTTCTGCCTCTGAACTTTTTCCCCGTTTTTTCCCTGATGATGTGTGGCAGTTGCTAGTTGACATGACTAATAGTTATGCAGCATTGCGAGCAACTGCTCCACATCCACGTCCATGGTGTGATGTTTGAATCACTGAAATGAAAGCATTTATTGGAATGCTTATTTACATGCGGATCATGAAGTTTTCTCGGATTGAGATGTACTGGTCCACCATGGATATCCATTTGGAGAGCCCTGGCATTTCGTCCATCATGCCTCAGGTTAGGTTCAGCCAAATTTTCCGTTTTCTGCATGTGTCAGACACTCGGCTAGCACCTGTTCCCTCTCAACCAGGATATGACCGTTTATGGAAGGTACGGCCCTTGTTGGATTTGGTTGTGCCCAAGTTTAGGTCAGAGTACAACCTCCATCAGCAGGTTGCTATCGATGAAGCCATGATCCCCTTCAAAGGTCGGCTTGTCTTCAAGCAGTATATGAAGGACAAGTGGGGGATCAAATCATTCGTTTTGGCTGACTCAACGAATGGCTATGTGAGCAACCTGCAAATCTACACTGGGAAAGGGGTAGGTCCCACTGTAGGTACTCCAACCACCACTGATGTGGGACTTTGCTCTAGGGTTGTGTTGGAGTTGATGGAGGGGCTGGAGTTCAGTGGGCACCAGGTGTTCACTGATAACTTTTACACCAGCCCTATGTTGTACCTGACCTTGTACAATCTAGGAATAAATGCCTGTGGGACTGCAAGGAGCAACAGACGCTTCTTCCCCAAAGACCTCACAACAAAGGCATCTACCAGCAATAGAGGTTTCTACAAATACCTCTCCAATGGCCCTCTTCTTGCTTCAGTCTGGGTGGACAAAAGGACCATTTACTTCCTATCCACCTTTCACCCAGCTGAGCCGCCAGCGACGGTAAAGAGAAGAACTGTTGGTGGACAGCAGAAAGATGTTTCTTGCCCTCCTTGTCTGGTGGACTACCAGGCCTACATGCGTGGTGTCGATAGAGGAGACCAGCTTGAACACTACTATAATGTCGGTAGGAGAACAAAGAAGTGGTGGAAAAAGGTGTTCTCCTACCTAGTTGAGTGTTCGCTACTAAATAGCTATGTCTTGGACTCTCATATTCGAGTACAGGAGCATGCTCTGCAAGGGAGGCAGAAGAGGGACTTTTTCAAGTTTAGGTTGGAGGTGGCTAACCAGCTTGTTGGAGACTTCCCTTCAAGGAAGTGGATTGGGCGACCTAGATCAGAACAACACCAGCGACTGGACCGCCTGAATCGGGAACTTGACCATAGTCCTTGTCAAATTGCCCAGAAGAACAATTGCGTTGTGTATCTCCACATAATGAAGCATAAGAATCTTGCCTCTGTGGGAAACCGGCATGAGAGCAGAATTATTTGCTCTCATTGCAAGGTGCATCTCTGTGTACTGCAGGAAAGGAATTGTTTCCGTGCCTTCCATAACCTATCTGAATACTGGAAAAGGTAGAAGGCAGTATTCTCCCACATGGACTTTTTTTGTGTGTGTGTGTGTGTGTGTTTATTGTATTGTTGTTGTCGTTGGTGTCCAGCTACACATTGTGTGTACCGTTCTAAAGAGGCATATGGTCTGCACTATGTGTAGGACTCCTTCGCACACAATGTGTACCTAGCTTTGTGTTTATTTTTATGGGTTTAGTTTTGTAGTGTGAGTTATGTGTTGTGTGTGTTTGTCATAAGCACCAACAACACGTAAACATTTTATAATATTGATTATAGTAATTTTAAAATGATATTCATATTTTACGATCACGATAGTGATTAATTGTTGTGACCACAATGTTTATGAACAATAGTGCTAACACATAACATAATTGCAAGTGGTATGAATGTGTTCCTGATTTTATATTGAATTTCAATTGTGAGGTGTCAATTGTGAGGTGTAGACATACTAAGAGCATACAGTAAGTATTAGTAATCATATGATTCATTTTGTCAAATACCCACAAACTATATGCTCTTATTTCTAGTTATTGATAAGAAATAATAGTGGATGTTTACTAAATCTTAGTAACTATTATAAACAACAACAACAATATTTTTGTTGATAAACACTTGATATTGATTATAGCAATTTATTATAATGATATTCATATTTTGTGGTTATGATTGTTGTTAATTGTTGTGACCACAATGTTTATGAACAATGGTACTATCACATGACTTGATTGTTAAGTGGTATGAGTGTGTTCCTGATTTTATATTCAATTTTAACCATAGCTGGTTTGTTTTATAAATAATGTCCTGGAAAGTCAACGGTGAAAGGGTTAAACACCATAAGCACCAAATGGTGCAAGCTCAGACATCGAGGAGAAAAATAATATTAAAACAAAGAATTCGTATTACACGCCTGTTCTTCGCATGCAGATGCCCAATAGACTGCTCTATTGAATTAAAATAGCTGCGAAACCATACTTCCACTCGGACGGGGCGAACGAGCAATATTTATTTAATGGCTGATGATCGCAACTGTCTTCGTGAACGGTCTTTTCCTGGCTTTGGCTACTGTTTCTGGAAGTTCTTCATTGGTGGAAAACAGCACAGGCACCGGTGCTTACAAGAAGTCAATCTAAATTCCTTCACTCTAGAGCAAGGAGGCACTCCTCAGTGGATTTCCTTACTGTAGATTGTGTTGTGGACATTTAGAGACGTAGCTCTTCATAGCTCTTGTTTGCTTACTTCAACGGAGCTGATTCTTATATGAAACTTGCAGCTGATTGTGTTTCCATTCCTGAACAAATTAGAGAAAAGGTTACAGCTAAAAATACAACAGACTACAAATAAAGACAGCATCCAATAGTTGTCTACTTTTTAATCTTTTCTTGGGTAGTCCGCTTTTCTTGGGTAGTCCGTGTTCTTTAACCAGCTTCTGCTATTAATTTCCCATGCACAGTTAATAACAATTCTCGAAAGTTTCTCCGGTCTTAAGCATATCCTAAAGGAAGGGGCACTAATGATGTGTTTGGGGGAGTAAAGGGGAAGACAACCCGAAGACGTTTGGGAAACACTGCTAACTGAAAAGTCAAGTGAGCAAATTTAAAACTATCGAGAAAGTCATTGTGTTAACCACACCCCTTTTTAATCAAGTCAAGTATGCATAAGTTCAGCTATCCAGGAATATCATCTCACACTTCACAGTGAAGTCGTTATTTAAACTGGAGCCCATTAACGCACATTTACATACCTCCAAATCGTTGTGTATGTCATGTCCTATGAGAATCCTTCCTCGGAGAAGCTCTTGGACTTTTTCTTGGACAGTTAGAAATGAAGGTGCTACAAAATTAATAAATTGTCATGTTGCCATTTCACTCTGCACATGACACCTCACAGGCAAGCTTAATAATGGTGGCAGACCACATCCAAACAAACATTTCACTCTGCACTATGACACCTCACAGGCAAGCTTAATAATGGTGGCAGACTACATCCAAACAAATATTTCACTCTGCACTATGACACTTCACAGGGAAGTTTAATAATGGTGGCAGACCACATCCAAACAAACACTTCACTCTGCACTATGACACCTCACAGGCAAGCTAAATAATGGTGGCAGACCACATCCAAACAAACATTTCACTCTGCACTATGACACCTCACAGCCAGGCTTAATAATGGTGGCAGACCACATCGAGACAAACATTTCACTCTGCACTATGACACCTCACAGGCAGGCTTAATAATGGTGGCAGACCACATCCAAACAAAGATTTCACTCTGCACTATGACACCTCACAGGCAGGCTTAATAATGGTGGCAGACCACATCGAGACAAACATTTCACTCTGCACTATGACACCTCACAGGCAAGCTTAATAATGGTGGCAGACCACATCCAAACAACACTTCACTCTGCACTATGACACCTCACAGGCAAGCTTAATAATGGTGGCAGACCACATCCAAACAAAGATTTCACTCTGCACTATGACACCTCACAGGCAAGCTTAATAATGGTGGCAGACCACATCCAAACAAACATTTCACTCTGCACTATGACACCTCACAGGCAGGCTTAATAATGGTGGCAGACCACATCCAAAAGAAATAGTCTGATATTCCAACTGCAGGCATCTGTACAGCCAGCCAACCAAACACATCAGAAGGAAGAGCCACACCCCAAACACCATCTGGCCCAACTTATGATACCATAACAATAGGTTACTGTAGTTAGGCCAAGAACCATGAATTCAGTTTTCCTATTTTGCAGGACATGAACATTTATTAAAAGGTTACATATATACAAACATATTTTTGTCCCCTGTAAGAGTTTCAGGGAACACCAGGACTGCCTTGTCTAGGCTTATAGCTCTATGCTAACTAGATTACACTACAGGGTTTGCTGACTCCATAAAATGCAAAACTGAAGATTATCTTTCAATGAGCTCAAATAAGTTTTTACGAGCCAATGGTGTTGAAACATTGGCATCAACATCAATTTGTACCAAGAGAAAGTAAATTTTGGTAAAATTGCAGATTTATTTTTCAATGTGATCTTTTTAGACTTGAGCACTTGAACCACTCCACAGGATACCAACACAAGTTTGTGACCGACTGTGTATTTTCATTAGAGTATATTCTTCGCAGGTTGTCAGAGACACTGCTAGAACTTGTTCAGGTGAGCAGCTGGCCTGCAGTGGTGAGTTCCAACAACAGTTTCTATAAGAATTAGTAACTCCATTTTATCCTCCATTCAACGACAGGTGCCACCATGTCCAGACAAGGAAGGAACAGGTGCCACCATGTCCAGACAAGGAAGAAACAGGTGCCACCATGTCCAGACAAGGAAGGAACAGGTACCACCATGTGTAGACATGGAAGGAACAGGTGCCACCATGTCCAGACAAGGAAGAACAGGTGCCACCATGTCCAGACAAGGAAGGAACAGGTACCACCATGTCCAGACAAGGAAGGAACAGGTGCCACCATGTCCAGACAAGGAAGGAACAGGTACCACCATGTCCAGACAAGGAAGGAACAGGTGCCACCATGTCCAGACAAGGAAGGAACAGGTACCACCATGTCCAGACAAGGAAGGAACAGGTGCCACCATGTCCAGACAAGGAAGGAACAGGTACCACCATGTCTAGACAAGGAGAAGGAACAAGCCCCACAACAATTTTCTTGGCAGAACAGTAGGTATGGCTTTAACAACTATGCCCTACAGCAACAAGCCCACTGAGTCCAGCATTTCCTAAGTAGCCACCAACCTTGGCAGTAACAGTATAGCAACATAGCTGTGGGCAACTAGTAACTCACGTTCATTACTAACCAGCCCTGCCACCATGCCTCGTAAGACTAGGTGTTAGAGATAGCGCTCTATATCTAACGGGCACATCCACATCCACCGCCTGACAGCAGAGGACAAAGGTCACAGCCAAGAACTTGCAAGCACACACTTGCTCTGGATTATTGCATTGTCACACACTTAGGTCATAGGTCATTAGCACATTAACACTTGTAGATCACCACTCCATGTTCTGTTGGCTAAAAAGGTCAAGATCATCAGATTTAGTGGTCTTATATGCGCTGTTTTTGCTGAGATTCAAGCTAAAAGAGATTTCAACCTTTAGTATCATCAGCAAAGCGCTTGCCAAGCAAAGAACCCAGTCAGGGATTGTTCAGAACTTAGGACAATCCCAGCTATTCCCCCAGGTTTAGCCTAACACTAGGGCCGTGCTGGAAATATGATAGACCCTCTGCATATCCAAACCATGTGGGACCCAACCCTGTTTCCTTAATTAAGTGAACTTTCTGGATATGTGATGCAACTCAATGTGATTGTGGGCAAGAGCAATGAGTGTAGTAGCAGTTTTATGTAGTAAAGGCCTGCCCACACTGCACAAATTAATGCAAATCAATGTGCATTAATGTGCATCGGTCGCGTCCACACTGAACTCGAATTAGAATAATTTGTGTTAACGTGCATCAATCTGGTCCACCTTGATAGGTTGAATCGAATCAAATTATGTAAATACTATGTGTGTGTGCATTGAAAAGAATTTCATTCACTCGCGTCCTCACGATGGCTGCAGGTTGCACCTTAGAGGAGCTATATACAAGCTGTATACTACTATCTGTGGCCTGCGGCTAAACTAGCTAGCTACAGAGTTAGAGAACTGTTGCTATGTATATACACATCCTGTGTCCTAAGTTCATGCAGACGCAACCTTCATTGGCTCTGCCTTTCCCTCGGCTCTCTCCTCTTTATTCTCTGCAGCAAATGTTTCTTGCGCAGCTGTAGGTAACCAATCAGCAAGAAAAGGACGCACACTCATCAGTTAAATCTGCAAAACCAAAAAACACTAACAGGAGCTGGCTGACTCAAAGAATTTTTTTTTTTAATCGTAAAAAAGACTTATACATCAGCGCCGCAGGGTTACATTTAGGGGGGGGGGGGGGGTAAGCGGCTGCCCCCCCTTGGAATCTTTTTGCCACCCCTTGGAAATTGTATTATTAAAATTCTTATTGATGTTGATGAGTGCTTGACATCATGCCCCCCCCCCCCCCCCCTTAATATCCAGATTCCTCCAGTTGCCCCCCCTTGGACAATTTTCTAAATGAAACCCTGCTGCGGTATTGATTTTTCAAACATGATTATTTGGCTTCAGTTGAGCCAACAGACTCATTTCAACTACAGATACAGTACATGATTTTTTTCAGTGCTAGTGAGGACGCGATGAACACACATTGATTCCAAATAGCTTTTTTTCCTCCCAGGACCGAATGCACATTACTGCACATTAGTTATGGTGCAGGGAGAAGCCTCCTCAAGTATGCATACCTCAAACAACTACTAAAAGTCGGAGATAACCACAGAAGGCTAAAGCCTGGTTCGCAATATGTCGTAAGTCAATCCGTTGCATGTGTTCCGTCCTTCCGATCCGTTGCGCTGGTATATTGAAGCGGGCAACGGATCTAATGGATATGAAACGCATGAGATGATGAGTAGGATTTGATTAAACTCTTGCATCCTATGCTTTGCATCGGACCAATCAGAATCCTAGAACACTTGAACTTTACACTCTTTCCATATGACGTCTCTAGAATTATTGAAGCGGTGAGGAGCTTTCCTAACCTTTGGCAGTCTCAGCTAGAGGCTATGAAGACCTTAGGGACAAAGAAAATGCTTGGAAGGAAGTGGCTTATCCAGATAACTAGTTACCTATTACTGTTAAAGAGTCATCTAATGTCTTCCCCTCTCTCCCTCACTAATTCTCTCCCTCACTAATATCTTCCCCTCTCTCATGTCTTCCTCTCTCCCTCAACTGCTGATGACTCCCTAACCTGACAAGCTGCCTGAGTGTCTGTTAGGGTTCTTATCCCGGTTGCCTTCTTATCCCGGTTGCCCCGGTGCACAATGCCTGGCAATAGCAACTAATTTAAAAAATACACTCAATTCCAGCACACTCAATCAATACTCACAACACAAAAAATCTCATGACTCCGTGTGCGTGGCTTAAAAATATTACAGACTAATAATAGACGAATCACTGCATATTAAGTTAATCAACTGGCAAGGTGCTATATGACCTAATAAGGTTATGATTGTCTCTGTCATTGTGCATGATCTTGTTCTCGAATAGCCCGCGCCTTGGACATGTGGTCGGGGAGTTCTGCCTGCAATTAGGGGAGTGGGGCTCACTGACAACTACGAGTTAAAAAAATATTTCGGCTAGTGATTCCTCTTTCTGCGCCTCCTCTTGCTAGCCAATAGCAAGATCAAATCCAACTCTTCCTCACTGCTAGCACTGGCGTCCATTGCATTGGTCAAAGTTCAAATGCAGCAGACTCAACACAAATATTGTGGTGCAGCGGAATGGAACAGATTGCGCAATGCATGCAATGGAAATGGATTCAATGGAACAGATTCCCATCTGTCATATTGTGAACCAGCCTTTAAATACGTGGTCAGGCCGCCCGGTTGGAAAATGAATTTCGTTAAAATTCCATTTCCCATCCGTGCGCTTGACCAGGTACTTGAGTTTTAGCGCCTAATGAAAACAGCCGAGTAGGGAGGAAGCCACTTGTGCTAATTTCAGTTCTCTAGCACTTGGCCATCTGGAGATATTTATGTGGCAAAATCAGGCACTCAGGTTTGGCATTCAGGTTTTGAGCTACGCCCACTTTAGCTCCAGTAACTTGGCTATGGTTACACCTATGAAAAATGTTTTAGTATCAAAAGAGAGCACACAGAGAGACCTATCTTTTGAGAAGTCCATACCATGAAGTTTGCAGAATCTATGGAGCTATAAAGTGGTAACCTCTACTTTTTTTTAACGCTTAACTACTAAAATGGTTTCTTCTCCCCCCACCTTAACCGCTTAACCGTCATAAGCACGAGATTGAGTGACCGTCGCGTTAATAATTATTAAAAATCAACCGTTGACTCTACATATTCAAAACTTATCGTAAATGTGCGCGATAGACTGTTCTATTTACGTCAAGCAATTTTGAATTCAAGCATCTATAGAATGGAATATAAAATTTTAGCTATCAAACAGTGAGACATAATAAGCCAGAAATATATATCACTTGGTTATAAAGTTCCTAGTTATATATATAGTTCACTAGGTTATAAAGTTCATAATAATAATCTTTTATATAGGTTTAGCCACTGATCTTGAATCTGCTGAACCTCTCAGTCATCCTGCAAACTCTCCTCTGAGTGGTCCTGCAAACTCACCCCCAAGTGCTCCTACAATCTCTCCTACCATCTTCTCCTTCATTTGATGTAGTTCCATCTTCTGACTCAGAAGTATCACTGTTACCTTCTGATCGCTGAGACAGGGGGCGTGTTGGATGCCGAGGAAGAGGCCAAGGAAGAGGAAAAGGCCAAGGAAGAGGAAAAGGCCAAGGAAGAGGAAAAGGCCAAGGAAGAGGAAAAGGCCAAGGAAGAGGAAAAGGCCAAGGAAGCCAAGGAAGAAGTCGAGGCCAGAGGTAAGAGGCATGAGACCTTTTGTCACTGCTCTCTTTGTGGTGTTAGCCTTTGTGCTGTGCGTGGGAGGACATGCTTCAGGGAAAACTCTAAATAAGGACATCAGTCCTAGCTGTGGTGTGCCTGTGTGACTAATTGCAGACGCGAGGAATGGCTGAGGGTGGTTGTCTCTAATTAATCGATTAAGTGTACTCTTTATTTAAGAGTACTTTCCAATTGTTTTAAAAAGAGTTGCCTTTAATGGTTTCTAATTGAGAGTACTAATGGAATAGTCCTAATGGTTTCCAATTAAATTAACCGTCATAAGCGCATAGAAGCGCGAGATTGAGTGACCGTCGCGTTAATAATTATTAAAAATCAACCGTTGGCTCTACATATTCAAAACTTACCGTAAATGTGCACGATGTACTGTTCTATTTCAGCAAAAAAATTAAGAACCGTAGCACGTAGGTAACTATGACGTCAAACAATTTTGAATTCAAGCAAAAATAATGGCTGAAAGATTTGATCGTGCTCGCGTGTTAGAGCTCTTGTTTGATGGCGGTTTCGACCTCTCTGACTATGATAGAGATGAAGATGATGAAGGTCAAGTGTCTTCTTTCCTTGGTGATGACGTATTAGACCCTAAGGAGTTGGCAGCTTTTTGTCCAGAGCTTTAACTTCAACTTCTCAGGATGTTGGACCAAACACTTCAAGTGCCAGTGCTTCTGATGGAGCTTTTATGACTCCTGATGAAGAGTATGAGTTGCTTGGTAAGTATGAGTAGATATCTATAGAATGGAATATAATATTTGAGCTATCAAACGGTGAGACATAATAAGCCAGAAATATATATCACTAGGTTATAAAGTTCATAATAATAATCTTTTATATAGGTTGAGCCACTGATCTTGAATCTGCTGAACCTCTGAGTGATCCTGCAAACTCTCCTCCGAGTGGTCCTGCAAACTCACCCCCAAGTGCTCCTAAAATCTCTCCTACCATCTTCTCCTTCATTTGATGTAGTTCCATCTTCTGACTCAGAAGTATCACTGTTACCTTCTGATCGCTGAGACAGGGGGCGTGTTGGATGCCGAGGCCGAGGAAAAGGCCAAGGAAGAGGAAAAGGCCAAGGAAAAGGCCAAGGAAGAGGAAAAGGCCAAGGAAGAGGAAAAGGCCAAGGAAGAGGAAAAGGCCAAGGAAGAGGAAAAGGCCAAGGAAGACGAGGAAGAGGAAAAGGCCAAGGAAGAGGAAAAGGCCAAGGAAGAGGAATAGGCCAAGGAAGAGGAAAAGGCCAAGGAAGACGAGGAAGAGGAAAAGGCCAAGGAAGAGGAAAAGGCCAAGGAAGAGGAAAAGGCCAAGGAAGAGGAAAAGGCCAAGGAAGAGGAAAAGGCCAAGGAAGAGGAAAAGGCCAAGGAAGAGGAAAAGGCCAAGGAAGAGGAAAAGGCCAAGGAAGAGGAAAAGGCCAAGGAAGAGGAAAAGGCCAAGGAAGAGGAAAAGGCCAAGGAAGAGGAAAAGGCCAAGGAAGAAGTCGAGGTAAGAGGCACGAGACCTTTTGTCACTGCTCTCTTTGTGGTGTTAGCCTTTGTGCTGTGCGTGGAAGGACATGCTTCAGGGAATTCCACACACTCTGACTACTCGCACTAGCTTCCTTTTCTCTTCGAGATTTTCTTTGTATTGCTTTTGTAGTATGTACATGTGTTAGGCATGTACATGTATACTTCTTTTCTTTATCATTTATGCATGCAGACATGTGTAGTACACGTATGTTTTCTTGGTGAGTCTTTGCTTTATTGTGCCTCTCTGCAACATCTTGAACTTTTCAACTTTCTATATAAAGCAATACAGCCAGACATTCCTCGTGGTGCTTGACAACAGTCAATACTATTATAGACTGACAAACACATGGCAAAATAGAAAAATTAGGGCATTCAATAAATTATGCCAAAAAATGTACATTTTTCAGATTATATGCTGTTTGCAGTTCGATAAGCGACCATATTTTAGTATTTGATCTGAAAAACCATAAAATATACTTGTAATAGTCTGTAATAGTCGATAAACGCAGAGATAAAACGTATTCTAATCAAAAAACGGTTTGTGGTTTGGTTGCTAGGCAACATATTTATCACCAAGTTGATCAGTAACTCTTTGTCAATCATTTGATATGCGGTTGCCGGGGACTTTTCTGAGCCAATGATCAGATACAAAAATTAAAGTAAAAATTGGTCAAAATCTCAAAATGAAGTCGACGGTGAAAGGGTTAACTGAATCCCAGGTGTACTGTACCTGTACCCTGACCTTCAACAATCACATCATTAGCACTAAAACAACATTGCAGCTGTCGGCTATGCTTCTGTTGAGACTCGAGTTTTAGTGCCTAATGATAGTTGGGATTCCTCGAGCTAATTTCAGCTCTCTAGCACTTGGCCATCTGGAGATAAAATGTGGCAAAATCAGGCACTCAGGTTTTGAGCTACGCCCACTTTAGCTCCAGTAACTTGGGTATGGTTACACCTATGAAAAATGTTTTAGTATCAACAGAGAGCACAAAGAGAGACCTACAGGGTTTCATTTAGAAAATTGTCCAACGGGGGGGGGGTGAACTGGAGGAATCTGGATATTAAGGGGGGGGGGGTTTAAATATGTGACAAAGTTTCTAATGAATTTTAATAATACAATTTCCAAAGGGGTGCAAAAAGGTTCCAGGGGGGGGGGGGGCAGCACCCCTGCCACGCCCTTAAATGAAACCCTGCGGCTATCGATATCAAGTCCATACCATGAAGTTTGCAGAATCTATGGAGCTATAACGAGTTTTTTTAACACTTTACTACTAAAATGGTTTCGCCCCTCCTTATAACAACCAATGGAAGCAAGACCTGTTTATAAGTGAGAGGGGGGGAGCTACAGCATCATAGTGTGTGTGTGTGTGTGAGTGAGGGGTGTGTGTGTGAGTGAGGGGTGTGTGGTTGGATTCTAGCCTAATTAATGCCAGGCATGTGTTCTCGAGTCCTATTGGTACATGGCTAAGGACCCCAACCCCCAGAAGGGCACCTAACAGTGTTGCCCTCCCTCTCAGGACATATACATTGGCCTCTCAAGCATTACCCTCCTGATTCACCATCTATCTACACGGTTGAGCTCCTTAGCCACCAGACCAGCGCCTCAAAGCCCCTTCACTTCTCCCTCATCCAGCATTGCTACGAAGTCCTGAGAATCCTCCTCTCAAATCTCTCTCAAACCAGTCATTGGCAGTGTCGCCGAGTGAACTTTGCTCTCTTCACTTGCAATTCCTGTCTCTCTCTCGACTACCCCACATGCTTGTCATTTTCCCCACAGGCAGCTTGTGATTGACAGCTTGAGATATTTCCCTGTGGTAACTATTGCCGTGCATTGGTTGCTACGGTAAAGGGTCGATCATCAAAGAAGAACGTCAACAACTACAGTATGTGATGGTCGTCTTTTCCTAAAATGAGACACTCGTCCTGAAGCAGTGTTGTACCTGCCTGCTATTTGGGCCTAAAATTGTTTTTGCAAGGCAGAACGCCAACGCATTGGTAACTGAATCTATCACTCCCTAGTCCTCCGCCGCTACTTCAGCCACAAAGCAAGATAGTGGTTGTTCCTGGCCACAGTGGATGACTGCTCATCAAATAATGCCATGGATCTGCAATGGTTGTCCTCTACGAGGAATGCTCATCGAACACCATCACAAATCTGCAACCATTGTCCTCTCCACGTTGCTTATAGCATCAGTCAGCGAGGATGCGGGTACTTATATTAAGCAATGTTCATGCACAGGCGTACCCTTATAGTTACGAACCACTGAGCGTATGCAGCAAGGCTGGCTAAAAGGGTTATGTTGCAGAGCAGAGCCTAGGCAATGCCAGATGTGGACAATGCATCTACAAGTCTGTCTAGTCACCAGTAATAAAGGAAACACTGGCTTTCGAGGAAACATAGTCACGATCAAAGCATAGAGGCTAGAACCAATAGTAAAGGCAGGTTCACAAAATGACAGACAGCCAAACCTTTTCTATTGCATGCATTGCACAATCTGTTCCATTCTGTTGCATGGTTCACAATATTTGCATTGAGTCCGTTGCATTTGAACTTTGACCAGTGCAATAGACGGCAGTGCTAGCAGTGAGGAAGAATTGGATTTGATTTTGCTATTGGCTAGCAGGAGGAGGCGCAGAAAGAGGAATCATTAGCTGGAATATTTTTTCATAACTAGTAATAGCTAGCTACGTAGTGACCTGGATAGCCACTTCCTTCCAGGCATTTTCTTAGGCCCTAAGATCCTTATAGCCTCTAGCTGAGACTGCCAGAGGTTGGGAGAGCTCCTCACCGCTTCAATAATTCTAGAGACATCATGGAAAGATTGTCAAGTTCAACACGCGACATATTCTAGGATTCTGATTGGTCCGATGCAAATGATTGGACGTAACAAATCCTACTCGTGTGTTTCATATCCATTCTGACCCGTTAGGCCCATAGTCCGTTGTGTTACCGGTTCACAATATCAGCGCAACGGATCGGAAGGAGCACATGCAACGGATTAACTTGCATCATGTGAATCGGGCTTGAAGTAGGTGATTAACAATTTACCAAAAGTAGTTAATGTGGACACCCGAACTGGTAACTGATCCTAGACAGTAGTACTATCAACAATTCCCACCTCGTCCTAAAGTTTACTGTCATTTCCTCACCGCCTTTTAGATCCCTTTTCCTTATCCCACTAAACGGAGTGCGGTAGTCTGTCACAGGCGCGAGGGGAGCCACCATCGTTTCGTAGAGCACATGACCATGGTGATTGACCACAGCACATCGGCCCAGCATGGAGACGCTGCCCTTCAGTCCTGTACCCACCATCTCACAATCCACTGCTACACAGTCACCATGGCTACATGGGCAAAGATGAACAGTACACCAGAAGATTACTGATAGGACATACAGATGTAACATACCAGTCATACCAAATATCACCAGCTCTACCACAAATTGCTAATTATATTTTATCAATAACTCAACATATTTGTTCCACTCGCCACCTCTCTGATTGAATCTTCTCCTTTTTTTAATTTATCATGCAAGTATCACTTAGCAATTTTCTATGGACTTGTCACTTCGTCGCACATCTCCCTACTTCATATGGAATGCTCGTTCTTTTTATGTTGGGAGGGGGTAAATGATTATCTTTAGCTAAGCAACTTTCACATGCCAATCAGTCCAGTCTCTACAGACCCAATGCTTGCATATTAAATATGCATGCATATATTATCACAGACACATGACTTCTTTCTTTCTTTCTTTTTTGCAATAGGCAAGGGGTGTTTTTTCCCAAATGCAAACACCTACCTGGTGTCGCGGCCCGTTATAAAAGGTGTGCTTCCGATATACAAGAATCTAGGAGTAGCCTCAAAAGCACATGACGAAGAGGGTCCACTGTCATCTACACGGACTTGAGGATACGGAGCTTTTCTTCGGACTACTGTGAGGCCATCTGTTAGGACAGAGGACTTACGAAAGGGTAAGCTTACTGGCGTTATTCTGTCACTACCTGTAGATTTCTTTACCACCGACTCTTTGGAATTATAACGCCGCACCTCTTTCTGGGTAGGAAGCAGGCTTAGCCTTTGTTTGTTACCTCTTTTTGGTCTTCCCATAATCTCAAAGCATATTGGAAGGACGGACGCGCTGGCGTACACTTTACCACAGCATGTGGATAAGCACAGAGGGGACACTTGGTAAAGGGTTTGGCTTATTTGCGCGGTTTCTTGCCGAACCATGGTGATTTTCTCGTACACCTTGGGGGTGCATAGACTGATGGAAAAAAGGAAAAAAAGCTGAATTTTATTTGTCTGTTTGTTTTGCGAGTTTTGCGAGAAGAAATTGTAACTTGGGATAAATAACAACTGCAGAATTAGGCTCACTGGAAGTTAGACCACCCATGGGCCTGTAACGTTTAATTTGTTCCCCCCCAAAAGTTGTTCCCCCCTTATTGAAAGTTTTGTTCCCACCCTAGCCCTTTATTTTTCAAGAGGGAACTTTTTTTTCAAGTAAAAAGTTCCAGGGGGAACATATTTTTTAAAGAAAAAGTTCCAGGGGGAACCAAATATGGGGGGACCAAATTTGTCATGACAGGCCCCTAAGATACATAAACCTGGGGTTCCCTTTAGGCCAAATGTGCATGCGTGCCCGTTGCACTAGCTTATAATGTTTGTAGTTTATCAGTTGAAACCACCTCTAGCCGGCAATACGAGTACAAATGTCCAAATGTCAGGATTCTGGGCATTCTATGAGTTTATTCAAGTGGGAATGTTTGGCACAAGATGAGTGTCTTGTCAGTTTTGATGCTTCCTTTCTTTTTACCAATGTTCCCATAGATGAGGTGGTGGAAGACATTTTTGTAATGTTAACGAATGACATGGTGCTGACGGAATTTCTCAACTGCTACAGTTGTGCCAAAAATCCACCTACTTCAAGCATCAAGGAAAATACTACGAGCAGAAAGAGGGTGCAGCAATGGGCTCTCCTGTATCTGCAGTAGTAGCCAACCTTTTCATGGAATACGTTGAGGAATTGGCACTCACAACTGCCCTCCTGAAGCCAAGGTATTGGAAGAGTAAGTGAATCCTACCTTCTGCATAGTGAAGAAGTGGAGAGAACATGAGTTGTTGGACCATCTCAACAACTTAGACCATCCATAACAGGGTTTTATCTGGGGGGGGAGACCGGGGTATGTTTCCCCCCCAAGAGGACATGTTTCCCCCCCACCCTCCCCTCCCACTCATTAATTGTTTTATGAAGTTGCATAATGAAATACATAACTAAACATGTAAAGCTCTTGTCTTAATCGTGCTTCTAAGTCTATATCAGATAATTTATCTGGTCCTTCAATGACTATTTTCATCAAATTGCTAAGGCTTGAATCAGCAAGTCTATTTCGTAGCCTTGTTTTGACAGTTTTCATTGCTGAAAAGCTACGCTCTACTGAAGCAGTGCTTACTGGAAGACAAAGTAAGATTGACATTAGCTTCACAATGTTAGGAAACATTTGCCTGTAGATAGGACTTTTAAGGACTTCCTCTATCCCCTCTTGCATGTTTCGGACTCCTTTTTGTGAGTTTAAAAGGTGTCTGTACGTCATCCATTCTTCCATAACCAGCTCAGAGTCAATATCAGGATCAAACTTAACCACTTTGCCGTTGTCGTCTACTTCCGATTGGACCCCATACTGTCGACAAAGTTGAATTAACTTGTCTTTACCATACTCTCTGTATCTTTGATCAGATTCAGGTGGCAAGTGACGTGGATCAAAAATTGAAAATGCAACTAATAAATCCTTACCATCAGCAAATCTGTTGTTAATATTCTCAGTTAGATGTGTAATGAAAGGATTTATTACCCGAGTGTGGAAAGTGCTCAAGGTTTCTTCGAAGGACTCCATAGCAATACCAAACAGTTGAAGGTCTGGAATAACTTCCTTTAGACTGGCATACCATGCAGAGTCTGTAGGAGATACTTGAATAGCATGCAATTCCTGAAGAGTCGAAGATACTGCCAACGGAACTTGAACAAGATCAAAGCCCTTTGTCTGTAAGGCTCTACAAAGCCTTGCAATGCCGCCAAGCACCTCAGAAAGCATGTAAATGGATGCTACTGTTTCCAGCTTTCTGAGAAGTAGAGACAGACCATGAGCTTCAGCATCATCAGACTCCTCATAAATTGCTTCAAACGCCACAACTATTGCAATGTATGATCTTTTAACTGACCTGATTGTGTTTTCATGCGACAGCCAGCGGGTGTCAGTAGGTTTAAGCATTTTTAGCTGGGGCATATTGAGAACTGCTTGAATCTCCTTCAGCTGCTCTGCCTTTTTGGGGGAGTAATAGAACAATTTCCATAGAGTTGTGAGGTTATTGTATACCCGTTTGATGCGTGGAACTTGATTTGCTGCTTGTACACATGCTAATTGTAGCAAATGATTCCTGCAGTGAATGAATATGGCATGTGGAGATAGCCTACGAAGCCGTGTCTGGACTCCTGTCTTTCTTCCTGAAAATGTGGCGGCACCATCAAAACCCATTCCTCGCATACACTTCACATTGATTCCCTTGTCTCCTAGGTAGGTGGTAATGGCTGAAGTGATGGTTTCAGCATTCGCCCTTTTGACATGTATCACCTCAAGAAAGTGCTCTTCGGGTTTGCCATCTCTTAGCCACCTGAAACACAAGGATAGCTCTTCCATGGACGCCACGTCAGTGCATTCATCCCCCATTAGAGTGAAGTAGGGAGACTCTTTAAACTCTGTAGGAGCCCTTCTTCTACCCAAAGAGCAATGGCAGTAACAAAATCGGTAGTGGCAGTTATGGATGTATACATAGCATTCCTATGCACTTCATCATGAACAAACAGCTGAAGATCATTAGCTCCACAAGCAATTACCAGTTCAACTAGATCAGCAAAGTTAGTTGTATGGGCAATTCTATTTTTGGCCAAATAGTAGGTGCACCGTAACAATTTCTTCACAACAGTACGATTTTCATCTCGTTGTCTTCTTGAAACAGACTGTATCTGCTCAATAATCGTACCTTCTCTCTGGGAATGCTCGTGTTCTAAAGCCAGTAAACATGCCTCCTTGTGCCAGTTGGACTTAGCATGCTCTTGCATTTTCTCTCTGGCCTTTTTCCAAGCTCTAAATGGCTCATGTACCCAAGCTCCTCGAACTTGAAGGGGAGGCTTTCCCCACTTCTCACAGATGGTACAGAATGCCCCATCAATTGCTGAATCGTGTCGAACCCAAGGGAAGTCATGTAACAACCTTGAATTGAAAGACATTCTTTTCTTTGATTGCTTGACTTGTTCCTTTCTGCTAGTTTTTTCCACTTTCTTCCTTTTTGGAGGATTATCCATTTCAGTGTCAGACAAACTTGCATTATTGTCAGATTCATCACCACCAGACTCAAAAGAGTGCAGTCCAGCACTTACATCAGTTTCAGGCTTATTTCTTGGACTAGTGGAGCAATCAGGGTCAAGCACAGGTATTTTCTTAGTAAAATACT